>JANEYF010004805.1:600000-1015000 GCA_029963845.1 Rhamnusium bicolor | reverse complement strand
ATTCGGATGACTAATGAAAATAAGGAAGTTACGAGGTTAAGATGAAAAGTATTACTAACAACTATGTGAAAATACTGTAGGCAGAGACAACTTATTATGCATGTAATATAGGTTTCTCCTATAGCGTTCCCTTTGACAGTAGTATCGTCACTCACATTCGACACAAGGAGCCACAAATAATAATAATAATTTCGGCAGCGTGGTGCCAAGAAGGGCATGGCAGGTTGCAAGGACAGCCTGCTGATAGACCGCTGTATTACACAGAATTCTGTGCAATACAAGCGGAATCTATCAATGGCCTGGATTAATTACCGCAAGGCATTTGATACAACATCGCACGAGCTATTGTTGCACTTGCTCAAATGTCTTGCGGTACCAGCACCACCAGTGAGATGCATAGAGCAGCTGTTGCCGCTTTGTAAGACTCGCTTCACCATAACATCAGGTGCGCAGTGGGTCACGACAGATCAGGTGGCATTTAGGAGAGAAGTTTTCCAGGGCGACTCCCTGAGTACTCTCCTCTTCTGCATCTCACTGCTGCCGTTGTCTATTGGGCTCCGCCAAACCCGCGGGTATCAATGTGGACCACCCAGCGACCGGAGGCATAAGGTCACCCATCTATTTTATATGGATGATCTTAAACTTTATGCCTCCGGAGAGCGCGAACTACAAAACGCTCTTACGGTGAAAACACAACACAGCGGTGCGACGTCGCATCGCAGAAATCAACGACGTCGTAGAAATTTGCAATGCGACGTCGCTTAGTACAAATCCTGGGCGAACCCACAACACTGCGGTGCGACGACGCATCGCAAATTTCCACGACATCGTTGATTTCTGCGATACGACGTCGCACCGCAGTGTTGTGTTTTCACTTGAGATCGGGAATGATTCTCTCAAGCAACGCACGCGCAAATCATGGAAGTCTGGTTGTCTTTTATACGCGACTTAGTCTGCTGTGCCAACAGGTTGCGTGTGTACAAGATGTCCACTAGAAAACTGATCAGCGTCTTCTCGTGTCTCGTACAATGCCATGCCACAGAAAACCTAATAGTCCGGGAGCTGGCAACACTAAATTTTGTAAGATTTCATAACAACTAGTTTTACTTTATTTGTATCATATCGAAGCTATAAAAACCTAAAATCGATTCCTGCAGGAGTACCAACGGCACACTGATTGACCGTGATATGGTAATTATGTTAAAAAAAAAAAGTTTAATTGTTGAAAATAATAAAAGTTGAAACTTCATCAATTTTTTAATAACATTTAAATAAGACATAAAACGACCTCCTGCCACTTTTTCGGTAGACCGATCTACTCCTGCCATAATTTTATTTATGTAAAAAAAATTATCAATTGATATAAATCATAAAAGTTCAAAATTTTTTTATCATTTCATCAATAATTAAGATAACTAAAAAACATATCCTGCCAGTCATTTGATGGGATTTGGCTTCGGCAGGAGCTAGTAAAGTAGTAGGTTCTGTGACATAATAACAGAAAGGAATGTGTTTCAACGCGTAAGATTATTTTATATTTATTTTTGCACAAAAAAATATGTAATATTGAAAAGTTTATAGAAGCGAATCTTCGTCGATATATTCGTAAACAGTTTCTACAAAAGTGGATAAATCTTCGGTTTCAGAATCATCACTATCGCTGGAATCACTGTCACGTTGAATATGCTCCATTGTATCATTGTCATCTTGTTCATTAGTTGCCATATCAGATTCTGTAAATTGATTATAAATAATTTGAATATTAGTGGCATTGTTTTATCTATTATTAATTACTCAGTAGAGAAAATATTATTATTACCTGCGTCGTCGGTTTCAGCAATTTTATCCATAATTATGTTACTGATTGAAGTTGGTAACTGGTCACCCTCAAACAATAAGAACTTCAGCTTATTATTAGCTTCTTTCCATCCACAATCGGCAGGAGATAGCAACGTCGAGTGTTGGAAGTGTGCATTACACCACACACTGGAAATATAAATAGCCCTCAGAATTTGTTGTTGCAATTCCACTTTGCACGGGGGTAATATGTATCCATCAAAACTTGTCGACTGTAATTTGAGCTGTTCCTGGGTGTCCTTGAATTTATAGGCTTTCTTGAACGTTGCTAATCGTACTTCATTCACGTTGCTCATTGTTTCAAAGCCATACAGTTCACAAATGAATTTCTCCAGAGTATCAAAACGCATTGAGAACGTTTGGATTTGGAATTTGGAAGCCTAGAAATAGCGAATAAAGTTGTTCGCGCTCAACAACTTTGCTCCTGCCGAAGCCAGGTCCCATCAGATGTCAGGCAGGATATGTTTTTTAATTATAATAATTATTCAAGAAATGGTAAAAAAAAATTTGAACTTTTATGATTCATATTAATTGATATTTCTTTTCTATTCTGTTTTTATGTCACAGATCTAAACTAGTAGATCCTACTACTTTACTAGCTCCTGCCGAAGCCAAGTCCCATCAAATGACTGGCAGGATATGTTTTTTAGTTATCTTAATTATTGATGAAATGATAAAAAAATTTTGAACTTTTATGATTTATATCAATTGATAATTGTTTTTTTACATAAATAAAATTATGGCAGGAATAGATCGGTCTACCGAAAAAGTGGCAGGAGGTCATTTTATGTCTTATTTAAATGTTATTAAAAAGTCGAAAAAAGTTTCAACTTTTATTATTTAAAACATTTGTACTTTTTTTTAACATATTTGGTATACCGCTGACAATCGTTGTCCCGCCAACGAGATGGCAGGAATTCATTTTCTTGATCAGTGATATTAATATTACAAAATAAAAGATAAATCAAGTTTTATGAAATGAGACAATGAAAAGTGTCGCCAGCTTCCGGACTATAACGATTCTCTGCCTTCCCGCCAATATTGAATTTTTATGCGCCATCTTTTTGGTGGTATTATTGTCAACCTATAAATCTTTTATTGTATTTTGCATGTTATTGTTAATCAAATATTTATTTTTATATTTATGCATATGGCTAGATTTGTACTACGGATTGCGAAACAAATCTCGTTTATATCCTTTAGTATTGTATAAAAATGATTTATTTTATTGGAAAAAATGTTTTATGTTGCCAGCAGCTTATTTGGTTTACATATATCAACGTGTCGCTTCTGGTATAGGTCTTCTGTGGCCGTGCAATGAACGTTCATCGCATCGCATTGCGGTGCGACGTCGTTTTTGCGTTGCGTCGTCGCACCGCACTGTTGTGGCCTGCAACAGACGTAGGACACGTATTGTGCGGTCCACATCTCACTAGAAGCGTCTTCTCTGCGATGCCGTGGCGATGAAGTTTTAACGTTGCGTCATCGCATCGCATCGCCGTGCGACGTCGTTTTTGCGATGCGACGTCGCACCGCTGTGTTGTGTCTTCACCCTTAGGGTGTACGAATAATACACGCGGGCCATTAGTATGGAGTTTAGGTTGGACAAATGTGCAGTCGTCAACCTCAAGAGAGGACGATGCGTGGAATTTTCTGCGTAGCTCGCAGACGGAAGCATCCTAAAACATCTGGATGCCGGAGAGACCTATACATATCGGAAAACAACATTGCTCCGGAAAGACCTGCTGATCTAAGTTCCAACCTTACACATAATCAAAATTTTATACTTAATTAATAGTGAGTAATTAATAGTAAATATAAGCTGGGGGGGGGGATATTATAGCTTATATCCAATGTTCAAATTTAACAATTTAATAAATAACTTTTTAATTTACGTATAAACAGGGTAGGTCTTAAATATTTCAAAAGTGGCGGCAATTTATTATACGCAGGATATATATATTAAAAGAAAATGACTTACGATATGTAGGGGTTTTAAATAAAGGGGGGATATTAAACTTTTTAATCTCAAATTCAAGGTATGCACATCTGACCTAAATTTTATTTTGTTGTACAGGTAAGGTGGATATTTGTTTAATAAAATGAAGTTAAAAAGTGCCAGGGAATGTAATTTGTGTCTTGTGCCATATTTAGCCAATTTGCATGTTTCAGTTTATATGACATACGCTCATATTTTTTAATATCATAAATAAATCTGAGGTAAGATTTTTGAATTTACTCAATTCGATTTGTATCCACCATATCTAAGCAAGGGCCGTAAAGTGCATCACAATAATTGAAGTGATTTAACACAAGTTTATCAGTTAGTTTTATTTTAAGAGACTTAGTAAATGGTGGTGGGGGTATGTTTTCAAATTAGCAAACATTTGTTTTTTAAATTTAAGCTCAGTATCTAATTCGACACCCAAATTTTTTTCAACTGCAGATGTTGGTAATATGTTACCATTTATTGAAATATTAATGTTTTCTTTAGTAAATGAACGAGATTTGCCAAAGACTGTCACAGAAGATTTAGTTGGGGGAATTTTTAAATCGTAACTTTCAGAAATTGTTACTATTTTTTTTAAATCATCATTCATAACCAAAGTAGCACCATTAAAATTACTTGGAAAAAAGAATGATGTAACTGTGCTTAAATTACATGTGTATATACAAAACAATAGTAGGTCTAGAATCGAACCTTGTGGGACAACTCGTGAAATATTACCCATGCCCGATACATCGTGATTAGTTTCAACAAATTGCTGCCTATCTTTTAAATAATTTTTAATAAAATTAATTGCACCAAATGAGAATACTGACAGCAAAATTTCATGACAAATCATATCAAATGCCTTGAAATAATCCAAGAGTACCACGACTGTAGTTTTTCCTTTATCAATTTCTCCAAAGATGTCATCTATGATATTAATTAATGCAGTTGTACAACTATGGCTAGCTGGAAGTCTCGATTGGTAAATAGGTAAAATATTATATTTGTCTAAATGACTGCGGATTTGAAAATTTGATATCTTTTCAACAACCTTAGGTAGTACAGGAAGGACACTTATAAGCCGCAGGTCATTGAATGAACATGCATTCCGCTTCTTTGACAGTGGAACTACACGTGAAATTTTCCAGACGTTGGGAAAGACGTTGTCTCTAAGACAAGTATTGACAAAATCTGTTAAATATGACAGTATAAATGGACAACACAATAATAAAAGCATGGCAATACTTGTTAAATCAGAACCGACAGCTTTCGATTTTATTTCGAGTAAATATTTACATACTACATTTTCTGAAACCAAATCAAATTTAAATGACTCAAAATTACTTTTTAAATTGCTTTTATAGAATTGTAATAAATGTTATCAGGTGTAGTATTAACTTCTAGGTGTTCCAAAAAGTAATTATTAATTTCATAGGCTTATTTAGTTTCGACGGTATATTATTAATTTTGGGTCTATTATAAATATTTAAATCATTCAATTTTTTCTACAGTGTTCTACCTGAATCTATATTTACCCAATATTCCAAGTAACTATTTTTTTCAGCTCGATTTACGATATTTGTTTGGTTCCTCAAATTTTTGTAATATGTCCAATGATGTGTATTTTTAGTTGCTTTATACCTTCACAAAGCTTTTTCACGCAGACAAATGCATCTGAGTACACCACTGCGTATACAAATGTGGTATTATGGCAGTTTCTTTACTTAAGGGGTTTTTATTGGTTTTAAGAATTCCTAAAAAAATGCATGTTCTTACAAAAACTCGAGTACTTATTTGAAAAACAAGATATCAATTTGTGTTAAATTCACGATGCACGGGTTGGAAGAAAGATTGAATGCAATTCGATTTTTTTTTTCGAGTGTGATAATTCTCATGAAGTTGTTCGGCGATTTATCGAACATTATCCTGACAATCCCTTTATAGGAAATATTTACGGAAGACAATGAGAAAAGTATTCAGGATGGAAAATGACCTGATCGTCCACCAGTGGATGAGTAGGAACAAATTCTTGTGCTTGATGAAGTAACGGACTCCACTCAGCTACAAAATTTTGAAGAAGCAAAAATTACATACATAAGAATGGTTCACCACTTGACCCAGGGTGATCCAGATAGACGGATCAAGTTTCGTGAAATTATGTTTGATAGAATAGAAAATCAATCCAGTTTGATTCACATCTACTTAAGTGATGATGAATCAACTCTTTTTCTAAAGGGGCACGGTCATCGCCAGAATATTTGGTACCGGTCTGACACGATTCTGCATATTTTCAGAGAAATTCATACCCAGTATCCACAAAAAGTTAATGTTTGGAACAGGATACTGGGTGACTGGATCGTGAGACTTATATTTAAACGGGAAAATTTAACGGGTCCTTTATACCTACAGAGGTTGGAAGAAATTATTAATCCACAGATTGTTGAGGTAGCTGAGGAAAATGATGAAGGGTTTGGTGATCTCATTTTCCAACAAGACAGAGCTCCTTTGCAATATTTTGTAGAAGTGAGGCGTTATCTGGACCAACGGTATCTTGGCAGATGGATTAGATTAAGAGGACCCATAGAATGACCAGCACGTTTGTCGGATTTATCGCCACTAGACTTTTTCTTATAAGAGTGCCGTTTATAGAGCAGAGCCGGAATCTCTGCAGGATTGTGGAGGTCTGTCAAAATATCCCTAACGAAACATTTCAGAGAGTGAGGGACGAGTTACATAATTGACTAGCAATGTGTCGGTAAGTGAATGGTGCTTTGATTAAACAATGAATCTATTTGTAAGTAATACATTTCATCTTACCCTGGTAACTTCGTCATTAGTCATCCGAATATCAAAATATTATATTAACGTAAAGGGTCTCAAAGTGGTCTCCCCTCTATAAGGATGTTTTGTGCATTATATATAAAAATTTTAGTATTTGTATTGATTAAGAAAGAATACTTAATTTTAATTAAATTCTCTAAAGTTAAACATGTTTGTTTTTAAATTTTAATGTGTATTATTAACGAATAGCTGTAGAAAATTATCATAAATCTTTGGGCCATCTCACGCTAATAGCAGCAGTAGAATTCTTGAAAAAGAAATTGGTTTAAATGACAACTATAATTACATAAAAAGAATTCGCAATTACATGCAAGAAAAGCATCATTACAAAAACTGTGCAATGTATCCATTTTTGTTCTTGTACGCAATAAACTTTCATGATGGAATTCTTTGTAGTTAGTTATTCATTTAATTTACGCAAAAAATACGTGTCAGTTGCTGAACAAAACACACCAATTTTATTGCTAAAATGTTGGTTCAACTAACTTATATTGACTGAAATTTAAAAACTCTATTAACATTCACGATTATTTCACGAATAAAATAGGTAAAGAACATGTATGGTGATATTCTTAACATTACCCCCTCAAATAGTTTTGAAGTCGATATCTTTGAGAATCTTATCAATACCATGGGTGAATCAAGGATCGAATGGAATCGATGCAAATTTTGGGTTTTTTCTTTCATTTTGAAAGGTCGAGGAATTTCGAAGTGACTTTTAAATTTTCGTTTCCTAATTATTTTATCAATTAAACTTAGAGAATATCCATTACTCGCAGTTATATCCTTAATCAATGCCTTTTCTTTTTCAAACCTCTCCTTATTGAGTGGGAAGCTTAACAGACGATGGACTAGAAAATTAAAACTCGCTAATTTGTGTTGAGCACAATGGTGAAGTCCTTAGGGATATATCTTAGAGTACTGGCATCTTTTCTGTATATGTCAAATTCTAACTTATTTTCACTATTTCTAATTATTAATACATTTAACAATGGTAGTTGTCCAGAGTTTTCAATTTCATATGTGAATATAACTGACGTGAAACTTTTAATTTAAAAACAAAGCTGTCAATATCAGCGACTTTTGTATGAAACACTGCAACAAACAAAAACATTTTTTTACTCTGACACCTTTAAAGTTTAATATTTTGATCTTAAAGGCCATCATTTTGAAAGATGTTGAGGAGTCATCGCAACAATTAACTGTAAAAATACGATAACGTGAATTGTATTTATGCTATTTATTGTCCAGATCTGTCTAACATGCTGTGCCCGTCTAAAGTCTTTCCCCTCTTCAATTTTGAAGGAACTGAATTAAAGAGACCGGACAAAATTGAGGCTGAATCATAATGAATGAACTATTTTTTGATCGTGAATTGATTTTTAAAAATTCAAAGATGGTGTCAGTCACTATCAATTCAAAGTTTTTCAATTGCAATGGGAGTCATGTTGCACATCATTCTTTACACACTTGTTTTTGAAAAATAAAAATCCAGTTATATCCTTTCTATAGTTATAAGCGTTGTTATGAATAGATTCAGAAAAGAATAAAATGCAGTCAATTCGATCATTTTAATGGAACAAAAAAATATTTCGAGAAATTATTAAACATTTTGTTGAAAATTTCCACCTTGTACCGCCTCGCAATAGAATAATTTATTGGAAATCTCCTATCATATATTGTGGAATGGTGATAGATGCACATGCATGATTATCCTCTGCCATAAATTCAAGCGACTCTGAGTAATAAAACACTTTGGATTTGTGATGACCGCACAAAAATGAGTCCAAGTGTGTCAAACCTGGCTAACAAGCGGGCCATTCAATCGAACAACGACGTCCGATTCACCAGGTGGTCAAGATGATTTCTGGTGTATGATAAGACCTCTGAAGATGGCAACTAGTTATTCTAGATGGCTAGGAAAGCACTCTATGTATAGATTATACCTCAACTTGGGTAGAAATAATATCAAGCACAATAAAATTCAAGAACTGAGAGTCGATAATAAAATAATAACAAATCCTCAAGAACTTGCCAATACTACCAATGCTCATTTTCTGCAATTACCAAATATTTTAGCAGAACGTTTTAAAAATAATGAAGACCGTTCCATCAATACAAACAAAGCATATCCTACAATATTCCTGGACCCGGTGTCGGAAAATGAAATTTTTTAATATAATAATATAAATTGTGGTCTGGAAATTATTATTATAATAATATCTCTTAAGAAATCTAATGCATGTGGCATAGACAACATTACTACAAATATGTTAAAATCGGTAGTTTGGTATATTGTAGCCCCCCCTCACATATCTGATTAATTGGTCTCTATCAACAGGTGTATTTCCAGATATTTTTAAAACAGCGAAGATTACACCCTTACATAAAAAAGGGGATAAGTTAATTTTGGATAATTACAGGCTTATTTCATTGTTATCATCAATATCAAAAATACTGGAAAGAGTAATTTATAACAGAATGCTGAGGTTTTGTGATAATTCATTTGTTTCTAAGTTTGAAAATGAAAAATTGATACTAAACGGCGATAAAACTGTGTTTATTCATTTTACCCCTAGATTAATATATCACTACGAGAGTTATTTACTTAAAATTCAAGGTAAATCTTTAGAGCAAGTCACTTCCACAAAATTCTTAGGTATAGACATTGCTCTGAATTGGGATATGCATATTACACTGTTATGTAAAAAACTATCTCCAGTCTGTTTTGCGCTTTACAGACTGGGAAATGTTACAAATAGAACTGTTGTACTGTCTTATTATTACGCCCAATTTCATTCAAAAGTCCCATATGGTATTATGTTTTGGGGCTCGTCCCATCATTTTGAGAGAGTGTTTAAATTACAAAAAAAGGCAGTTAGAAATATAGTAGGGGGCAGTATACGAACTTCCTGTAAAACTTATTTTGAAGAGTTACAATTGTTATCGTTAGCTTGCATTTATATTATTGAAGTAGTTGTATTTGTAAAATCAAATTTAAATACTTTTTTAAGAAACAGTTATCACCATGATTATAATACTCGACGACAAAACAATGTATTGACACCTAACCATGATTTGTCACTTTATGAGAAAAGCCCCACATACGTTGGAGCAAAACTATATAATAAGCTTCCTGCACACATTAAAGAAATCAATTACATCAAACATTTTAAGAGAGATGTAAAAAAATTGTTGCTCAATCATATGTTTTATACTGTAGATGAATTTATACAATATTCTTTTGAATGATAATATGCATTTTAAGTAAATTCATTTAAATTATTAATTTTAGAATTTGTTGTAAACGCTATTTTAGATTTAGATACCTTCATGTATGTTGGTCTGATGGTGAATAAATTTATTATTATTATTATTATTATTATTAAACTTAGAGAATATCCATTACTCGTAGTTATATCTTTAATCAATGCCTTTTCTTTTTCAAACCTCTCCTTATTGAGTGGGAAGCTTAATAGACGATGGACTAGAAAATTAAAACCCGCCATTTTGTGTTGAGCACAATGGTGAAGTCCTTAGGGATATATCTTAGAGTACTGGCATCTTTTCTGTATATGTCAAATTCTAACTTATTTTCACTATTTCTAATTATTAATACATTTAAGAATGGTAGTTGTCCAGAGTTTTCAATTTCATATGTGAATTCAACTGACGTGAAACATTTAATTTAGACCCAAACAGTGCAACAAACAAAAAATTTTTTTACTCTGACACTTTTAAAGTTTAATATTTTGATCTTGAAGGCCATCATTTTGAAAGATGTTGAGGAGTCATCGCAACAATTAACTGTAAAAATACGATAACGTGAATTGTATTTATGCTATTTATTGTCCAGATCTGTCTAACATGCGGTCTTCCCCCTCTTCAATTTTGACGGAATTGAATTAAAGAGACCGGACAAAATTGAGGCTGAATCATAATGAATGAACTATTTTTTGATCGTGAATTGATTTTTAAAAATTCAAAGATGGTGTCAGTCACTATCAATTCAAAGTTTTTCAATTGCAATGGGAGTCATGTTGCACATCATTCTTTACACACTTGTTTTTGAAAAATAAAAAATCCAGTTATATCCTTTCTATAGTTATAAGCGTTGTTATGAATAGATTCAGAAAAGAATAAAATGCAGTCAATTCGATCATTTTAATGGAACAAAAAAATATTTCGAGAAATTATTAAACATTTTGTTGAAAATTTCCACCTTGTACCGCCTCGCAATAGAATAATTTATTGGAAATCTCCTATCATATATTGTGGAATGGTGATAGATGCACATGCATGATTATCCTCTGCCATAAATTCAAGCGACTCTGAGTAATAAAACACTTTGGATTTGTGATGACCGCACAAAAATGAGTCCAAGTGTGTCAAACCTGGCTAACAAGCGGGCCATTCAATCGAACAACGACGTCCGATTCACCAGGTGGTCAAGATGATTTCTGGTGTATGATAAGACCTCTGAAGATGGCAACTAGTTATTCTAGATGGCTAGGAAAGCACTCTATGTATAGATTATACCTCAACTTCATCCCGGGACAAATTGAAAATTTATTTGAAATTTGTTTTCGATTTTTTTTTAAGAAATATTTTAATAATTTCATTATTTTCTATGAATATCGTTTTCGGTCGTTGAAATATATTTACAAAGTTCATTTTAAGATATAAGCATTAAAATGTTGTAGCGTTTATTATTAATGTTGGGCTAGTTAAGAAAATTTCTCAGATCACTTGACACCAATCCACCCGCGAGTGTCACATTTGAAAAGGTAGTTTGTATACAATTTTGAGCTATGCCGTGCACCACCTCCATATTGGCAGTGTGTCTGCATTGTTTTGTTACATATTAGTGTCAAGAAAAAAATTGTGAATGCTGCTGATCCGTATCATTTGGATTACAACAGACAAATTGTTTTGGTCTGTTTTTTTTTAAAGTTACGCCAATGAGTGTTGTAGAAATATCTCTAAGCCTCACAGATAAACTGTTGATGATAAGTCAGGTCAGCTTAGGGTTATTCCGACACATAAGATTATTCGACACTTCAGATGTAATCGGCTTTCGTGAAATTTAAATTCTTTACATCTAATTTACCCAGAACCAAGTTTTCGGGGTCAAATTTTAATTCTTGTATGTCGAGTACACTCGTCACTTGTCACACATAGAGAACTGTAGAACGGGTTTTTTAATATAATTTGTATTTATGCTTGATTTAGGTTAATTTCGATCACACGTCGTTTTTTTTTTAATTATAATGCTTTTTACAAGCTTAGGTCAAATGACAATAATAGTAATAATAATAATAGGACAAACGTCTATACAGGGTGAGTCAATAGTGTGTTCTCCTTGGATAACCTTTGAACCGTTAGTGACAGAAGAATTTATTAAATACAAAAGTTGTTTGGATCGATAAGATCTATCATTTAAAATTGTTGTGAAATCTACAGGGTGTTTAAATTTTCTGTTACACACAAAAATACTTTTTTAAATAGAACACCCTGTATATTTTGGCACCATTTTATTAAATGAAAAAGAGTATTATACAGTGATGTTTTGTTTTTTGGATTTGCATGCAACGTTGCCAAGTTATTTAACATTTTCTGGAAATTTAAGGATTTATAAGGGTCCGTTTAATAATTTTTATTTACCTATGAAAACAAGCTGGGTAAGCAAATATTATACCATTCTTAGTTCATACTATACGCTAAGTATTAGTACCTTTTTTTACATTATTCTATTTTACAGGGTGTCCATGACGGCATGTCAATTAATGCGAATTTCAAATGGGAAAAACTCTGTTTCTTTAAATAGAACATCCTGTACTTTTTTACGTGGTTGGATTCCTCCTGCAAATTGCTTTCTTTTTTTGTATAACACTTCCTATACCTAACTGTTGAAGTTTTCGAGAAAATTAAGGTTTTCTCTTTCACCTTGCGATCATAGTAAAAATTAATACAATTTTTTTCAAGAATGGCTTTGGAAAAACAAAAATTGCGGTCAGGCGAAAAATTATTTTCTATAAAATCGTAAAGGAAACAGTAAGAGTAGCAAATTTATTGAACTTGAATGACAAAATTTACACCTCACCTTAGGTATGTACATAACAAAATAAAAGTGTAATTTTGAACGTAAACAGTAAATAGAAGAGAGAAAAAATAAAACAAGTTACAAAATATGCTCAACGTGACCTCCTAGTTGTAAATTACAAATTCTGACTCTATAAAGAAATGAGTCACTTACATTTTGCAACATGTTAGGCGTGATGGTGTCGAACGCTAGACGAATTCTTTGCTGCATGCCTTCTCTTGTAGTTGGTGATGTTTTGTACACTAATCCTTTAATGTACCCCCACAAAAAAAGTTCAATTTTGTCAAATCTGGCGACCTTGGTGGCCATTGAACTGGTCCTCCTCGACTTATCCAATTGTCACCAAATGTAACATTTAAAAAGTTTCTTACAGCAATACTATAATGGGGTGGAGCTCCGTCGTGCTGGAACCACAGCCTCTGTAAGACATTTTGAAGACACCCATTTAACAATCCTCCCAGTACATTTTGTAAAAAATCGAGGTACATATTCCCATTCAAGTGACCATTAAAGAAATGCGGTCCAATTACATATTCACCTACTATCCCTGCCCACACATTGAGTGACCATCGGTGTTGATTATCTACAGTTCTCGTAAAATGAGGGTTCATGGTATCATAGTAGTGTAAGTTATGTCTATTAACACAACCATTTTTATGAAATGTGGCTTCATCAGTGAATAGCACGAAATCAAAAAATTGCGGCTGTTGGTGAATCTTATTAAGTGTCGACTCACAAAATGTTACCCTACGTTCGAAATCATTTGGCTCTAGTTCATGAAGCAGTTGAATATGATAAGGATGAAAGTTTTGTGTCCTCAATATTCTTGTTACAGCGGATTGACTTATATCAAGTTGTCTATTAATTTCTCTCGTACTTTTATGCGGATCTTCAACGACACTTAATGTAACTTGAAACACTTTTTCTTCATTTGTTGCTAGTTTTGTACGTTCATGTTTTTCATAATTTACATGTCCAGTTCGTTCAAACCTTTCTCGCAACCTTTCAAATGCAGAATGGTGAGGATGTCTTCGTTCTGGATAACGCTGAATATAAATTCTGGATGCCAATAGCGGATTTCTCTCCCCTTCTCCCAATGTATAAACCATGTCGATCAACTCTTCGTGTGAAAAATTCATAATTTATTTAAAAATATAATTAACTCAACTAGGAAATACAGAAGAATCACCACCAAGTAAAATTAATTACGTGTAAACCACAAAATATCAGTTTGACAGTACAATTTTTGTTTTTCCAAAGCCATTCTTGATAAAATTGTGTTAATTTTTGTTATGATCGCAAGGTTAAAGAGAAAACCTCAATTTTCTCGAAAACTTCAACAGTTAGGTATAGCAAAAAAAGAAAGCAATTTGAAGGAGGAATCCAACCACGTAAAAAATATAGGGTGTTCCATTTAAAAAAACAGAGTTTTCTCATTTGAAATTCGCATTAATTGACATGCCGTCATGGACACCCTGTAAAACAGAATAATGTAAAAAAGGTACTGATACTTAGCGTGTAGTATGAACTAAGAATAGTATAATATTTGCTTACCCAGCTTGTTTTCATAGGTAAATAAAAATTATTAAACGGACCCTTATAAATCCTTAAATTTCAAGAAAATGTTAAATAACTTGGCAACGCTGCATGCAAATCCACTGCTGCTACTCTTTTTATTTAATAAAATGGTGACAAAATATATAGGGTGTTCTATTTAAAATAAAGTATTCTTTGTGTGTAACAGAAAATTTAAGCACCCTGTAGATTTCGCAATAATTTTAAAAGATAGATCATATCGACCCAAAAAACTTTTGTATTTAATAAGTTGTTGTATCACTAACGGTTCAAAGGTTATCGAAGGAGAACACACTATTGACTCACCCTGTATATCTCTTACCATTTTCCAATTTCCTGTTGAACAATTGCGGCCAATTAGCATGTTATCTTTTTGTGAAAAAATTATGGAAGTATTGTAAGAGAACAGCTAATGGAATATATCGACCAACATAATATTTTAAGTATTAATCAGTCAGGCTTTAGGGAAATCATGGTTATGAAACAGTTTTACAATTAATTATTAATAACTGGAAAAGTATGTTAGATAAAAAAAAATAACATAATATATGCTGTATATTTCTGGATTTAAGCCATGCACTTAAGACCATTGATCGAGATATTTTGTTAAAAAAATTTAAAATAAGGGGATTTAAAGGCTGCTACTAACTTGGATAGAAACTTATTTTCAAATAGGAGTCAAGTTGTCAAAATAAATCAATTACTTTCTAAACCAATAAGAAATAATATAGGAGTTCCTCAAGGCAGCTGTCTCGGCCCTTTATTGTTTTCATTGTGCATTAATGACATTATTAGTGTGGTAAAAATGTACCATATATCTTTCTGTCCATGATACTTTAATTTATTCTGACAACACTAACATGTATGATTTGGTAGGGACATTAAATAAGGACTTAATCAAATAACAAAATGGTTACAAGTCATTGTCATTGAATCATAATAAATCAAAATGCATAGTTTTAGGTAGTAATATTTTACATAATTCATTTATGCAAACACAATTAAAAATTGCTTTAAATGGTAACTTTGTTGAAGATGTTGATAATACCTAGGTTTAATTATAGACAGAAACCTGAAATTTAATGATTATATAGAATACATAACAAAAAATAATAATTTTTTTTCGAAGGATATCTTTTCATTTACCATATTCAACAAAGACAACTGTTTATAATACAATTATTCTAACTCATTTTACATATTGTGGATCAATTATTCACTGCTTTAATGTAAATATAAGCACTCTCCAAAAGTTACAAGATCGAGCCATGAGGGTAATATTAAATTGTAGTAAGTTTACACAAATAAAAAATGCTTCATTGTTTAAACTGGCTCTCGATTAATGACTGTATTGTCACATGTTTGCTATCCCAAAGACACCTATATTCGTAAATTCGTCGAGTGAAAGTCCAGATAACACTTACTCATTACTTTATTTTAACTAATTAATAATTAACAACAGTAGATTAATGACTGTCTTAACTATAATCATAATTAAATAATTTTAAGTCTCTTTCTTATTTCTTCTTTACTTGTTCACTTTCAACTTAAAACTGAGTCGCGGCTCACCGTGCGTCTTATTTATACATCCATTCACACGATCTAAAACATTCCAGAACATTCCCAGCCGTTCTCGTAAAATTCCAGTCTCATCTAACCAGTCTCCACAGTCCTGTGGCGTAACAGTGTTATATTTCAATGATTTTTATTTGTAAATTATTTACTAAGCAAGTAACTAATTATCTTGTATAGAAAATTAAACATAATAAGAACGTTCATAATTATAACACAAGAACAAGAAATAATTTTCATATTAATTTTAGCAAAAAGGCAGCAACAAAAAATTGTTTATTCGATAGGAGGTTGGTCAAATTTAATTGTCTTCCAAATTATTTAAAGAAAATTCATAATATAAATTTATTTAAAAACAATTATTGAAATATATTAAGGATAATAGGTCTATAATTAATATAGTAAGTTAAATTGTAAACTGATGGTAAAATTATCTAAATAAATAAATGTTGTTATTATTATATGCCATCAATAACGGCAGGGAAGATTAGTTTAGTCTAGTCTTTTTGGATTATTTTGCTTTTCCTCACTCAAAGTTTAAGACCTTGAAAACGAATATTCAATAATAATTCTTTTTATACCCTACCCAAAGTAATTAAAGAATCATAAACCTTTAATAAGTTTTTCTAAAATTATAGAATTTTGGTCAAAATAGGTATGCATTGGGCCTTCTCAGAACTCGAATTCGTCCATCATAAACCCATAATTTAAATCTTGACTCACCTGAAAACATAACTTGTCTCCAGTTCTGATGTTCTCGAACAAACAATAATTTCGCCTGTTTATGGTATCTGGTCTATCTAAATGTTCTAAGGTTTGGATTGAGACCTGAACTCTGTTAGCTCTGTTAGCAGGTGCAGTTAAAAAACGATTTCGAGGAGCCTACAGGCTAACAAATCTGTCTCGGAAGCAGTTGTGGCCCTGTGCCGGCCTTGACCAGGTCTTCTAATGACAAGTTCTGTCTCCTGATGCCGTGTCCAGAGTCTAGAGAGTTCAGACTGAGACACATTTAACACTTGGCTTATGTATAAAGTTGTAACTTCTTCCGGAATTCCGAGATTCTCCCGGATTTGTTCATTTTTAATACCACTTCTCCCGGCTCCCGGAATTAAGTCTAAATCTGCAGGGAATTGTGATAAAATAGAACCACATGCATTACAAATTACAACACCCAACGTTTACCAGTCGCCTCTGACTTCTGTCGTTTGCTCATTAGTTCAGTTGTTAGTCCGTTTTGAAAATTGTGTCAATTGTACTGTCAACACCTGTATCAAATGCAGTTTACAAAAGTGTATATAGTGTAAATGATAAAATATGGTCAAAAGACAGAAATTGAGCAAGATTTGTGTTAAATCGGAAATTTAAGTATGTAAAAATTTCAAACATACTTGTGAAGAGAACTAATATCAACTCGTGGAAACGAAAAGTGATGTTTTTATTCGATTGTATTGAATTGTGACGTTTTTTGGTTCTATATTTGAACGAAAAGATCACCTTCTTATAACAGATAGTATTTTTTCGTTGTAGTTGCTAGTTGCTTCATCGATATCCAGCACTACACTGTCAATAATATTGTCAATATTATTGATATCAATATTTTTATTGGCCGTGTGTGGTGCGTATTGACGAATAATGTACGTGTGACCTATAATGAAAAAATCATCAATATATTCATCGACATTATTGAATCAATATTATTGACCGTGTAGGGCCTGGCAGTGGCGGTTCGTGGGTCAAGAGATAGGGAGGTCAATTAGAAAAGTTTACTGTATTACCTACCTTGTAAAGTGATTTAAATTCCAAGTCGAACTCCGGTCTTTTTGAGATGCAAAGTGGTCAATTACTTTTTCATTAAAGTCTTTTATCTTCTTTATTAATGCCCTTTCTATGGTAAGCATAGCTAAAAAAGATAACCTTTCCTGACCCATGGTATTTCTTAAAAATGTCTTTATTCTTTTTAAGGTGGAAAAACAACGTTCACTTTCGACAGTAGTCATAGGGAGAATACACAAAATTTTTAACAGTTTGACACTTTCAGAAAAAGTATTGCACAAATTATTGTTAACAAAAAGCTGTAACAAAGCAACTGCACCTTCACTATTGAAAAAATCTTCTCGGCTATATAATGCTTCTAATTCAGTTTTAAGTTTCAAGTGATTTATGACTGGATACTCCGTTTTAACTAATTTAAACATATTTTGAGGAAAGCTTTTTTTTATAATCTTTAATTCGATCTGCGTGAAGTAACTGAAACACTGCTAAATGATTATTGAAGCCAAACCTGTTTTTGATCTCAGATTGTAATTATATCACAAACTTCTAATGAAATTCTCCTTTTTGATTCTTCCGTTTTACATCTCTGAGCAGACTGCATGGATGTCTCCTCCAAATAGTTATTCAAAATTTTATTTCTGATGTCTTCAATTTTACTATTAAAAACGCCAATACACTTATTTACTATTATGACATCGATATTACATTTTTTGTAATTGATTGAACAATATATCACAATGAGGCATAACTAAATGAAAAAAATTTAACCAGTAAAGGTAATGTTCATTTTGTAAGTAGTTTTTTAAACCAATAGCTTGTACTTTATTGGAACTATCTGTGGTTTCATCCACTTGAACTGCAATGAAGTCAGATTGATTAATTTCAGATTTTATTTCTTCGTGAATAATCGAAAGTATCGAATCTAAAAGTTCATTTTGAATTGCCTTCGAAGTGCCCTTAAACGCAGTACTGTTTTGCAAATGGTCTTTAAAAATAGCATCTAATTCAGATACAAAATTTACTAGACCTCGAAATATTCCCGGGTTATCAGAGGACTCAGTTTCGTCATCTCCGCGTAGTGCTAGCTCAAAAGCTCCACAGAATAATACACAGTCTATTATTTTATTTAAAATATATCTATTTTTAGAAGCGTTTTCGTTGTAAGCTTTTAAACTTTTTCTATAGGCACTGTCTAACTGCATTCTAATATCAACTGTACCAAGACTTCATGCGAGCGAATATTTCTGTACTTTTATTTTTAAATGTTTCAATTCAGTTACACCTACTTTGGACCATATAGGATCAGGATCATCACCAAATAACAGGCACGGGGAACAAAAAAAATGCATTTTTTACCTCGCATCCGCAAACCCACTCGGATAAATCGTACATTTAATTTCGAAAATACCTATTAACTTCTTCTTTCTTATCAAGAGATGTTTGCTTTATCGTCATATTAGGTTTTGGACGGCCACCACCTTTGAATTTCACTCGGTCTTCATAACCCGACTTATGTCCATCTCTCAGTTTTAATATATTTTGTACAACACTCATATTTAATAGTAAACACCAAAAACACTGTTTTACTTAATTTCACGACAAGTAGAGATTTACTAATAAAATGTTCACAAATAAAAACATTAAAAACAACGCGACAGAATTTACCGACCAACACGTACCTAGTCAGCATTAAGACTGCTCTACTGAACTTCGTGCGTTAGGTACCGTTACCGTAAAATGTGTTAGGGACATTGTCCCCGCCAGTGTTTTCTGTCTCTTTTGCTTTCTGACGATTCGCGCATAAGTCTGTTTCACTTTAATTCGTTGTAAATTCGGTCCGTAGCTAGCTTTGAGGACAAGTTGTGGATTGACCCAAGATTTTTAAATTCTATAAATGAATAATGTAATGAATATAAATGTAGAGGCTCGGTGCTCGGAGGGGATACGAAATACTGCGATCTAGATATTTGAATAGTATTGTGCATAGAATGAACTAGAAACTTTAATATATTTTTTAAGAATATTAAAAATATATATATTATATATTTTTAAACTTCAGAAAATGAATAGCTCTATTTTTTTATTTGTATGTGGGAGGTCATTGACCAAATGACCCTATAGAAGAACCGCCAGTGGGGCCTGAAATAAAACAGTTCTATGTACAACCGTTCCTGAAAATTTAAAATTGGATAGAAAATGACCCGTTAGCATTCGATTTTATTTTTATCTATTAAAGGTCATGAAACAGAACCCTAAAGAAAAAGACTTGGCCACGGCATAAGGATGAAACATTACACAGAATTTTCACAAAGCATACAGAGCCACAAATATCGTATTTTACCTGACAAATTGTTTTTTTTTCAAAAATCCGATATTTTTAAACATCTCTTGTATAGTTTTGAAGGGAGACAAGCAAATTTGCAGATAAAAACACCTAGAGACTCTCAAAGTTGTGGATACTAGATATATTCATTATAAAATTTCATTTTATTCATATTCATTTTTATTTTTCATAATTCCTTAAATTATCTGAAACACAAATTTTATAAATACCATAACAGTTAAAACAGTTTAATTTACTAAAACTAGCAAAATGATTAAAACAGATGCTCGATATATCCTCCGTTTTCAGTTCGACATAATCTTACCCGGCTGATAAGTTGTTTCAAAATATTAATACACTGCCTTGGAAATATCTGATCTACTGCCACCCGAATATTTTCTTTTACGTCATCTACAGTATTAAGTTGCCTTTCGTACACTTTGTTTCTTAAAAATGCCCAGTTATATCCGGCTCGGTGGTGTAGTTGGCTGGAGCGCACGATGACATGTGCGATTAGAAACTGAACTATCTTAGCTGCGGATTCGAATCCCGACACCGGCACTGACAATGTCAGTGGAAATAGTTGTGTTTACGTTTTTCTATGTGTAACCCCCTTCTTGACAGCTACGGCTTTGGATGTCTAATTTCTGTGGTGTTATATCTTAAATGGAAGATATGTGGGGTGAGAGAAGTCCATCAGACATGTCGAAAAAGTTTACTAGTCCGAGGCACTTTTCAACGTGGAAAAGTAGGATGCGCATAAGCACTAAATCTGGTAAATAGTGGTTGTAAAGTTTGAGCAGGGTTGCCAAAATGTGCAATTTATACTCGTTCAACGAAATGTATATCTTTCTTGACAATAAAGCTAAAAGAATTAATGGACAAATATATGATAACTGTAGCAATAATTATTATAATTAATAAGAATGAATTAATAGTTATTTATTTACCAAGGCCATAAAGATGCATTTATGGCCCGCGGCGTGAACATTAGAGCCCGAGGCGTTAGCCGATAAGAGCCATAACGCTGGTTTCACGTAGAACCTTGGAAATCGTGTTTTCCCACTACCTGATTTACGCATCTGCTACGTTCGTAGCGATAAAAAAAAGTCGATCATTTTGGACATTTTTACTTCTAAGTTTTGTGTAGTCATGCAAAAGCTGTAACCAATCAACCTGATTCTCTGTATTTAATTTCGCCGAATGTTGTTTTCTGTCTCCAGTATCTTGACCACTACTACATGGTATTTACATTCAATGTCTTTCATCTTCATTTTATTGTTTATTATCAGTTTTTCTTTTTATTTTAAATTTAAGTTTAAAATTTTCAAATCTATCTATTGGTTGTACCAATTGCTTTTCCGGACATGTCCGTGGAAACGTGTCCCAATTTTACTTTTCCACGAAATCTACATCTCTATTAAATGGTAATCTAGGGGAGTGAGGTCGAGAGACCGCGCAAGCTATCTTACCAGACCATTAGTCCCAACCCGTCTATTTCGAAAACGTT
The DNA here is from genome assembly GCA_029963845.1 of Rhamnusium bicolor. NCBI lineage: Eukaryota > Metazoa > Arthropoda > Insecta > Coleoptera > Cerambycidae > Rhamnusium > Rhamnusium bicolor. Next base: position 993,453 of record JANEYF010004805.1, on the reverse strand, counting down.
CCTGAAGGTAATATGTTACTTTCATTATATTATGCGGTGGAGTCCCGTCTTGTTGAAAACAAATTTGCTGTATTTCTAATTCTGCCAGAAATCCCTCAATTTCATTTTGTATTCTAAATACGTTGCACCAATAAGAGTTCCTTCAAATAAAATGGGTTTTATTATGTATGTGTCTAATACACCCATCTAAACACTGAACTCTAAAACGCTTTTGATGATAAATTCGCCTCATTATACAGGGTGTCCTAACCAAAAGTAGGCACCCTGAATAACTTTAGAGATAAAATTTTTTTGAAAAATTGGTGAAACACGTCGACCTTGTTTCCAACGGGGACATATTTTAATGTAATACTTGTATACTTATCATCATCCCTCTACCCTACACGGCCACCCTCTCAAAAAGTTCAAATGGCACGGGGGTCGAGTGATACATCTTTTGAAAGGTCTTTCAATTCCCTACATAACTGTGTATTTTTTTTTACTTTTATCGATTCGTTCTTAAGGAAAATAATTTTATTTTTGATGATTACACACAGTCGAAATCGTTTAAAAAATCTAAAATACACGGCACTGGGTATTGGAATTTATAAAAAAACTACATTTTTTAGTGCTTTCAAATCAACACGAGTTTTTTCGACAAAAAACACTTTCCTTATCCGTTTAGTTTTAGAACAATAAAAGACTCATAAGTATTTGATAGTCCTTGAACATTAATTTGTTTACAACCAATTTTAAATCGAGATACATTTTACCAGAGTGAGTTCTCAAAATGGTTTATACTCTTCAGAAGAAAATAGAAATTGTCAGCATTTATTTTAAAAACGATAATTGTGCTAGAACTACGGAGCGCATATTCAATAGAAATCACCCAGATAGAAGGGTTGGTTCTCAGTATGTTTTACAATTATTGACAAAATTTATGGAAACAGGTTCTGTAGGAAACAAAAAGCATGAACCTCAGCGACCGATTAGGAATGAAGCAGTCGAAGTGGCAGTTCTGGGTCATTTGCAGATAGATAATACTCAATTGATCAGGATAGCTGAGGCTTCCGGTGTATCACGAAGCAGTGTTCATCGAATTGTAAAGGTCCACAAATTTCATCCATATAAATTTAAATTGGTACACGAATTAAACGAAGATGATCCCGATCGTCGGCTTGAATTCTGTGAGATTTTTAATGAACAATTAAACGGTAATGCTACTCTACTGTATAATACGTGTTTTTCTGATGAATCGACATTTCAGTTAAATAGGGAGGTAAACAGGCACAATTGTAGGTATTGGAGTGAAACCAATCCACATTTGTTCATGGAAACTCATACCCAAAGGCCTCAGAAATTAAATGTTTGGGCTGGCATCTTAGGGGATCACATTGTCGGGCCGTTTTTTATTCCTGACAATTTAAATGGCGAAAGGTACCTCGATCTGTTAGAAAATAACATCGACCCAATGATTACCCAAATCCTCGAAGAAGAGGATAATCTTTTAGAGGGCGAACTGTTTTTCAACAGGATGTAGCACCCCCACATTTTGCTATAGCAGTCCGTCAATTTTTGGATAATCGGTTTCCTGAGCGATGGATTGGAAAAAGAGGTCTTGTGGAGTGGCCCGCTAGGTCAACCGATTTAACTCCCTTGGTTTTCTTTCTGTGGGAACATTTGAAATCGAAGGTATTTGCAACAAAACCCGCATCTCTGGAAGAGTTACGTGAAAGAATAGTTCGAGAATGCCGTTTATTGACTCCAGAAGTGTTCAGAAATGTTCGTATAGAATTTCAAGACAGATTTTACTACTGTATGGAAGTCGGTGGGGGTCATTTTGAACAATACATTCGATAATTTAAACTGCTTCTTGTATTTTTATTTCCCGAAACTAAAATAATGAAACAATTATTTCTCAAGAACGAATCGATAAAAGTTTAAAAAAATACACAGTTATGTAGAGAATTGAAAGACCTTTCAAGAGATGTATCACTCGACCCCCTTTGCCATTTAAATTTTTTGAGAGGGTGCCCGTGTAGGGATGATGATAGGTATACAAGTATTACATTAAAATATGTCCCCGTTGGAGACAAGGTCGACGTGTTTCACCAATTTTTCAAAAAAAATTTATCTCCATAGTTATTCACCGTGCCTACTTTTGGTTGGGACACCCTGTATGAGGATCTTCACGAGCTTAAATACTATTGTTGGTCCAGTTAAATATGCCGAAGCTGGTAAACCTAAATTCATCAGAAAAAAGAAGACCTTTTGCAAAGTCGTTTTCATAGGCATAATTTGTAATAACCAATCATAAAATTGTACTCTTCTAGGACGATCCTCTTCGTAGAGAAGTGCTGAAGATTAAATTTGTAGCTTTTGGAATTCTGTTTTTTTAATAATTTAAATATTATGGTTTGGCTAATATTATTTTCAACAGTAAACTCTCTTGTAGATACCGTAGAATTCACTTTTATATAAGCCAAGATATCAATCTCTACATGTTCGCTGATTATATTGTATACGTTTGGGTCATTTACCACTTTTCACATTTGCTGCTCAAGTCTTACAAAATATCTTCCTCCTGGATGTTTTTTTTCTGGATAGTGTTAAGCGTACAATGTCGCGTCCTCACTTATTTTTTTCGACATTCGCCGAATATTACAAACATATACACTTTCTCACTTTGTGAATAACGAAAGTTTTTCATTGCAACATAAACGCAAAATTAATTTTTATCGCCATCATTGCGCTACTACCCGTCAAAATCTGCAATTGTTTGAGATTCCATAGCCACATGTGTCCTTAATTTACTAAACAGCGTCATGCGTGTTTGCTTTTGGTATTAAAAGTACATAAAATAATTTGAAAAAACTGTCATTTAAAACAATAGTGTTTATGAGACACTAATCGACCATGAATAAATATTTCGTGAATTGATATCTATATTTATTTTTTAATGTGTGAATGTGTTTTTTAATATAAGAACGGCATTATTATGAAATATTCCTTTTGTTGACTAGTTTAATTTCAGTTTAATGTCTAGTTTACTTCAATGCACCTGTTTTTAGTTTTAGAAAGGGTTGTTTCCAGTTTTGGCAAAAATAAATCCAGTTTCCATGTCTGGTAGGGTGGCTGAGTGCGTACACATAAAAAATGGAAATATTTCAAGGTCGCAATGCAAGGCATCCACAACAACTTGCAGAAAACAGGAAGCAAACAACTTAAAAACATAAAAATGTAAATCAGTTCTTAAACCCTTATAATAAGGCAACTAAAAAGCAGTTTCGTTTCGGTGTCAGGTTGATGGACATCACTGTATGAATATAAATTGTGAAATTTTAAACACAGTTTTAGGAAAGCGTATTTTTCATGTTCGTTAAAGTACTTTTTCATTTCATTACGAACCGCATCTTTTAATTACTGCACCCGCATATCACATTACCCCATGGGTATTAGAAAAAAACCTTTACGCTGAAAATTTAAGTTTTTAGTTAAAACACACACACTTTATTTTTAATTTTTTGTAGATTCAGTATAAAAACTGTCAGTTAAATATCTCGAAAACTTTCTACTTCAACGTGCCACTTTTTTATACCAGCGTATGCAGAAAAGAGTCCTCTATTCGATTCCATAAAAAAAATGTAGGTTGCCGTTTAAAAAAAAATTTCATCATAGTTCAAAAACAAAACATAATCAAAGAATATCATTTATCAGAAAAGATGCCTTTCTGAAATCCAAAATTGACCTGTCCGAGGATTTTTTGCGAAAATCTTGAATTTGTTTCATACATTACCTCCACACTGTATGTCATGGCTAACGTGTAAACCTCGCCAGTTTTTAAACTAACTGGGGTAATATAGATTCTAATTAAACTCTTGTTTATTTTAATAGAAAACGCATTTTCGTCTAAATTAGCGAACAAATTTGGTTAGTTTGTAAAATATCCGGTTAGTGCATAATCTGTTACTAACTTTAATGAAAGTAACAAAAATGACCAATGTTCTTTGGTTAGTTTGTAAACTAATTAATTTAGACAGACATTAATTTAGACTAGCATGAAAACTTCATTCTGGTAATACAAAATCGTTAGTGCTTTGGCTAGTCTGTAAACTAACCAACCATTTTTTCTGATTGATTTGATAGAATTAGGTTATATTATGTTTTCTTTCTATTTGTGGTCTTGTTTAATGCAGCTGTTGTAATTATTTGATAAAATTAGATCAAAAATGGATACTTGTTTTTTGGCATGCAGAAAGAACATAAGGTGAGCTACGCTCTACAGTTTAAAGAAATTCAATGATAGTATACCAAGTGTTCCATTTTTGACGTTACATTTTTGTAAACTTTAAACTGCGAAACTTGCTTAAGTCAAATGAAACACCCTGTATTTTTTTACACCAAGTTATGTATAATTAAATTCCTTTTTTTCCTGATATGGGTTACAACTTTTTGAAATATTTGCGATTTTCTTAGAAATTCAAGAATTCTTAGTAAAAATTTTATCAAATTAGCCATGATTAAAAACAATTAGTAATGTCAGTCATTCTCTTATGTCGAAAAATGCCACCGCGTTTAAATTACACCCACTAAGACTTTTTGAATTTGTTTATTATTTATGGAGAATGTGAAAAAGTAATATCAAGAACTTGTAATACATTTGCTACTCGATATCCACAAAAACGGAAACCGTCAAACACTGTAAAACGCATACTGGATAATTTTAAAAACTATGGCTCTGTCATGGCAAGAATTCAAAAGCGGAAACCTACTGTTGATGACGAAAACGTAGAAATAGCAATTTTGGGATATTTTCATGCATTTCCAATGATGTCATTAAGACAAGCTGCTCTGGAATCGAGACTATGCAAGGATTCAGTTCTCGGAATCTTAATTAAACATAAATTTCACCCGTTTTCGTTCCAAATGGTTCAACGATTAAAAGAAACAGATTTCCTAAGAAGAGATAATTTTTGTGATTAATTCTAATAAGGTCTGTAGGCGACGATTTTTATTTGGGAAATATTATGTGGTCAGATGGAGCTAAATTTACCAAAAATTGACTTTTTAATCGACACAATTCGCATTATTGGAGTGGCTCGAATCCTCATGTGTTCAGGGAGCGACATTTTCAAGAAAGATGGCAGTTTAATGTTTACTGTGCCATAAGAAACGATAGAGTGGTGGCATTAGAATTTTATCAGGAAAATTTAAAGTTAATTTTTTTGTTTTTATTTTTTAGGTGAAAGATCTAAATATTTTACAAAATTTTAATAATAACTATTTAGAAAATTTACCTCTCGCCGAACATAGAAACATTTTTTATCAGCACGACGATGCTCCCCCACATAACGCGTATTTGATAAATAATTTTTTACAAGAAACTTTTTACGATTATTTTATTTGGGGAACCAGTAAAAATAAAGTTTATGATAGCCGATTAACAACTATTGAAGATTGTATGCAGAGAGTAAGAAATGCATTTCCAAACTTATCACAGGATTCAATTAGAAGAGCTACCCATGAAGAACTAATCCGAAGGTGCGAAAAATGTGTGGAGGTACAAGTGGCGGAATTTTGAGCAATTATTAAATTAAAATGGGACCATGTTTTTAGTTGATTTTATCTTAGCTATTTTAGTTTATGTAAGTGTCTTCAATCCAATTAATAGGCATGTTACAGTGTTTAGTGCTATTTTCCGTTTTTGTGGATATCTAGTAACAAATGTACTACAAGTTCTTGATATTACTTTATCACAATTTTGATAAATAATAAACAAATTTAAAAAGTCTTCGTGGGTGTAATTTAAACGTAGTGGCATTGCTTGAGATAAGAGAATGACTGACATTACTGATTGTTTCTAATCATGGCTAATTTGATAAAATTTTTACTAAATATTCTTGAATTTCTAAGAAAATCGCAAATATTTCAAAAAGTTGTAACTTATATCCCCACAATGCTGATATGAGAAAAAAAGGAATTTAATTATACATAACTTGATGTAAAAAAATGCAGGGTGTTCTATTTGACTTAAGCAAGTTTTCGCGGTTTGAAGTTTACAAAATGTAACGTCAAGAATGGAACACTTGGTATACTATTATTGAATTTCTTTAAACTGTAGAGTGTAGCTCACCTTATGGTCTTTCTGCATGTCAAAAAGCAAATGAGTATCTCTTACACAAAGAAAGTTATAAACAATATTGTCAACCATTACACCTGTCATTTTTTTTTAAATGTCAAACATCTCTGAAACGGCTTGGTTTAGGCATTGGGTATCCTAAGTCTCTTTGACTCAGAATTTTATACTCTTTTCGAAAACCCTAAAATATGTATATAGGGTATTCTATTTAAAATAAGCAAGTTGGTATCGACTTCCGGTATAACTGGAAATGCCCGATGATTTTAATTATTTTAGTTCGATTGGCCACACTGACGTTAGTAGTTCCCTAAATTTTCATAATATTTTGGTGCGTACTTTTCCCGATATCGATCGATGCAGTTTCTGGTGAGAAAAAAAAATTGATATTTTGTTTTCTACTGAGTAGATTTGTATGTTATAGTTGAATGTTTAAAACAGGTTTTAATATTTTTTTTGCTCTATCTTTTAATAACTGTGCAATACATTACTTCTAAATTAAGATTTAACAACGAATATACGTTGAAGCGGAGTATAAGTCATACGATTCATATAGTTAACATCACCCAAACACATTTGTAATATTATTTAGTTTCTACTTTTACTCTAACAATGCTACATATTTTACATAAAAAATTTTTCAAAAAATTCAGTATCATTTTCATGTGTTTTTATAATGTTTTAAAAAAAGTGTGACAAACCAGATGATTGGGAATATTTTTATCAACTACAGAAATTTTTTAAAATGTTTATATTACTCTGCCCACTTTTTTGTTATGTATAAACAACAATTTTCTATGATTTTTGATTTTTAATGTTATTGTAGGCTCTGAAGATGTTGAATAAAATCGACGAAATGCGTCAGCTGTAATAAATTGTATTATTTTTTTTTGTCCAAACAACCCCAAAATTGACCATTACGTATGAAATCTTTAAATACTAGTACAGTTTTTGTGTAATAAGTGTCTTTGTTAAATGAAAGTAAATGCCAGTGGTAGAAATTGATAAAGGAAGTAAGTACCGCAGAACATGTTTAATATCCAGTTAATTCATTCAAATGAAACAGGTGAAGGTATTCTCGGTAAATCCAAAAACCTGTCTTAGATATTGTTAGTCATAGAATAGGGAGTCCGTTAAGGGTCCCATGAACGTGTAAAAATTTCCTAGCTTGAAATAGGAATCCCGGCGGCGGTTACTACGAAACATTATTAAAAAAATTGAAAAAATGCCCCCTTTATAAGCGACAGAAAAATAAAGGTATATAAAATGTTTCTTTAGCCGGACATCCGAGTTCTCACGAAAATACAGCATTTGTCACTCGAAAAACAGGAATGTCCAGTCTTGGTCAGTCCGTTAGGGGTTAGACAATCCGAGGTCATGGGTCAACTTCGCTAATGTAAGGGTCATTTTAATGCGTAAAAGGGTTATTCCCACGAATAGACTCTTTGTCCACTAGAGATAAATGGGGTAGGAAAAAAGAGTTAAGAAATGGTCAAGTGAATATCAAAGGGGTATTGAAGATGCGCGTATTAAAAGTGTCTTTCAAAAATAACTGGTTTCGCGAACACCGGGTATTTACATTTCACTGCATAGAGGGATATATTTTTCATATCATATACGTCATTCTTTTCGCAGTCTGTTTTTATTTTACAGGGGTCATTCTTTTGCGTTTAGTCGGTTTATATATGCCTTACAAAAATAAGACATTAATAATAACGACAACACAAAGAACCTCTGAAACTGTTTATCATCAACGTAAATAGTTTTTTGCTTATTTTATGCACAAACAACACATTTTGATTTCAGTGTGTTCAACTTTTACAACTCAAAAGCATTTCTATAGTAATTAGTTTAAACGAACCTTAAAAAAGTTTTCGCAAAATCGTTTAACATGGTTTTGGTTATTTCGAGGGTTATTCATTTATAAAAAAACCGAACGAAATTTTATGTATTTGTAAGAGATTATGTAGTATAGAAGCTAGGGCTACAATAAAAGTTGATGAACAAAAAAACAAAATAATAGTAATAATAATAAAGTAGTCGTAAGCATATTGTATATAACAGTACATCAGATTTCATTGTTTTCTGATATAAAATATACTAATGAACAATAATCTAAACGTTACGCGAAATTTGAGCCATTTTCTGTAGCTCATAAATGAGAATAATATACAAATTTCAAAAATCTCTTTTTCTCTGAATGCAGATTTTAGTAAATATAAGACATATTTATTATACGATTCAAATATATTGAGGCCTTACTTTAACTACGAATATCTTAAAAATTATGGAGAGAATTGAAAAAATGTTCAACAGTTTTGAAAATTTGCCAAGTTATGTTAAAAATTGTCCCATTTTTAAGGAGATTTTGACCATACCAAGAAACACAGTGGTACATTTTAGTGATGATAAATCAACTCCTATATGAAAAAAGTCTATCTGACAGCACATTTTTGTCACTTTGACAGCGATAAAAAAGGTGCATCGTTTTTTATCACCGATAAAAATGCTTGTTGCTCAAAATCAGAGTACATCTAGTAGTCGCACGTCACTTTAAAATCTGTCCTGTCAGTTATAATTTTTAAGTATTGTTGCAACTATACTGTACGATATGAGTCGTTTTGGGAAAATTTTGACTGAACAAATTGCAAAAAACAGAAAAATCAATTCCGCAATCCACAAAAAACACGAAATCGTCAATATGGAGACAATTTATGGAGTTTTGTCAAATCCGAAATTACGAACTGTCAGAAATAACTCCAATACAAAATATAGCAGATATGTTAAAGGATTGGGCTTATAATATGAGAAAGAAAAGTGGAGAAGATTACAAAGAATATGCAGTTAAAACAATTTGGAATTCAACTGCGAAGATTCAAGAAAAATATTTCAGTGAGTACAATATTAAATTTGATCCTTTTACCGACATAACATTTAAAGAAGCACGTGATGCAAGGAACAATAAACGAAAGGAAGTACAAGCTATTCCAGAAAAAAGAAAGGCATGCTCTGTAGCAATAGACAAGAAAGATATACTTAAGATGGCAAAATTGTGGAATATAGACGAACCAGAGGGATTACAAAAGAGATTCTTTCATATAGCTTCTTATGAATTAGCTTGGAGAGGAGGAGAAGCAGTAAACTGTAAAATTTACCATTTTAATGAGGAAAAAAAATCAAGATGGAACTCCAACAGGGAGACTTGAATACAATTCAATATTTTCAAAGACGGCACAAGGGGGATCTAAAAAATTGGCAGACAGCAAATGGATGAGAAAAAATGATACGGATAAAAGTATTTGTCCCGTTACATTGTTAAAATTACTCTTAGGAAAAAGAAACAAATACATAACATCTGAACGACTTCTTTTAACTCCAAATCCCTTTTGGAAAAACACAAATTCTAAAGGTTGGTATAAAAATGTTCCATTGGGAATTAATACGATATCTACTTGGACCAAAAAATTCTGCAGCTAAAATTGGAATGGACATCACAAATAATAAAATTACGAATCATTCAAACCGTGCCAGTACAGTTTCCCATTTAGCCAAAGCAGGGGTAAGTGACCAACAATTTATAAAGATAACCAGACACTCATCATCATCATCGATTAAACCCTACCTCCAAATTGACCCTGAATATCACGAATGTTCGACATGTGTGGAAACTAGAGAAGAGATTGAAATAAGTACACCAAACCAAACAATTTATAACAACTGTATTTTTAATAACTGTTCCTTTAAATAATTGTATAAATAAAGATAATTATTGTTGTTGTTCGTTCACATATTCTGTCGTTAATTTATCTTGCCAAAAAAACACTCGAGCTTTTCTTTTATGAATAAATTTCTTTTTTAACTGAAAATTTTGCCAATCAGTAATTTTGCTCGAAAAACTGACATTTGACAAATTCGCTCGACCTGCGGTCTCGCGATTTTTTCATGTCAGTTTTTCTTATAAAATTACTGATTGGCCAAATTATTTCGTTACAAAGAGAAATTTATCGGATAAAAAAAAGCTCTTGTGCTTTTACTGTTGAGAAAAATCGAATTAAATAATTCGAATAATTCGATTATAAGATTAATCGAGTTATTTCGATTAATTATTTTAAAAATATCTCGAGATAATTTAGTAGTATTAAAATAGTAGTGCTCGGCGGTCAGCTGGAGAATCGTGTGAAGAGAGATGTCAAATAAAAATATACTAGTATCAAAAGAAGATGTAACACGAGATAATTGCTCATACTGGAAAACTTTTAAATTATTCGAATTAGTAAACATACTGAAGACTGAACGTAGTAAGTACTAGGCATACGTAAATGTGCAGATGGAGGCGGGACATGACAACATTCGATAATTTCGATGCAGTGCAACAAAGATGCGCTGTCGCTGTGGCGGTAGGTATATTCTGAGAAAGTAAATTCGGCGGCATAAACGTCTGGAAATGTAACTTAATTATTTTATCATTTACAATTTTTATAAATAATATAATCGATGAGACAGTAAGACAGTGAAAGATGATATGACATACCACTTCTTCACAGAGAGCTGCCGGGGAGTGTTCATGTTTATAAAAATTATAAATGAAATAATAATTCAGTTGCCCTATAAAACTTACGCCGCCGATTGTACTTTCTTAAAACGCCGATAAACTATTAATTATTCACTATTCTATTTTATTCCGATTTATTTCATTCTGCGGTCGTGAATATAATAATTTGATTAAATATCTCGAATTTTAATTCTGACGTCATCGATGGCTAATTCGATTAAATATCTCGAATTATTAATTCGATTATGAAATACTCAATATTACTAATATCTCGATTATAAAAATATCCCAATTATTCCCCTCATTAGTACATTTTTGATTAAATATCTCGAATTTTAATTCTGATGTCATCGATGGCTAATTCGATTGAATATCTCGAATTGTTAATTCGATTATGAAATACTCAGTATTACTAATATCTCGATTATAGAAATATCCCGATTGTTCCCATCACTAGTACATTTTTTGTAAATAATCAGTTCACAAAGATAGTTGTTTATATCGAATATTAAAAGTACAGAAGTTTTTTTGCTAAATACCTAAACAATATTTCTTTAATCGCGGAGGTGGACAAAAAAATTTTAGAAATTGTGTGACGTACACAGTTTAAGTGATTAAAATTGATGTACGAGGCATATGTGAGTGGTCATACGAAAAAGGACCTGGAAGGAAAAAAGTAAATTCCGAGATAAATGCGTTTAAAGTTAGAAAAAAAAATTAATCGCGATCTCGATATATGCCTATATTGCCTGCTATGTTCATATTAGCTCACTTTACCGTATTATTATTGTCAAGTGGATCATCGAATGACGCGGGGGCTGTGTCTTTACTTTCGTGCTTTTGACTAGATAGTGTGTGTTTCGCAGTAAAACTGGAAAACTCATTTTGTTCCCTCCAGATCCCTTTTTGTATGACCACTCACCTATTTGAGATAATACTGTTCTGTTTGTATCAATTAACGCAGAAAGATTCAATGCATCCAAAACCCCGAAAAACTGGAAAACTCATTTTGTTCCCTCCAGGTCCCTTTTCGTATGACCACTCACATATATGTAAAGATTATTTCTAGAATAGAAATTATTATAGACAATAAAATGCACAGTTTTTATTTTATTAATTTTTATTTATATTATAACAATTATAAAGCACAAATTACATTGACAATTCGTTTTTTTTTTTAATAAAGAGACAATGCAAATTAATTATTTTTCGTTGCGTTAGTACAATTGATAAAAAAATTACATTCTTGATATACAATTTGAGCTTGTTTTCCTTCATTAATGTTTTAAATAGTAGTATGTTCTGATGTTGCCTTAGAAGTGCTGGGTTCATTTGGATTACATCTTAATTTATTTATCACGTTTAAACGATGTCGGGCATCTATTTGCAAATATGGTTTTATGGAATTTGCACTTCCATGACCGGTTATTTTGATAAGCTCTTGCTACTGTGTTCCATTCTTTATTAAGTTACTGACAGCTGTGGCTCGATTGGAATGATGTTATTTTTACAGTTGTTGTATCTAAATCGATTTTTGCGGCTGATTCCTTTGTCCATTTGGACAGTTCATTTCTTCCAATCGGTGAATTTTTGTACCAGTAGGAATTTTCGTATGTATTCCAGTACCTATTGCATGTCAGAAATAAACGATTTATTGTAATATTGGAACCCCTCTTCGATAATAGTTGTTTATATAGCCTTACAAGACATAGATCGGCATTCATTTCATTACCTCTTGTGTGGTCTTACTGATCACAGGGTCAATAAATGTCAATAAATAAATAAGAATTAATTTTAGAAAAAATTTTAACCAATTTTCTGAAACTACTCGGTGGTTCAATGGTACTGTAGTTGGAAATAACAGAAACTGATTTGTTGTCATTCCATTTTGTTACCAACATCTCTTTGATTTATCGAACCTATAGTCAAAGTATCCTCGGTCTTTGTCTGCATGCATTTGTTAAGAAGCCATCAAGGAACATTTTTCATATTGTGTTTCTTGTACGGTTCCAGTCGCTTTCAACTTTTCTTAGCGTGCATATTAGTTTATGACTATTAAAGAAATCGTCAAAAAATAGCTCGTGCTAAACATCCCAAATTAAAAAAAAAATGTTTAGATATTTTAATAAAATAAGACCGAAGTTTATATATTTTATCATCTTTTGAAATTTTTGTGTTGTCATTCAGATGCAAATACATTTTGAACTCTCTAAAATGTTTTCTAGGTATAGAGTAATACACCAGAGGTACACCAGTATTTTTCAAACTCTTCTTCTTCCGCATGTATCAAACGCCTTAGGTTTCTGAACAATCTCTCATTTATGGGGCACCAAAAATATGAAATATTTTTTTCATAAAATAAAAACAATTAGAAAGCATCAAACATTGTAGTTTACTAGGTCATCATTTAGCACTAGATTGATATGCGATTACTTAATTTTGATAGTATTTATAAATATGAGCTCACACAATTTTTTTCCGGATTTTTTTGAGCCCCGGAAAGGGGTTAAAAAAATGTTACAACTAGATTCCGTACAGTTTTCGCTTTATGGCTTCAACTCTTTTACTAGCAAGTGCGTGCGTGCGTGCGTGCGTGCGTGTGCGTGTGTGAATGTGTGTGTAGGTGCGTGTGTATGTGTGTATCCGCGATAACTCAAAAAATACTAATGGGAACTATCCAAATTTGGCAGTTAAGATTGTCAACAACATTTTAGGTGACACATTAAATTTGGTGAATGTGGTACCACCAGAAGAGACATAATGAATGAAAGAAGAAAAAAGGTACAATTTCGGGAAAAAATTAAAACATTTTTATTGCATTTCTAGACGAATCTCGACGAATTATAATGAAAAACATAACTTTATGAAAAAAATCTGTCCGCATGTCTGTAGTATCGCGATAGCAGCCACAGTTTTTGAGATAAAACTTTCAAATTTGGTACACTTGTTCTAAAGGCCAAAGACAATGAAAAATTCGGTGATGAGCAAAATTGGCCAGCTGAAAGGGGATCCACGGGACCCAAACTTTTTTTGTATTTGACTTTACAAAAAAAATATATTCTCATTGAAAGATTATAAATCATGTCTACTATATCAAGCGAATAAAATATATTCTCCAAGTACATAAATAAAGCTGATGTAAACTGAAATATTTTACACATTTGGCCTCATAAAATGGGTTTAGGATAAATTTAACAGTTTGACGTCTAATTTTGTTACAAAAATGTCAATGTCAAGAACAAAAAATTATTAAAATATATGACATGAATTATTACTGACAGTATCGAATGACGCTGATAACACCGGCACACAAAAAAAAAAGTTGTTTGTACATTTGACGCCACCTACCTCCCGACATGTATTTCGACCCGCTGAATCCGAATTTGAAGTCAGTTTGGACCGTACACCCTCAAATATCGAGTAAATTGAAAAACCGTAAAAAATAGAGAAAATTGGGTGTTTCAGTAATAAAAAAAATTTTGTGGATCTAAACCAAGCCAAATTTTTATGTATTTCGATCCGCTGAATACGAATCTAAAGTATATTTAGACCATAAGCCGTTTTAAATCTAAGTAAATTGTAAAAAACCCTCGAAAATTGCTAAAAATGGCAAAAAATTGTGATTATGTTGATGAAAAAAATTTTGTAGACCTGGATCGAAGAGAATTTTTATGTAATTTGATCTGCTGAATCCGAATCTGAAATATATTTGGCCCATTAATCCCTCAAAATCTCAAAAAATCGCAAAAAACCGATAAAATAGCAAAAAATTGCAGTTGAAAAAATTGAAAATAATCTATGAAACGCGATTAAATACGTTTCTTGTATTTTTTTATGCATAAAATACAAGTTTAGAATCTGAAAATGTGAAAAATTGTAAAATCTATAAAAAATTACGTATAAACACAATGAAAATTTTTTTTCATCAACATAATCACAATTTTTTGCCATTTTTAGCAATTTTCGAGGGTTTTTTACAATTTACTTAGATTTAAAACGGCTTATGGTCTAAATACACTTTAGATTCGTATTCAGCGGATCGAAATACATAAAAATTAGGCTTGGTTTAGATCCACAAAATTTGTTTCATTACCGAAACACCCAATTTTCGCTATTTTTTACGGTTTTTCAATTTACTCGATATTTGAGGGTGTACGGTCCAAACTGACTTCAAATTCGGATTCAGCGGGTCGAAATACATGTTGGGAGGTAGGTGGCGTCAAATGTACAAACAACTTTTTTTTTGTGTGCCGGTGTAATCAATTATTAAAAAATTTTAATGAAATATTCAAGGTACACTATTAAAATTTAATTAAGATGAGTGAAGAATTAAACACAATGACTTTTTTAGATCAGGATGATATATACTGGTATAAGAAAGTTATGTGCTGGCCACATCAGATATTTTTGTTTTTTTGTGCACAATTTTATTAGTGTCGCTTCTCAAATGGAGGACGTGCGGTCGTCTTTTTCCGTCCTACTTGATGCAATCCGCAATATCCATTCGTATGAATTTTATTTTGGATACTCGTAGGCCACTTTTTAAAAAATAATTTTATTTTTATAAGTACAAATTTACGAAAATTATAGAAATTCTTACAATAATAATGTAATATGTTTACAGTATGAATACTAGCAACTGACTACCGTAGCTTCTTCCCGTGGAATGTGCTGACTCTGCATTTTGTTTATGATAAAAGGGTGATCGCTGATGTAATTTATGTTTCACCTATACATAATACATAATACGGGTTTGTTCTCTGCGACGCCGCTGAATTACTCGTAATTTGGCCCAGTCTACTCATAAACTAACATTTTTGATTGATCTTTTGGATAGTATTCTTTCTTATTTTTTCGCTTTTTTTTGTTCATCCACAAATAAATAGTAGGACGTGAAGGACTATTTCTAGTATTAAATTGCGTCCTGAATAGTCTTGCACGACGATAATTGATTTTGAATCAAGAAATTGTTCTCCACAAAATATCCACTGCATTTTGTGACAGCTGTCATAATCAGTAATAAAATGTCCAAATAAATAAATAAATGTCTTTATTGTTAAAATAGAAGGGATTTAACACAAAAGTTATTAATATAATATATCATTCAGGACTTGTTTAGTACAATATTACTTAATTCTGACTTATGATTTTATCTAGCATATGATAGTACATATATAATATCCAATATTACAATATGTTATATCTAACGTATATCTGTTAAGTACATATATCTACAGTATATGAACATATAATATATATCAAAACAGTATTTATCTATATAATTCTAATTTTATCACTATTTTATCACCGTCTAAAACAATTTTAAATTTATTTTAATTCGCCGTTCAAAATCAGAACTTTAGTTGACGTTTTAGTACATTTGTTGATTTATTTTAGCTTGAGGTGGATTGTTATAGACATAATCGAGAGGTAGGTAAAGGATGATCGAAATGTTTCAAATTTAGGCCTTATTGTATGCAATTGGTCGTTTGTAATTCAAGTTTGGTTATTTAAAATTTTTTTCCCCAATTTGTTTATCATAGAGATAAATAGGTTTTTCCGTTAGGATGACATTATTTAATAGTGACGTGAAATGTAGGAAGCGCCTCTCATTTATTTTTAGTAGTTGTACTCCCTGATATGTGGTGTTATATGCTCGTAATAGAACTATTTGTTACAAATCTAATACAGATATTCTGATTTTGAAGTTTGTTTGCTTCTGATAAATTTAGGCAAGGCCCATAAACATAATCAAGTAGTTGACGTGTGATAAGACTAAGGACTCACATAACAGTAGTTTAGTGGCCCTATCAAGGATATTTCTAAAACTTAAATTTTAAAATTTTTGCTCTTTTAAGCCTCCATTTTGAATAAAAGAAATGTATCGCAATAACTTATTTGTTTTTTTTTGTAAATTAAAAAATAATTTTGTGTCAAATTCCTCTCCATATTTAATTATTACGCATCATGGTATACAAATATTGATGGAAGGAAAAATCATTATCTTATGGTTTTAAACAGTTGCTTGGATTATGTCCTATGTATATGGGAAACAATGCAATTGGACTTTCTGTTTGTCATTTTTTTTTTTTTTTTTTTTTTTTTATTTAACTGCTTATTTACAATCTACTTACAATACTGAAGTAATAGGTAAATGTTATGATCATGAATGACAGGGGAAGAGATCGTCCAATGACCATTCTCTTGTAAGTACCACTTCCGGGTTATATTTGACAGGAGCTAATTAATCTCATTCATCGGCTGTAGATCTGTGGGCCACTGTCTTCTGAGCCTCCGTGTTACGTTTGATGGGTTTTTCATTTCTTCAACCAGGTTATTTTCATGCCCTTCTAAAGTTTCTATATAGTGGGTTCTAAGTCTCTTGATCTCATCAGTGACAAATGGTATTTGCAGGTCATTATGTATGGTGTGGTTAGATACGTACCAGAGTGCATTGGTTATGGAGCGTAGAATCTTGGATTGTATTCTTTGTATAATTTTCGCATTGGATGGTTTTGTGCATCCCTACAGTTGAATGCGATACGTCCAAATGGGCTTTATTATGCATTTGTATAAGAGAATCTTATTTTCTAACGATAATTTGGATTTTCATCCCAATAACCATGACATTTGTCTAAATTTTAAGTTTAGTTGTTGGCGTTTCATTTTAATATGTTTTTGCCAAGTGAGTTTTTGGTCTAAGTGTAGTCCTAGGTACTTCACTTCAGTTTGAATTGGAATTTGGGTATTGTTCAATAATACTGATGGACATGTTGTGCGTCTTGTGGTAAATGTTACTTGTACAGATTTCATTTCATTGATATTTATTTTCCATTTGCTAAACCAGGTTTGCAGGATATTTAGGTGATGTTGTAGTTGCTGTGATGCCACTATTGGGTCGTTATTTATTGATAACACCGCTGTATCATCCGCGAATGTTGCGATGGTTTTATCATTTGTAGTTGGTGCATCTGCGGTATAAATTAGGAACAATAGCGGAGCCAATACGCCCTACTGAGGTACTCCTGAGTTTACTTGATGGTAACTGGAGTATGCGGAGTTATACTTAATCTGGAAGTACCTCTCAGACATGTATGATTTAAGTAGTAGGTAGTACGGGCTTGAAAAAATGCTTTTGATTTTATATAAGAGTCTGATGTGCAACATCTAGAAATACTGATGTACATAACGTTTTTTCTTCAAGGCTTTTATTAATTTGGTTGACTATCCTGTGTATTTGTGGTGTGGTTGAATGATGTTCTCTAAAACTAAACTGGTAGTCAGAAATTATGGTTGATAGTTCTAAGTCGATTTTAATTCTACCCATTAGCAGTTTTTCAAACATTTTTGATGGAGTAGGAAGTACACTAATCGGGCGATGCGAGGTAATTTCATTTACTGGTTTGCCTGGTTTGGGTACCATTATAATTTGCGCGAATTTCCATATTACTGGGTAATAAGATAGCCTGAGTATGCTGTTGTACAGTGTTGTTAGGAGGGCTATTGCTTTCTTAGGCAAATGTTTTAATATTTTGCCTGTTTTAAGGTCATGTCCAGATGCTTTGTGCGGATTTAGGATTTTAATTTCTTGCATTATTTCTCTTAGTGTGAATGCACTGATTGGTAGTGACATTTGACATGGTGTATGTAAGAAGTCCTCAATCTGCCTGTCGTCGTGATTAATATTCGGCCCCAGTGGGGTGAAAACTTGAGCAAGATGTTCAGCGAAGGTGTTTGCCTTTTCAGAGCTACTTCTGGCCCAACTTCCGTCAGATTTTCTAATAGGTGATATTGTAATTTGAGGTCGTTTGAACTTTTTTGTTGCCCTCCAGATCGTGTGATCATCCTTAGCAAGTGTGGTGATATAATGTTCAAATGAAGCGTTTCTTGCTTCCGCTAGTGTGTTATGTAATTTTCGTTTTAACCTGTTATATATGAGTTTATCTTCATTGTTTCGGGACCTCTGCTATATTCTTCGAGCCCTACGTTTTTCGTTTACTAGTTCCCTTATATAAAGGGGAATATTATAGCACTTCTTTGCATTTTCTTTTGGTAGGAGTCGAGTGCCAAGCAGCCTGTTGTATTAGGGTTGTAAAATACTGGGTTGCTTGATCTAGTTCGTCAGCTTCCTTAATTCGTAAATTTAGATTTATGTGATCTTCAATGTATCGTTGAAATTTGTCCCAGTTTGTTGCATTTGTGGTGAGTGTTGGTCTGGGTTCTTTATTGATGGTATACGTACTTATGGTTGCAATCAATGGAGTGTGATCCGATGATAATTCGTAATTCGATTCAACCTGGAGGTGGTTTGTTGCTATGCCTTATGTAGAAAGAAGTCTAAAAGATCAGGTAACTTATTGAGATCGGACGGCCAATACGTTGGTTCACCAGTAGACAGGTAGCGACAGTTTAATACGTTTACTACTTTTAGAAGATTTCTACCTTTCAGTGTCACTAGTCTTGCTCCCCAGACTGTGTTCTTAGCGTTCCAGTCTCCGCCTATGAAGAACTTGGATCCCAGAGTTTCTAGGAATTCTACATATTCCTTTACTGTTATAGTGTGTCTGTCTTGGGGGACAGTAAATTGCTGAAATTATTATGAGCCATGGGTTAGCGTCTACCTTAATATTAACTGACTGAATTTTGTTCGTCTGATAATGAATTAGTTTGTGATGTGATATTGAGTTTCGGATAATTCATATTTATACCAATAATTTTATTTACAAGTTGGATGAATACTTAATTTTTTTTTTGAAAATTTTTCAAACGGTTAGTTAGGTTAACACATGCCAAGTATCGTTAATATGGCAATTATTTATTATTTGCAGACTTAGATAATGAAAGATTTTCAAAGTTACCCGAGGTTTCGAACGTTACCTAGACAATCCTCAGGTATGTTCTTCGAACTGCATCAATCATCGAAAACTTCGTTCTAATCTGTGTATTAGCATGTTTTTTTAACATCACAGTAATATATAGAAGTGTTTTATAAAAGAAACGACGCGACGTTGAAGGAAAACGACATTAAGATCAGCGATCAGAGAGCTTTACCATCGTCTTGGAAAACAATTCTAAAGAATATGTTTTAAATCGTACGTACCCATTACTTACAATCAGTCATAAAACAATAAATTGTATTGTCAGCCGTAACGTATCCACTTTGAAATATCTTTAGCGGAAATAGACCATGTTAAAAAACTGAGTGGACATACGATGGCTGCTCCTATCCATATAAGCACCAGACGATACTGGCATACAAATGGTTAATAATGAGCTGAGGTATAAGTAAAAAGTAGGCGGGAACAGAACCAAGCTCCGATGGACCAGCTAACTTACACCAACATCCTTTGGCTTTGCCACCAGGGCAGGATTGTCACTAGGGTAAATTACATCGCGGTTTCATTCATATGCCGTTCATTGAACATATTTATATATTGAATATACTCAAAATAGTAGTATAGAATATTCATAGAGTAAATAGTGTCGAATTATACACCAATGACTAAATTTTTTAGAATTCTTTTTCATATACCGGGTGATTTCAATGTAAAGGCATGGCATCATAAATTAGTATTGTGACAAAACAAGGTGTTTTTACGCTTAATAAAACAATAATAATAGGATTTACAACCAGTGTTGCTTAAATCATGATCCTGTTGACACCCAAGTTAAAGCTAGGCTTCTACAATTCACCATAGGCCTCCGACTCCTATACTCAGGCATGCACTTAAATTTAGAAATTAACTTCAGCAACTTAAAAGGTGGTCAACGAATAATAACTTCGACCGATTTTTTTTACAAATTCATTTGTTTTTGTTTAATTATGTTCTTTCCATCTCCCTTGAGTATCATTAGTAGAAACCGAACTCTTTGGGCATTCGAGGAAATCCTTAATCTTATGTACAGTACATAACTACAAACCAAAGGTAAGTATATCCTCAAGCCTACTAGTTACTATTGTAACTATATTTCAGCCCGAAGATCGTGCAATTGAACTATGTGTGCAAAGGCTGGAATATGTGAATCCTGCACACAGATCAATAAAAATTTTCTGAGATATCTAAGCAGCTCAAAGCTCATACATAACTACAAACCAAACAGCTCTAAAAGCTCTTGGCTCCTATCGGTTCTGGAAGGTAACGAAATAGCCGACTCCTTGGCCAGAGGAGGAGCAAGATCACGAATCATCGGACCTGAACCGATACTTGGTATATTCTCAAGTGCTGCCAAGATGGCTACCTTAGTCTGGGCTGAAAGGAAAACTATCCAGTATTGGCAATGGTTACTAGGATTAGTTCATTCAAAGGCGTTTATATAATACCCTTTAAAGGCAAGAACTAAGAAACTGTTAGTTTAAACAGGGTACCTGGAAACCCTATATACTGAGCACTGCCGACCAATCTATCATCTGCATAAACTCGGCCTGGCGGCAAACGCCGAGTGGCGACTATGACTGGAGAATGACCACGTCTTGGGCACCTGCACCGCTGTCAACGGGATCCGATGTTCAATATTTGGCAAAGGGCAGTTGCTGCTGGAGAATCTGAACACACCCTCACCCAATAAATTTATCAGTTTCATTAAGAGACTGAACTTATTGCGTGAAATTTAAGTAGGGGTGGGCCACAATAGGCTTGCTGATGGCCGCAGTAGAGAACACACACACAAGAACCTAACCTAACATATCTACTATTGAATTTGTGTACAGGTACTATGTCTGTTCGAGGAACTATTGGACGTGAAGAACGCCTCTTAAGAACTGTGACTCAGAGGAATTGTTTCAAAACAACTAGGTCTGTGGCAAATGAATGGTTACCTGCTACGAATTAACGACTATCAAATTTATCGAATAATAAATTCCTTTGGTGTTCGATTGTATAGTCGTAGCAAACGTTATAGTAGAGGGACAAGCGAGGCGAGTCGCGTGGTCATTTAAGGTCCCATCGGTCTAAACGGGGGAGGTGATATGTTAAGCTCGCTCTCGACCACATGTCTTATCATGGCCGTCATCTGCTATATAGTTTGCCTATAAGACACGGTAGCACACTTGAGCGCGCTATGTGACAAACTCGACTAGTCATACTGTCTATCTACTCCTGAGTTCGAATCTCAGCTCAGGCAGATTGCGATGTAGGAGGTAATAGTTGTCTATCCACGTTTTTTCGAGATCGGTAGCGCAGTTTTAAAAAGGAGATTAACTTATTAATTTATGCTATGCTCAAGTTGACGTATGTTTAAGGTATGGTGTCTGTTTCTGGGGAAATTCTCCTTTATCATCACCTAACATAAAATCTCTGTTCTCGGGGGGGTTACATTTGTGACAAGAGATGCGGTTAAGAAAATGTTTAAGAAATAGCTGAAAGTGCCCATATCTAATAAAAGAATTTTCAGCTATTTCTTAACAATTTTGATATAGAATAATAACATTATTAGTCTGTATCAGAATTGCTTGTATGCCTCGCTGCTCGCGGTGGAGGACGCTATCGAGGTTGATACATCGATGCCACCTGTATGTAAAACACACCTGATTCTTTAAATGTGATCGCACATCTTTGTTGACCTGATCAAAGCATTTGATACTGTAAGTCATCCAGATTTGCTACATATTCTGGAAAATGTTGGTTTTCAGGATACCACCTTTGATATCCTAAAAGATTATCTCTCCAATAGAAAACAGTCGATTTGTATTGAAAATTGTACTCTTTTGGGTCCGATCTTGTTCGTTTTATATATAAATGATCTGTTGATGATACAGCAATATTTTTTAGATGCAAAACATGGAATTCACTAAAAGTTGACGCAGAAAGAGATTTTGAAAAAGTTATCGATTTGTTCAACAGCAAAGATACTGACTATGAACGTAAAAAAACTCATTACCTACTATTTTGCGGCTACCCTCGTAATCTTCCTGATTATGAAACATTGATAATAAATAATGGTGAATATAATATGGAAATAACATTCACTAAAACCATTACATATCTCGGGGTCACCATAGATAATCACCTAAAATGAGACGAACATTTAAAACTCTAGTAAAGAAACTAAGAAATCTCTTGTCAAAATTTAAATATTTACAATAATTTTTTTATTGCATTTGTGCATTCTAGGACAGTATCATTGATTCTATAGTTGTAGATAATATGATTTATCTTTTTTGTGTAAGTTGCTACAATACATTTGGTGGCATTGATGCCAACTTTGTTAGGAATACACTAATTGTTGACTGTGTCGAGGTTATTTTGAAGACATACAATCATTTACGAAACTTATGCGCTTGACAATTTTTAAATCATCTGCAAATATCAGGGAATCGCATTGTAGTTCAATACATAGATCATCTGTAAATAACAGACATTATAAGGGTTCGAGATTGAAGCCTTGTGGTACTCCGGATGGTGCCAAGTATGTCGTTGATTTATGTCCGTTGTAAAATACAAATTGCTTTCTCTATGTTAGGTATGATCGAAAAAAGTTTAGTAGGTCTAGGCTAAATCCGAACTTTTCCAACTTTTGTAGCAGTAGCTGATGATCAATGCGGTCGAAGGCTTTGGTAAAAACTGTATACAAAATATCTACCTGACCCTGTTCGTCTATGAATTTAGACACGGTTTGACTGAATGACACTAGGTTCGTAATAGTAGATTTGTTAGACACGAATCCGTGCTGAAATGGCGATAATATGTTTTTGTGGAAAAATATATTCGATTGTATAAAATTATTTCCAGCATCTTTGCAAAATTGCACAGAAGAGAAATTTGTCTATAATTGTTTACACAGGCCATATCGCCTGCTTTAAAAATTGGAAAAGCTTTTGCTACTTTCCATTAATTGGGAAAGACTGACGTTTTAATGGAAATATTAAACAGGATGAATGATGGTATGGAGAGTGCATCAGCGCAGTGTTTCACCTGAAATGATGGTATAAGATCCGGACCGGATGTCATTTTATTCATTAATTTTTTTATAGCATCCTTTCTTTTTGACATAGAAATGTTTTTTATACTGATAGTTTCGAAATTGTTGTTGTATCGTGTCACATCGTTATTTTACGTGCTGCTACTTGGAGCACTATATACTGAACTAAAGAATTCGGCAAATACGTTAATAATTTCTTGTGCATTATCATATTCTTTATCCTTACATGACATTTTCCCAGGTATTCTTGTTTGTTGTCTTTTCGATTATATAAAGGATCAGAAGTGTTTTGGATCGAAGGATATTGAGGTATATATACTAGAGATATATTGTTGATAAACTAACTCGATCTGTTGTTTTACTGAAGCTCTAAGTTGTTTATATTGTTCGAGATAATAGTTGATTTTGTTTTTTTTTTTTTGAATTTGCTGAAATATTTGTTTTTCTGTTTGATGTTACTGATTATTTCACTGGTATACAATTTTGGATTAATCCTTTTACATGTTCTGTATTGAGGAACGTGTTGTAAGGTTCACATAACTACTCTCATACTGTATCATTTTGATAAATATAATAATAATTATTATTATAAATGTCTGGTAGGTCAAGGCCATTAAAATGTCAGTTCCTGAAAGCATTGCCATAATTATCTAAGAGATTACTTGTAATTCTTGAATACTCGTAAAAAAGTGTAATTATTCTATGCACATGAGAAGACTCCGGCCCTGTTGCTAAAGCAACAACGCTGTAACAATTCGGCTCTTGGCCAAGTGAACAATCTCACTCAACCCATTTACCAATTTAATCGGTCAAGAAACGCTGGAAGCTGTGCAGTAGCGCGCTCAAATATTTTTTGTAGAATTAATAATTAAAAAAGAAACTTAGAAAAACACCTACATATCTTAACATTCTGAAAAGTCCTAAAAATAATAAAGATTTTTAAATGCCGGTAAAAGTAGACGTGCCAAGAATTGTAACAGTAAGAAGCTAATAAATTTTTTGACAAAAAATATCGTTTAAAAAGAATGAATAGGGTAGTTAATATTCACCCTCTTAAGCCGTATAAATACTCTTCTGCGGCATTTTATTTCTACCAGCACAAGGTCCTATCTCTATAAATCAATTGTTAAAAAAACTCACAGTATGTAAAGGTGTGATGATAATCGACCTCCCCGGAAGATGCAACCCTTGTTGAGGATACAATAACTGTTTAAGCTTTTTTTCTGACTGCATAATATGGAGACTGCACCCGTTCTATATGTATTCACTCACTCGAAAAAGTATCTTTGATTTTAATTAAACTTTATCTTATGTTTGCCTAAATAAACAAGACATATTTATGCAGCAGAAATAAAGGAAAACTTTTGATTTAGTCGGGGAGATTTGCCACGCTTTATTAAGTTAAATCACTCGGAAAATTTAATTATTTGTATTTACAAATTGTTAAATTTAATCAAAGTACCAAATAAGAGACTAAATTTTTAAACTAATCCTCATAAATAAAAACTTTTTCCATTTTTGTTCAAGGTATTTAAATAAAGATTACAATTCCCAAACTATGCATGTCAATAGTTTTTTTTTATATAATTTTATTTCTAAAACAATTTCATCTAATAAGTTATATCCACTTTGGTTTATTAATTATAAATAAACACAAAATAAACTTATGTTTGATTTTCACAATTTAATTAACTTATGACCTTTGTTTCGCCACACAGTGGCTTCATCCGATGGTGAGTACAAGACTAAATTCTTTATTACAAAGTGAGGGTATATATATATATATCAACTAACTAATCTAGGGTAATAAAATGGAACGGTAATAAAATAAGGTACAAAATAATTTAGAAAATATTTAACAGTGGTGAACAGTTTAAATCTAGCTGGTCATTTAAAATAATATTACTATTTTTTAATTTATTGATTTCTAATGTCTGTAATAGTGACAATTTTAATCCTTTATTTTCTGTGTGTAAAATATCAAAATTGTTATTAAAAGAATGATTGTCCTCTAGCAAATGGTTGGCATACGTCGAATCTAATTTATTGTTATTAAAACTGCGTTTATGTTCGGACAATCTTTTTCCAAAATTTCTTTCCGTTTGTCCGATGTATACTTTAGGGCATGTACCACATGTAAGCTTATAGACTCCACTTTTTTGTTCTTTTTTTAGTTTTATCTTTATTGTTCTTAACAAATTTTCCTAGAGTGTTATTAGTTTTAAATGCTATTTTAATATTATGTTTTTTCTTAAGTTCAACTGATATTTTTTCGGTAGGTTGGCCTATATAAGTAAGGGTTTTATATCTTAAATCACTTAATTCACTGATTTCTGCTTTTGGATAAACTGACTCTATTGCTATATTATAATTTTTCTTTTTAAGTAAATTGTTAACCAAAGTTTCTTTAAAACCATTATTCACTGCTATTTGTTTAATAAAATTTAATTCGTTGTTGTAATTATCTTCAGTTAATGGACATTTGGTTAATCTGTTTATCATACTATCTACTATACTATACTATCATACAATCTGAACTACTAAATTTGCTGTCCATATGTCTAAACCAAAATTATTTCCAATTCAACAACGAAATTTTCACATCAAACGAGGGCTTAATAATGGGAAACCCATTAAGTCCTATTTTAGCAGAAATTTGTATGGATCAACAAATACATAAAAACAAATTAAGTAAAAGTTTTTTATACTGGTATAGATATGTAGATGATATTATCGCATGTTTTACAGGTACAACAAGACAGTTAAATACTTTTGTAAAATTTATTTATAATTTACACCCTAATATAAAATTTACTGTAGATTATGAAAAAGACAATTCGATTAATTTTTTAGATTTAACACAAAAATTAATAATTTACATGAATTTAATATTTACCATAAACCTTCGTACACAGATATTACGATACATAATAGTTCAACACATCCTGTAAAACATAAATATGCTGCCTATATTAGTATGATAAACAGATTAACCAAATTTCCTTTAACTGAAGATAATTACAACAACGAATTAAATTTTATTAAACAAATAGCAGTGAATAATGGTTTTAAAGAAAATTTGGTTAACAATTTACTTAAAAAGAAAAAGTATAATATAACAATAGAGTCAGTTTGTCCAAAAGCAGAAATCAGTGAATTAAGTGATTTAAGATATAAAACCCTTACTTATATAGGCCAACCTACCGAAAAAATATCAGTTGAACTTAAGAAAAAACATAATATTAAAATAGCATTTAAAACTAATAACACTCTAGGAAAATTTATTAAGAACAATCAAGATAAAACTAAAAAAGAACAAAAAAGTGGAGTCTATAAGCTTACATGTGGTACATGCTCTAAAGTATACATCGGACAAACGGGAAGAAATTTTGGAAAAAGATTGTCCGAACATAAACGCAGTTTTAATAACAATAAATTAGATTTGACGTATGCCAACCATTTGCTAGAGGACAATCATTCTTTTAATAATAATTTTGATATTTTACACACAGAAAATAAAGGATTAAAATTGTCACTATTAGAGACATTAGAAATCAATAAATAAGAAAATGGTAATATTATTTTAAATGACCAGCTAGATTTAAACTGTTCACCATTGTTAAATATTTTCTAAATTATTTTGTACCTTATTTTATTACCGTTCAATTTTATTACCCTAGATTAGTTAGTTGATATATATACCCTCACTTTGTAATAAAGAATTTAGTCTTGTACTCACCATCTGATGAAGCCACTGTGTGGCGAAACAATTGTCATAAGTTAATTAAATTATGAAAATCAAACATGTTTATTTTGTGTTTATTTGTAAAATGGATTTTCATCAAGTAAAGGTCGAATCAATCAACTATTTATTAATTTTTATTACTAAAGATGATAAAACTGAAGACTCAATTTTGAATATACCGTGTACAACAAAAGTATAGAAAAAATTCACATTCTCCGTCGATACAAGGTTATCGAAAGCAATCTCAGATACATCACTTTTAAATTGAAATACCCATCATTTGGCACAGAAAATTAAAGATAGCGGCATCGCAGTTTGCATGATGAATTCATCGAAGTTTTTTTAAATGGAATTATATATTTTGTATTAAATTTTTTACAGTTTATTTTTAGAGAGTTGTTTTATGACGTGTAAATATTTTTATGACCAACATATCCGTAACAAGTAACAAGGTGATCATGAAAGTTGAAGAATTTTTTCAATTTTTCTGTACTCTTTAAGAAACCATATACACTAAATATAATTTAAATTTTGTATGCTCAAGCCCTCAAGAAAAATGTTACTTAATGTCATTCTAAATTTGAAAGTTATAACTTAACCAATATAATAGATGTGGTTTCTAAACACACCACAGATGATATACATCTGCTCCGATAACCAGGCTGCTCTAAAAGCGGTGTGCTCCCCCAGGACGACATCACTTCTCATCCGGGAGTGTGGGGATGCCCTAGAAGAGCTTGCCAGGCATAAACAAGTGAGACTAGTGTAGGTACCGGGACATACCGGAGTTCCAGGCAATGAGAAGGCCGATGAATTGGCTCGACTTGGAGCCGAGGAACCTTGTCTTGGGCCTGAGCCTATGTTAGGCATTACAAGAAAGCAGGCCACAACGGCCCTCAATGAGTGAACCCACGAGACACTGAGGAAGCATTGGAGGACTAACAGGGCCTGCAGGCAAACCCGAGATTTTGTGACGGGGCCAAACAAATCGAGATCTAACTGGTTGCTGGGACGGAGTCGGAAAACTCTGAATCTCTTAATCGGTGTTCTGACAGGTTACTGTAGACTTAGGAGGCATCTATCATTCATATGTATTGAAGAAGACTCTACATGTCCAGGATGCGGGAGTGGTGAAGAAACATCTTACCGATGCGGGAGTGGTGAAGAAACATCTTACCACTTCCTGCGACAGTGTGAAGCGTTTGGGCGCCTGAGACATAGTATCTTCGGTTCTGAGGCGCTTCTAACGGAGGAGATGAGCTGCCTTGCAATGAGTGACATCCTGACCTTCATAAGAAGATCGGGAAGATTCGACGAGGGAGCAAGAGAAGCACATGGCTGAGGGGACAGCTGAGGGTTGGTAAAAAGGGCCCGTCTGCGGCCTTCTTGCCAGGCGTCAGCCTCCCCCACCTTTACCATTACCAAACACACCACTGCGTTAGTGATTTCTAAATGGCTCTTAAGAATCGAGGATATGTTTCGGATTTTTTTTATCTAAAACTGTTTAAATCTACTTACAAGTCCTTTAGTTTGACCCAAGGTAACAAGTGGATGTCAGTAACTGACCTCAAAATCCTGTTGTCATGGTACATTTCTGTATAAATTGAAACAAAACACAATTTATACGGTACCATAGTTGAATCTTCCTACTCTGGAGTTCCATAAGGATATGTTCTTTAGCCCCTATTTTTAATTAACTTTACTGATTTCAATCTTGGTCATAGTCACTACTGTATATTGTTGACATAAGAATTGTCTGTAATATCTAGTCCACTTCCGACTGTAATATGTTTCAAGTTGACTTACATAAATCTAGAACCAGGTCACCTATTAAACCGTCATGCAAGGACTAAGGGATCTTTACAGTGTGGTGTTTTTTTTTTATAGATTGTTAAGTAACAAAATTAAATATATCACTCAAATCGATCGTTCCCAGTTTTTAAGTTTTATATTATTATGTTACAGAACTGATATGAAATTAATAATAATACTGATAGTAGATAATTTTTAAACGGATAAAGGTGAAAATTGCAAAAACCTCGTTTCGGTAGAATAGGGGACGTAGATTAACAGTATTATACAGTATGTGGATCTCACCCTCTCAATCTTAACCACCATACCCTGCCTCAAATTAAACGTAATTTTATTTAGATTATAGCACTAAAAACATTTTTTAAATATTTTTATTTTTCTCAAAGTTACAGGAGGAAACGTGAAAGAGCCAGTATTAACTTACGCAATTAAATGGGATGTTCAAAATGTCCGCCATTTTATTCCTGACAATAATACAGTTGATTTTTAAATTTTTATCTGACATAATGAAGCATTTAACGAGTTATGCAGCAGTGCATCTTTGACGTAGTTCTTGTAGATTAACTTGTTGGGTGCGAAATGCAGCAGATTTCAAATTGCCCCACAGTGGCTTAGTACTTATACGTTAGGCTTGAGACCAAGGAGTCCTGGGTTCGAATCCTAGTTAGGTCATAGCTGTACAGTGGCGGCGTTTTTAAAATACCGATATGGTAGCAGTTGAGAGGATCTATAGCGTTTTCCAAGATATCATGTTATGTCTCACCAGATCTTCTTCATAAGAGAGTGGACCGATGTTATGGTGATACACTCTGTATATGATATTAATAGCTATGTAAATTAAGCATTAAAAGAGGATGTATTTATCTTTGACCACCCCTTATAATAGTCAATATATTATTCTTAGTAAATTAATCAATTATATGGTGCGTGTTGTTTTGCGTAATTCCATTTCTCACGATCCGACGTTCATTAATGATAATCACGTTGCTCGATAAATTTATATTTTTAAAAACAGCTTTACTGAATGACTCATGAAAAAAATCGAAGTACGCTAGAGGCACCGTTTAAATTTATCGACTGCTTTTAATGATTTTGGTGAAAAGCCATTTATTGGCATCTAAGACAAAATTTGTTAATGGTTATGTTTTTTGAAGAGCAAATTAGGAAAATTAAACGTAGGTAATTTTTTCAATGTTCAAATAATGTTCATGATTTTTTTACAACCGTGAGACTTGCTGAGTGACATTTTGGAAATGGACTTGTATTATGCAGAAGAAATTCTTTAAAATTTTCAAGAAGTAACCACGTCAGAATTATAATATTGTTGCAGGACCTTCTTCCTGAAAAGGATTCTGCTCATTCAGTTATTCTTCATTGTATTTAAAAAATTTTCGATAGAATGATTATTTACGTAATAGAATACATCTATTTATCCAGTAGACCATATACATGTTATAGGACAAATCAAGAAAAGAGAGAAAAAAATGTAATAATGATAACAGAAAACAACAATGTTGGCACCGTAAACAATATGCATTAATTAAACATTAAAAATTCATCTACAAAATAAAAGGAATTTCAGACAAGAAATAATTTCAACTTCATCAAAAATAATTTTGTACTTGTGATATTTTTTAAATTACTACCCAGTTAATTATAAAAAACAGGACCCATATAATATGGGTTAGACTTATATAGTTCAAATCTGTGTACTTCATGCTGTAAATCGAAGCCATGACGAGTTTGATAATTGTGATATGCATTTAAAGAATTAAAGTTGGTTCAATTCTTTTTTTACTAATTTCAAAATTTCAAAAACGTATAAGCACGGTAGAGTAAGAATTTTTTGTTGTATAAATGTTGCTTTGCATGATTCTCTATACTGTAATCCAAACATACGACGTATGGCTCTTTTTTGTAGTACAAAGACTCTATTTGCCCATGTTGAGTTACCCCATAAAATAATTCCATACCGAAAACGTGATTCAAGGTTTGAGAAATAAAAAATGTTTACAGTGCTTAAATTTGTAATGCTGTGTAACCGTTTTAATGCAAAAAACTACTTGCATACTTAATACATACGTACGTTACATGAGTTTTCCAATATAGAGATAAATCAATATTAATTCGTAACAATT
Organism: Rhamnusium bicolor; assembly: GCA_029963845.1. NCBI lineage: Eukaryota > Metazoa > Arthropoda > Insecta > Coleoptera > Cerambycidae > Rhamnusium > Rhamnusium bicolor. The sequence continues at coordinate 962,173 of JANEYF010004805.1, read as the reverse complement.
TGTATGATGTGACTTGCTCAACTGATTATTCATTATTTTTTATGTATACACTTGAGATATAATGTGCACCAATAGGGTGAAACTCCAAAGTAAAAGTTTTACTTTGGTTTAATAGTAATTTTTTTATTTTTGAAATATTCAGAAATTGAAAGGTTCGTGTTTAATATATCTAGCGTCATTTAAATGTTTCTCACTAGCGATGTTTTAAATATCATCTGCAAAATTACAAAAGAACGTTGATAGATAATTATCCAAATCGTTTGTATGTAGAATAAATAGAAGAGGACCCAAAACATTCCCTTGAGGAACTCCAATATCAACCGGCGGTTCCTTAGAACGTACACCAAAAAAGTCTACAAATTGTTTTCAGTTGTACAAATTTAAAAATTTATTGCACATGCCTTGTAGGTCAAACACTCTATTTTTTGTAATAGAATGTCATGATCTACACAGTCGAATGCTTTTGAGAGATCTATAAATAAGGCAATAACTAGGGCTGTTAAAAATGTTCCGTGGGACAGTGGCGTACGCGAAATTAACTAATACGAGAAACAATAAACTGTTACAATTTATAACAATGTATGTAAAACTTACCCTCTTAACTAGCTTGATGAACTAGTTTGCTTATCACAAACTGGAGAAGATGTGTAGCCATTTTGCAGCATCAGGTATGTTTCTATGGTTGTCTCCATGAGTGATGTTCGGTTTGGTGAAAATATATTCTGATATTTTGAAAACGACCGTTCGACATCTACTGATGTAATATACACGCATACGTAAAATAGTCTTTGAACGCACTTAACGGATCTGGGGCTGCACCATCACATATTTGTCTTAGTTTGGTAAAACCGATGCGAAAGCAAAAATTTGCTATCGTCTTTTGTTTTCGAGATATAAACAAAAGTTCGATTTTCGACTTTTAGACACATGTCAATAAATTGGTTCTTTGTAAAGTTATGAAAAACAACTTTTGCATTCTTCAGGCACTTTTTTCTGTATAATTCAGTGGCGTAGTGAAAATTTAAAAAAAGGTGCAATTTTGAGTTATGGCATAAAGTTGTATTTTTTTTAAATAGAGATCACAGGTGGCTATGGTTTAGTTAAAAAAGGATTTTTTTTCTCTTTCAAACTATATTATATCATATGTGGGGTCGCTTTTGATCTGTAAGTATTTAATGGTGAAAATAATCTTTTAGTAGATTACTTTTGGCGTTTTTTTTTTTTAATTAATAATTTTGTTTCTCCGTCATAATTATACCCCATTTAATCGTAAAAGTGAAGATGTCTTACGAAAATTACGAGAAATATGATATGCTAGAATGCCTTATTCAAAGTAATAACAATTGCGATATTGCATCCGAAATATATTTCAATCGCTATCCAGAAAGAAGACAACCTAATAAAGTTATTTTTAAGAGGGTAAAAGAAAATCTCATTAATTGTGGGTCCTTCAACAAGCCAAGACCAAAAAAATCAGATATTTATGTCTAATTTTATAATACATTATAATTACAAAATAAAAATTCAAATTAAAGTAAATGTTCAAACTGATGTCCGTATGTTCGATACATAAATTACACTTCTTCATAACACTCTGAACTGCATTATAAATATGAAGATTTGAAATGGAATTCACAGTCTATAAAATGTTGTCGGAGTTCATATATGTCGGTACCGGTTTTCTTGTATAATTTGTCTTTAATGTGGCCTTAAAATAACAATTCCAGTGGCGTTAAGTCAAATGATCGTGGTGGCCACCTCACTGGTCCCTTACATTCCATCCAGTTGTTTCCAAAATTTGTATTTAATAATTCTAAAACGGTCCTGATATTATGAGGTGGTGCACCATCTTGTTGGAAGAACTGATTTCTTGCCTCAATTAAGAGTAGATTGTCCATAAATTTCTCAATAATTTTCTGGTTCACAATTTTGTAGTACCGTTGGCCATTAAGATTTTCTTGATATATGTGATATGATAAACCACGATTGCCCCGTAGAGCACACCAAACACTAAAGCGTCCTCGAGATCGCACGTCAATGGTACAGTGAGGGTTCATATCAGACCAATAGTGCTCTTTTTGCCTGTTGAAAATTCTTGTACTGCTAATGTAGGCGTCATCTGTCTCTACATCTTTAAAAAAGAATGTATCTTGTTGACTTTCTTGACGAGACCATATGCAAAACTCCAATCGTCGCTGAAGATCAGTTGGTTGCAGGTGATGTTGTTTCCTTATTGTATAAGGCCTGAATTTGTGTGTCTTCAAAATACCCAATGCTCGACGTCTTGAAATCCCAGAATCAACTTCAATTTGACGACCGCCATTCCAATTACAGTTGTAGAAGTTTCTTCAGCATCTTCAATGTTGTAATTTTTTGGTCTTGGCTTGTTGAAGGACCCACAATGAATGATATTTTCTTCTAACCTCTTACAAATAGTTTTATTAGGTTGTCTTATTTCTGGATAGCGATTGAAATATATTTTGGATGCAATATCACAATTGTTATTATTAGCATATCTATTTCTTGTAATTTTTGTAAGACATCTTCACTTTTACGATTAAATGGGGTGTAATTATGACGGAAACAAAATTTATTAATATGCAATTTACTGACAATGGATAAACACTGTCATAGATGACACACGCCTACTTGGAAAAATATAAAAAAACGCAAAAAGTAATCTACTAAAAGATTATTTTCGCTATTAAATACTTACACATCAAAAGGGACCCCATATATGATATATAGTTTAAAAGAGAAAAAAACTTCCTTTTTTAACTAATCCATAGCCAAATATGATTCCCATTTAAAAAAAATACAACTTTATGCCATAACTCGAAATTGCATGTTTTTTTTAATTTTCTCGACGCCACTGTATTATACAGAAAAAAGTGCCTCAAAAAATGTGAAAGTTTTTTCATAACTCTACAAACAACCAAGATATTGACATATGTCTAAAAGTAGAAAAATCGAACTTTTGTTTATAACTCGAAAACAAAAGATGATAGCAAATTTTTGTTTCCGCCAGTGAGTGAATTTGTCTCAAAAAAAAGAGAGATCGAGAATGTGTCTTCCATTTTTTTGTATATCTTACAGTTACCGAGTTACCCAATACAAACATCGAAATTTGCTCACCCTGTACAAAAGACTGAAAGCAAAATATAGTCGGCCAGACAACACACTTCTCGAATCCAGAGTGTAGTCGAATATATAACTTTATGTAAGGCATTCTTACATAAAAAAAATCCAGCGCATAGCAGCCGTATCAGGACGCCAACACCACACTTTAAATCTGACAGTGATGTGTACCATCAAACAACACTGTATAGCTGGGATTCGACCACTTATTGCTATCAAGAAAACGCTGAATAGATGGGTGAGGAGTATGGGTATGAGTATATAGGTTACATTGTGTCATTGTAGTACTCCCGCAAGTTATAATAGGGTCTGTCAATTAGCCAAAGTTTCACTGTTTTCCTGAAGAGTTTCAGAGAAGATATATTTTTTTAAGATTACTGGTAGATGATTATATATTTTTCTACTACTATAAATTATGGAATTTTTTGTAAGATTTGAAGTAGGAATGGGCAATTGAATATTATGAGCTTGGTGAGTAATATAGTGGCTTTCTGGCGTGTTAATCAGATTTTTATTTTTATAACTGATGCACACCGTTTCGTGTATAAATATTGAGATTACTGTTAATATCTTGTGAGTAACAAAAAGTCATTTGCATGGGTTACTTAAACCCGCTTTATAAATATATCTTAGTGATCGCTTTTGTAAAATAAGAATGCTATGTAGCAGTTGTTGACTGGATGATCCCCAAAATGGAATACCATATGTTAATTGAGCCTCTATTAGGGCAAAGAAGGCTGTTTTTGCCGTAGAGTAACCCAGTCATTAGATATTGTGCGAATTGCATAACATCCCGTAGCTAATTTCTTACTTAAATTCGTTACAGGTTCATTAAAGTTTAATTTATTACCAATATGCAATCCTAGAAACTTTACATGAGTTCTAGTTTCCAGTTTGTATTTCCGAAGGGAATGGACTCTAAATTGCATCCAAAAGTTACTATATTTGTATTGGTTACATTAAGTGCAAGTAGGTTTGAATTGCACCATTTTTTTTTTCAAGTGTATGTCGGAGCATATCATTTCATGTAACATCTCTTTATTGTGCCATAAAATCGTTGTATCCTTAGCAAAGAAAGTGAAAAGACCAGTTATATTTATAGATGCAAGGTCGTTAATATACAGTAAAAAGAGAACTGGGCCAAGCAAGAATCCCTGCGGAACTCCGCAGCTTATGTTACCTTCATCAGAGTAGTTCTCTAGTGTGATATATATATATATATATATATATATATATATGATACATATATATATGATACATATATATATATGATATTTACTCTTACTATACACCAAGAGGGAAAATCCGGAAAAAATAACACCCACAAAACAAAAAAGAAAAAAAAATATATATATATATATATATATATATATATATATATATATATATATATATATATATATATATATATATATATATATATATATATATATATGATACATATATGAATAATTAAATAACAGCCAATATTACAAGTTACAGAAGAATTCCCATACATCTTATTGTCATTTTGATTGTAAATTAATATTTTGGCCCCCTCCCCCTTAGAAATATTTCTGTGGACGCCCTTGATATCAAAATGTATATATTTAGAGGAAAAAACGGCTATTAGTTGTGCATATAATGTTTGTCCTCAGAGTGCTAATTATATTTAATAAGGCTTCAAAATTTAATTATTCCTGCATACTGCAATATAGTTGATTATTTAAATATCATGTATAATATCTCGTTGAGCAAAAAGTAAAAATAATGCGTGTACAACAAACAAACTTCTTAAGGATTTTTTAAGTTAAAAGAAGCAATTACCATTAAGAAATATAAAGTTGTTTGCGAAACTGCTCCTGTTTTTGTGTGAATTGATTAAATTTATTTTATTAATTTAGTATATAGTTACTAAAAATAAATATGTCGCAAATGGGCGGACTATAACCTAACGTCATACCCACAAGTTATCAGGTTTACAGCATCAACCAATCATTAAAGAACTGGTATAACCATTGTTACGTCTCATAAACTGATTTGTCTAAGCTTTCCCTGACATCCAATTAATTTATTTATACCTTCGCATTATATCCTTTTTTGACGAGTCAACTAACTCTTCTATATCAACTAGTAGTGATAGATTATTAATAATTTTACTACTTATTTCATTACTCATGGACATGATGAAATGATCATACTCTATTTAATTAACATTTTCTCTCAAATATCTATTTGTGCATTATATACCACTTTTTAAAAAAGTCGGTTAGAATGCGTCATTATATTTTTTCCAAATTTTCACTGATATCTGTACATATAAATCAACCATACAAATCAATGAAATAAAAGAGTTATTCAATAAATTAGTAGCTCCGCCACTACTCCTTAACTCGACGACGAATATTCGAAATGAGATATTGTTCTGTTGTGGAAGATCATCCCAGGCTTCTTCTCTGCCACCGCTGATCTTCTTTGGGGATGGGGCAAATTACCTAGCCGGGAGCCAATCCTGATCTCATACATGTACCAATAGTGGCAAATCCGGTGAACGTGCAGGCTGTAAAAGTACCTCAAATTTTGATCATTTAAAGTATAGGGCAGTAGATCCCAACACGTTCGTGATATAATTAATAATTGAGGAATAAGGATCTGCACATGTACTTAACACGTGCAGATCCTAGAATCTACCGGACTTATGCCTATGGGCCCATTGTGCTTCCGCACCTTTCCTAAAAAGAGGCCGGCCTTCTATATAAAGGAGAGCAGGGTAGATCCTATAACTCATTCTGAGATGTCTTAATGGTGCACAATTTCATAATACATGAGTGGAAGTTTCTTCCTCCAATCTGCACATTCGATAAATAGGATCATCCTTTATCATATGAAGGTGCTTATATAGAGGTCAATGTCCTGTTATCAGGCCTACTATCCATCTCATTCATTCTCTTTAAGTTTCAGCGGCCACTTTACGATGATAAAGACGCTCGACAATCCCTTCATATGGAGCCTTGACTGTCTCATTTCGGTAACTTGATTCCAGTGGTTGTTAACCTGCACCATAGTCCAGTCTCGTAGCTCTGATGTAATCACACTTCTTGGTTTGCTAAAATTTGGCCCATGGCCAGGAAAGGGGTTTTTAGCACCGTCTCCCGCCAGACAATCTGCTAATTCATTACTTTTTATTCCGCTATGTCCGAGCACCCGTATGTAAGTTATATTGTTAACAAAACCTGTGGTGATATTTTCGTTTTCACATAATAATACGACATATACCTCAACTTGAAATACGCTTGGATACCCTACCTAGATACACTGAAATACGAGCCTTTGATTTGTATCCATGTACGCTAGCACCATCTATTTCAGACTGCGAGAACCCAGTAAATGTATTTTATTGTGTTTCCAATCATCTCTACTAGGGAACACAACTGTGTATAGAATAATAAATAGGTACAATTGAAGGTATCGGTCATCTTCCAACTGGATCACAACCTGGTCTCTTACCAGTAAAGTTAAAGTCTGTGTATGCCCAAGCCAATTGACCTGATATTTTACATTCCAATTCCATTCCATCCCATTCCAATAAGCGCCACCACACCAAAACCGCAAATGTTAAGAGATGTTTTACCATCATGGTATACATCCAAATTGTAGTATTTGATCTTATACCCCCACCTAGATCCAAAAATCCGTTTACTTAACCTTAAAGATGCGTCAACTTTTCTGTTTAAATTTCCACATGGTCCTTACATTACAGTTTAGAATCTAGATCTACCCCCCAATGATCTCACTGTACGGGAAGACTCAACTTTGTACCCATAAGGGAAGAAAGTACTGTACTTTTCTCCTTTTAATGAATAGCATCAGTTTTGTTTTGCTTGAATTCGCAACAGTGACCAAAACCAAATGTGATCTGCTACCATGAAGTATGATACCCCGAACCATTACTCCCCAGTGTAATGACAGTGTGACGAACCAGTGAAGATTCCAAATTCCGATTCTAACTCCATCTTGGTCCAATTTCTCCCTTTGTTGCTCCGCTGTAGCCTACAATTGTGATGGATGACATTGAGTTACGGTTAAACATAAAAATGGTCAAATGAATAAACTCGAAAGTACGGTTGGAACAACTTTCCAGTGATGATGACAGTCATGACGATCTGTGGTTTTCGAGGATGTTCTACATCCATGTTGACCCTGATGAACCACTTCTTCAAACCGCCTGCAGTTACATATCAAAATTATTATGATATTACGATTCACATGTAAGGAGTTTGTTGTACTGAACAACCGGCCACCCTGATGGCGATTATTCAGCCTCGTTCAAATTCATTTAACTGTTCGTACTGAGCACGTTGTTGACGTCTTGGCAATTTGAGGATGTCCAAGTACCAGAAGCAGTAATATATGAGAATAGTCCATCCATTTTAATAAAAAAACGCATTTAGATTGATAATTCCAATATAATAACAACAAGAAAGAAAAATAGACCATGAGTTTTTTGCCCCAATTGCAATTATTGTTAATTCCTTGACCTAGATGGACAGCCTTTAACACCATAAAGTGTTTCGATTGAGTGTGACAAAGATATTGGGAAACACTGACAGACAAATGCGAATTAAAACATGGAGGATACAATTTTTGAATCGTTTGCATACCTGTTATATAAAATTGGATTGTTGAAATTCGCTACTCATGTCAGTGACATATTGTTATATATAATAAAGACCCTAAATGGATCCCTGGGGTGCATTTTAACTTAATGGGCAATTTTTTAATTTGACAATGCTATTGGCTATTTGTGGAGATGAATAGCCAGCCATACATGGTTGCCGGTTGGTTGAAGGGAAATAATGTACTTATTAGAAAAACCAAACTAGTGTGCTTTGGAGAGTAAAACTAATGGATCCAACGTGTTAAAGGCTTCATTATTATAAATATTTTCGCTTACAGTAAAAGTAATTTTATTAGTTTACAGATGTGTATTCTAAAATGATGTTTCGGCAGAGTCACATTTGCCATATGCAGGTTCTGGTTGAAAACTGCTTTCTGCTGCTTTTTCTTATTCAAACTGAACTACTGAAGTTTAGTTCAGTTGGAATATTTTCCATTTAAAAAAGTGTATACATTTTTCATTAGTTTTAATCGTGTCCAGGTGATGCCAACTTGGTTTGCGAAATGCACATCGAGTCGAGAGATCAAAATATCCAACATATTTCAGGGTTTTCTGGTTTTCGGATGACCGATTAACCTGTTTTCGGATAACCGATTAACCGGTTTTCGGATAACAGATTTTGTTTTGGATATCCGAATAGTAGATTATTCGGATAACCGATTATTCGATTATCCAGTTATCCCATTGACCGGTTTTGATCTATATTTGGATACTCGGTTTTATCCGAAACCAATTTTTGAGAAAACCGATTAACCGGTTTTACTTTTTCAGGTTTTTGCCAGCACTAGTATATACGCAACTACACTTTTGTTTGTATAAAGACAATTTAAGTTTTGATATATCCTATTTGATTTAAATTAATTTTAATCATATTTGAGTTGAAAAAGATTATATTTCGACCAAACAAATTTACGCAAGGAAAATAGTTTTCTTGAATTCAAACAAATATTTTTAAGTGTGTTGGTTGCTCCATATATATATATATATATATATATATATATATATATATATATATATATATATATATATATATATATATATATATATATACATGTATACATATATACATATATATATATATATATATATATATATATATATATATATATATATATATATATATATATATATATATATATTTTTTTTTATATATATATATATATATATATATATATTTTTTTTCCGGGTGACACAGGAGACATGTAACACCCCGTAGCATGTTTATTTAAAAAGATATTATTTTGAAATTTGGTACACTTATATAATGCGTAATTGTCCTTTTGTAAGTACAAAACATTTTTGTCCACCACTTGCGGTTTCACCGGAAGTGACGTCTACCCTGTTATTTTAAATGGCACCCTGTATATTTGTTTTACCTATCTGATTCGTCTCTAGACTCTCTTTTCAGCCATATATCGGAACATGGCATTTGTTTTTAAAATGACAGTTAATATTAATTTTAGTTTGTTAAGTCTAGGTGGCCCTGATATGAACCTTGGCAGATATTGATGCGTAGTGTGCCATGATATCGAAAGACCTCTGGCATGCAACTTTGTGCCTCATATTTTTTTTGGGAATAACTAGTAGCTGAACAGACTAATAAGATCTAACTTATTTAAAAAAATATCTTTAAACAACCCACGATATCTTAAAAACCAAGATAGGAACACCATTTTTTTACTTCACCTAGTTAAAAAATACTTATTTATCTTTTATTTTTGTCCAATACAATTGCTGTGCCTATCATATTTTGCTTTCTTCATTAAAATTAGTATCGAATGTTATTGCATAGTAATGAATATATATATATATATATATATATACATATATATATATATATATATATATATATATATATATATATATATATATATATATATATATATATATATATATATATATATATATATATATATATATATATATATATTATTAAACTCGTTTTCACATATATATATATATATATATATATATATATATATATATATATATATATATATATATATATATATATATATATATATATATATATATATATATATATATATATATATATATATATATATATATATATATATATATATATATATATATATATATATATATATATATATATATATATATATATATATATATATATATATATATATATATATATATATATATATATATATATATATATATATATATATATATATATATATATATATATATATATATATATATATATATATATATATATATATATATATATATACATCATCTGCCATCTTCAGGTTCTAACAGCTAACTGCTTACTGCGGCTTCTGGATACTCGAACTGAAGTTAGCTGTTAGAACCTGAAGATGGCAGATGAGATTCTGCCGAAACGTCGTTCAGACAACCACGGTCCCTCTCGGGGCCTATCACCTACGCGGGAGTATACCCGGAAAACGAATTTAACATTCACCACCCGCGAAAACCCTCCCCAAAAAAAAAAAAAAAAAAATATTAATTTTTTATATATTAATATATATATATATATATATATATATATATATATATATATATATATATATATATATATATATATATATATATATATATATATACTTTTTTTTGTGCAACGGTGGGTCAAGAAGCAAACTCAACGCAAAAAACAAATTATTAACTAGCCCATGTAATATTTTCTTTTTATGGTCATTTTATTCATATTTATTGCTATAGTAAGAATACGGTGAATATTTTAAAAAATTTTGAATTTTTCTTGCCAGTGATCGTTTTTAAATATGTTTTTGTATTTCTTTTATGTAAAATTCAATGATTTTTAAAATTACGTTACAAAATGATTCAGTATATTTATGTCTGAAACCGTAATTTTGTTATATTTTAAATATAATTAGATTTTTTTGATAATTACTAGACAAAAAATATGCGGGCAGTTGATGTAAATTGTTTAAATGCGAGTCTCTGATCTTCAAGGTGCGCTGAAAAAACGGAGAGTTTAATAATAATTGTCTACATAAATGTATATAATATGAAATAAAAAAAGTAAAAAGGAACTGAATACAAAGGAATCATTTTTCTGCAGGCTTTTTGAGATAAGGAATGATTGGTACGGTGTAATCCGTTCTCTCAGTCTCCGGGCACCGACCAAAGGGTCAATTGAATTGCCAATTTCTTATAATGCTCGTGAAATTGTATTCTGTACATGTACGATGCTGCTGTTTACATAATGCGCTTCTCTGACAACTTGCATTGTCCGAAGAAACCGCCGTAGTCGTACTTTGAAACTAAGAATTTAAGAGTTTATTCTCTTATTCACATTTGTTAAAGATAATCTAAACATTATATTTCCATCGCTATCCTTTGATGTCGTTACGCTGAAAATTCTAAACGCCTCACAAAATTACCGCCTCTCAAAACAACAGACTTGTGTTCCTTTTATATTACTCTGTAGTAAATCCTCATAATTATTATGGTACTGTTTCAAGCATCTTTTTATGCATCCAGACAGTAATCTGCTGATTACAAATTACAACGGAAATATCGGTCTTATTATATTTATTTAAAAGTATTTTATGAGGACAATGATTTTTAAGTATTGCAAAATTAAATGTCTTCGAAATTTGTTTGTTAACATTCTGCATTTAAATATACAGAGCGTCTTAAATTTATGACAAAGTCTAAAACTAATAAGAAAAAGTTCTCACAATATGGGTCCGAAAATACTTCGTAAGAAGCTACATGTGATAACATTTTTCCTGAATAACACTGGTCACCCGATCTTATTAATATTTGAGACATATTTAGACAATGTTAATTAACTGTTAATGTTAACTCGATTTCTTAACAAATATTTCGATTTATTATTTTTTTCTTCATATGTCAGTATCGAATATAAGAGAAAAAAAGTTGACTCGTATTTCCAAAAATAGGAGGCGTAAAAATTTTCTATTGGCGGATTTGAATTCCTCGTATGTACTTATGTAAAAGTAATAAATTGCACAAATATTGTCACTAAAGTAAATAGAAAGTCAGAATCCACAACAATGTTGCGATGATTTAAATCAATTTGATTTAAATCGTGATTTAAATCATGATTTAAATCAACTGATTTTTTAAATTTAAATCATGATTTAAATCAAGTTGTGTAAAGCCAGTAAATCAAACTTCAGAAAATTCAAATAAAAACTATAGTTTATTTAAAGCTAGATACAAATTCAACTGAAAATAAAAAATTCAAATAAAAAAAGAAAAGAACAGTTAGGTTACACATATAAAACAAAAGTTACCTTCTTAAATGTACATTATAAATTAGGTGCCTACTTAAGAGCAGAAACATAAAGTAAACAAATTAAACAGAACCTACTCTAAAGGAAAATAAAACATGATTTACTCCAAAACAAAAATTTTAAATTAGGTTAATTATTGTAAAGTTTGTACAAAAAAACTAATTTAGCTGCTTTTTCGGTCCCTAAACGATTTCGAATCTTAGAATGGATCAAACCAAATGTCGAAAATATTCTCTCAACCGAGGCTGAACTAGCTGCAGCAGAAAATAGTCGCTTGATAATCGGGAATAATTTGTCAATAATATCAATATTTCTTTGGGATTTCCACCAGTCCAAGGGTTTTGTGTTTTTAAGAATTTCTTTGTGGAACATAATATCGGCAAAAGGCTCAGATTTTGCCAGAAATTTAATAATCAGTGGTAGTAAACCATTTTCGGGATATAATTCATTAGCGGCTTCTAAAGCACGATTCTTTTCGCTTTCTGTTGTTATACTTTGTTTCCATAGGGTCTAGAATGAAGGCTAGCAAATGGTATGAGGTGATACACTGACTGTATCGGTATCTAAATGTTTGCATTTGCCTTAAGTTAATTTCAGTTTCGTCAAAATGCGACTCAAGAATTTTAAATTGTTCTACGACGTCTGATAAAATTGCATCGTATCTTTGAAGCCTATCAAGTGCAACAGATTTAGGTTTTAGTAGTGATAAGTACTCTTCAGCTGTTCTTTTTAAATAAATATTTGATATTTTCTGTCTTACTATGCTGTCAATTTCTTTTTTATGTTCCTCACTAATTTTAAAAAGTGTGGGCCATGATTTAACGAAACCCTCTAAGCAGTCGGCAAGTGAGTTCCATCTTACGTCAGAAGGTGAAGTAACTTGTTTCCTCCTTCTTTTGCGTATGTGGCAGAGGCAAAATGATTGTTTCGGAAGTATTTCACAACGAACGTAACGTGTTCCTTAATTTCACTAATTTCCAAATACTTACATACCAAGTTTAAAATGTGTGGAGCACAACCGTAAGTAATAACATTTAGTTCTGTTGACCCTTTAATTTGGTTTCTCATAGCATTCATATTGGCAGTATTATCCGTCACAAAACTGCTTACTGTACAGGTATAGTCAGTGTTTAGAGTTTTAATTAAGTTTGTTGCAAGTTCTGTTAAATATACAGATGTATGTGGATTTCCAGATGTGTCTACCGTGTCTACTAAAAAAGGAAGACCCATTTTCCGTAGTTACAGTTGCACATATTGGTTCATTGTGTATGTTGGACCATCCATCCAATGATAGACAAACTGAACTTCCTGATAAATCTTTAAAACATTTACTTTTTTCCTCGTTATACACTACATCGAGCAGTCTGTTGGACACATCATGTCGAGATGGTGGTACATATCCAGGTCATAAAAGCGTTATTGCCTTTTTTTACTTCAGGTTGTTCAATACACATGAAACTGCTGTTTGTCGCATAAGGAGCTTTAGCAATTTGTTTATCTATTTCTTCTTTATTAGACTTGGTCGTACGTACAACAAAAGATGTAAAAAAATCCAGAACTGGAGTCAGCTACTACTTTCCTTTTTTTACTTAATGGCGTAGAAGATAAGAGCGGCTGTGGGGCACTATTTTCTTCTGCATCTTATTGTAGCGTGTTCAATTGTATCTGTAATAAAAAAACAAGATTGTTATGTTGTTTAAATCCAGCTACACACAGACAGGCATAGATACTATACTTTGTTCTTAAAACTAGGAGTGAATGAAAGTCACATTTGCACAGGGAAAGTTACTAGAAATCTAGAAAATGCACTAGATCATTTTAAACAGTTTTAATCATCTCCAGATGATGCCAACTTGGTTGGCGAAACGCGCGTCGAGTGCAGTGTATAGTGTTTTGGTGTTTCGTGGAAAACTACGTCAGTGTTATCTTCGCATCAAAGGTTCCAACTCATTCCAGGACGTAGAAATAGACCGGCGTTAAATAAGTAAATTAAAAAAAAAGGTCCTCTTAATATTTTGTCTTACTAAGAAGTTATAATTATAAATAAAATAACACTATATTTACATTGGACACTGTTCCTGAAGTAGAGGGACCTTCATTATTTGTTTCTACACTTTTTACATTACGCGAAGAACATTTATTCCAGTGGACTTTCAGTCGGTCCATAAGCCCTTGCATTTCTACATTACATTTTTTACATGTAGCTCTACTACCACTTTTTCCATCAAGCTTACTTGATTTTTCAATAAAATATTGCCAAATAGGATCTTTCTTCCTTCCGCTTCTATTAGAGCACATGTTAAAAAATTATTTAATATTTAAATACTATAAATATAATCACTCAGACTCGCTTTCTCACTTGTTACGCGTTACGCGGCAGATTAGCAAATAATGGCAATTCGCATCATCCCTACGCATTATAAAGACAGGCGAATTTTCACAGAATGTAATGTTCTAGCTTATTTTACAATTATAGATACAATGTACACAATTTATTCCATTTGTAAGTTTAAACAAAAAATTATATTTGTTAATATACATAAGCACTAAATACATTGTTAATGTCAATTATTAGGATGTTTATGTAAAAAAATAAATAAAAACCAAAAAAAAATTTTTTAGATTTTTTTTAAAATCGTGATTTTTGATTTTTTTTTTTAAATTATGATTTTTATCAACCCTGATCCACAAGATTGTTTCTACTTAAAAGATGATAAGGTAATAAGGTTGTTCTTTTAGATAATATGGACTATTATGTAAGGGTAGACAATCTGATTAGTGATGTAAAAAAGTAACTACTCGTTACAAAGTAACGGGTATTTGCCGAGTACCCAAAGTAACGACTACTTAATGTTTAAGATATTCATTACTTATTTATATTCATTCGTTACTATACCTTTTGTACCTATACTTATTCTAGTAGTCCCACTTTTGGTTTGGGTTAACTAACTAACCTCAACGATAGTAGTCGATCGAGACCGAGAACCGAGTATTTAATATTTGGTTATGTATTTATATTATTACATTTTATTTTGTTGATGAAACATTCTTTTATGTTTATTATTGAAACAAACGAAAAGTCGGGGATTTACGAAATTAGCTGTTATTAGGACTGTTATCAAAAGTATGTTGGACAAACTGGACGGTCAAATCAAACTAGATTCGAGGAGCATATGCCTAATCTCAAATATGGTAGGACAGATAAGTCTAAGTGGGTGGAACATAATATTTTACGTGCAATATATTATATTTGCCTCTTGAGATGTGTTTATATTGTTAATGGTAATTGCTTTTGGTCTTGAAATTTTCAGAGTGGTTCTAATCGAAGAGTTTTTGTTATTATTATACGAACGTTTGGACCATTTCCAATTTTTCAGGTGTTAAAAAATTGCTACTTTTGTACCCTTCAAAATGATATAATGCAAGGAATTTGAAGTCGAGGAAGAGGGGGGTGGACCATACTATTTTTTTAAGGTGTATTTTAACTTGCTCTTCGATAACTAAATCGACTTGTTTTTAATCAAAATGATATTTGCTTTAAATTTAGAGATGGGTGGCAAGTTTTGATCTGAATGCACTGTATATTATATTTTGTATCCTGATTAAATGGTAGTACATGCTATGCGGGATTTTACCAGTATGTATAAATAAAGTCGAAAAATAAAATGTATTGAATTAAAAACAAGAAGAATATATTTTATTTTTGAGGTGCAGTAACAGGTTACATTGTATATATCCCACGAAGTTAAAAAATTGTTTTAACTTAGTAATTATTAGTAGGCAAATATATACATGTTAAATTAAAATAAAACTCGTTTTTCTCTTCTAATAAGTAATAATTCTTCCATTTGTTACTTATAATATTTCAATGTAATTAGTAAGATTTACCCAGGGCCGGAATTATGTAGGTGGTATGTTGTTTTTTAAAAAAACAATATTATTGGACTAACTTCAAAAATAGTTTTTAAGTTGTGACATTGTGTTCTAGTTATTGATCCATTTTTATTTAGACTTTTCTCAATAGTTTTTTTTTCCTTTTGGGGATATCCTAAAATTTCAATAGTTATTAGCAGCGGCGCCTGGTGAAATTTGGGTTATGCTATATCTTAATATTGAAGCATGAGATCCATTCCATACTTTATGGCATAACAATCAAGACTAAATGAAAGTGTTTTGCAGAAAAAAAGTTGCGATTGAAATTTGCGAAAAGAAAATTGCAAAAATGATCGCCCACCCAAGTTATTTCTTAAACAGTTTGTAAAATATTTGTAAACTTTTTTTTTCATAATCAGGAGGAATGTTTGTTGACAAATTTTAAATTTCGTGAAGAGGTTTTAATTTTTTTTATAAAGTTCTCAGTTTCACCTTTTGAAATTTTATTTAGATTAAGTTTTGATTGCGCAAATTTCAAAATGCTGTAACTTTATAAAAAATTAATATTTTTTAATAAAGTTTTAAATCTGTTGAAACTTAAATTACACAATATTAATATTATAATAAATAATAAATATTAATAAATAATAAATTTATTCACCATCAGACCAACATACATGAAGGTATCGGTATCGTCAGTCAAGTTTACAAAGCTGTAGTCTAAAAGTATCTTAAAATTAAGTTAAACAAAATAAAAATCTAAAATAGCGTTTACAACAAATTCTAAAATTAATAATTTAAATGAACTTACTTAAAATGCATATTATCATTCAAAAAAATAATCTCTCTTAAAATGTTTGATGTTATTGATTTCTTTAATGTGTGCAGGAAGCTTATTATATAGTTTTGCTCCAACATATGTGGGGCTTTTCTCATAAAGTGACAAATAATGGTTAGGTGTCAATAAATTGTTTTGTCCGCGAGTATTATAATCATGGTGATAATTGTTTCTTAAAAAAGTATTTAAATTTGATTTTACAAATACAACTACTTCAATAATATAAATGCAGGCTAACGGTAACAATTGTAACTCTTTAAAGTAAGTTTTACAGGAAGTTCGTATACTGACCCCTACTATATTTCTAACTGCCTTTTTTTGTAATTTAAACACTCAAAATGATGGGACGAGCCCCAAAACATAATACCATATGAGACTTTTGAATGAAACTGGGCGTAATAATAAGACAGTACAACAATTCTATTTGTAACGTTTCTCAGTCTGTAGAGCGCAAAACAGACTGGAGACAGTTTTTTACATAACAGTGTAATATGCATATCTCAATTCAGAGCACTGTCTATATGTATACCTAAGAATTTTTAAGAATTTTGTGGAAGTGACTTGTGATTTACCTTGAATTTTAAGTAAATAACTCTCGTAGTGATATATTAATCTAGGAGTGAAATGAATAAACACAGTTTTATCGCCATTTAGTATTAATTTTTCATTTCCAAACTTAGAAACAAATGAATTAATTTTACTCTGAGTATCAGTCATAAGATTATTGATGTTTTCATTTACATTCAAAATTGAATTATCATCTGCAAACATTACCAGGAGACAGGAGTTTATTATGTTAGGTAAATCATTGATAAAAAGGATAAAAAGTAGTGGCCCCAGAATGGAGCCTTGAGGTACACCACGTTTAACAAGTAATTCATCAGATTTTACGTTGTCAATTTCTACCAGTTCCTTACGATTAGACAGGTACGACTCAAGCCACTCACCCAGGCTTCCACGAAATCCATATTCATTCAGTTTCCGTAAGAGTAAAGCATGATCCACCAAATCAAACGCTTTACTCAAATCCATAAAAACTCCGAAACATTTTTTATTTTTATCTAAATTTTCATAAAGTTTATTTAGAAGAGAAAGTATCGCGGAGTATGTCGACCTGCCCACTCGAAACCCATGTTGCTCATTACACAGTATGTTATATTTATCACAAAACCTCAGCATTCTGTTATAAATTACTCTTTCCAGTATTTTTGATATTGATGATAGCAACGAAATAGGCCTGTAATTATCCAAAATTAACTTATCCCCTTTTTTATGTAAGGGTGTAATCTTCGCTGTTTTAAAAATATCTGGAAATACACCTGTTGATAGAGACCAATTAATCAAATATGTTAGGGGGGCTACAATATACCAAACTACCAATTTTAACATATTTGTAGTAATGTTGTCTATGCCACATGCATTAGATTTCTTAAGAGATATTGTATTAAAAATTTCATTTTCTGACACCGGGTCCAGGAATATGCTTTGTATTGATGGAACGGTCTTCATTATTTTTAAAACGTTCTGCTAAAATATTTGGTAATTGCAGAAAATGAGCATAGGTAGTATTGGCAAGTTCTTGAGGATTTGTTATTATTTTATTATCGACTCTCAGTTCTTGAATTTTATTGTGCTTGGTATTATTTCTACCCAAATCATTATTTATAATAGACCAGGCCGCTTTAGATTTGTTAGAGGCATTTTTAAATTTGCTGTCATTATACAAT
Source organism: Rhamnusium bicolor (assembly GCA_029963845.1). Classification (NCBI taxonomy): domain Eukaryota; kingdom Metazoa; phylum Arthropoda; class Insecta; order Coleoptera; family Cerambycidae; genus Rhamnusium; species Rhamnusium bicolor. Next base: position 943,666 of record JANEYF010004805.1, on the reverse strand, counting down.
TACTATTATTATTGTTCAATTGAAAATTCTTTGTGCTTTTTACTGTACCAAATCATCAAAATTCAAGAATCAAATCGGCATATGAATCATTGTACTACGTTTAAATAAATAAAATACATGATACTGGGCCTATATTTATAATATAAATCCGTCCCTGCCGATAAAGAAATAGCTGTAGCTCTAGTGATTTTGATTACCAATTGCTTTATCACCGGATATATATGTTACACAGTGTAAAGTATATAGTGTTATTTACACTGTACTAACATGAACATTAAATCTATATATAAAATAAATTACCAGTGTGTAGTTAATTTATTGCTTTATTCGTTTTATTAGAAAAAACTTTTTTCCCTTTGCAAAAGATTATGTAGTAATTAGTGTAATTTATTTTGAGAAGATAGAACTTGATGTAAAGCTATTTTAAATAAAATATTTCGCCAATTAATATTCACAAGAACTCGTTTTCAGAAAAGCAAAAATACAATGGTTATTTTTACTTTTCTGATCTTTACATCACTTTCAGGCCAAGAAATTTACAAAATTGACCCAAAAATTAACATTCCCAGTCTGTGAAGTTACTGTACATTAGAAAATCTGTGAAAACTGTATTTTTCTCTTTCTAACAAAATCGTTTTGAAAATAAGATTTTTCCAAGGGAATTTTTACATGTCTATTGTTCCTTATTTAATAAATTTAAATGCACATGTTCACAAAAGAATGCTATTTATTTATAATAATTTAGGTGATCAATGTTTTAATTCTGATACTCGAGGCAGACATACATGGTGTTTCTAAACTGCTATGCTTAAATTCGTGGTAGATTCTTCATACAAAAATAAGAAGAAAAATTCTTCTTAATACGTGTCCACAAATGTTTCTAAAGGAGCTACGGCCGTTAAAAACAGAAGATGAAAAAGTGGTTTTTATATTTTTTATAAAAAAGCGAGTAGTCTCACCATTATTAACATCCACTAAATGCACTGCGCTCAACAGAAACTATGTAATAACAATAAAAGAAGTAAAAAAAATGTCTTTGCAACAGCTCTCAACTGGAATCGTCTGCAGACTGAACGGAATTAGCAGGCAGACAATGCAAGGTCGAAGTAGTCGCTGTCCCCATATATTATATAATTTTCGGCCATTGACAACCCCTTATCGGGGCGGGTTTTACAAGCAAAAAGTTTAATGTGTAAATAAAAAAAACTGTTAGAAATTACCATTTATCTTATTATTATATCGTGCGTTTTTCGGAATTCAGTAGTAGGTTTTAACCCGTCTCTGGGATGTCGCCCATAATTCCTATTTCCTCCGAATGCATATTATCTCGACTTACTGAGCCATTAGTTTTAAATGTTGACTCATCAGTGAATAAAATTCTTGATATAAATTTAGGGTTAGTACGAATTCGTAGCAACAAATTATTACAAAACTGCAGTCTGTTCTGGAGTCGTTTCCATGTAATTCCTAGTGTAAAAAGATGATATGGACGACATTTATACTTTTGCGTGGTTCTGTTGACCGTAGATTGAGAAATTTTCACTAGGGTGCCTGCTGTTACTGTAAGATTTTCCTGAACTTGAGGCAAACTTTCCAATTATTTGTCGTCGATAGTTACATTTCTGTTAATTACTTTATGTTTTAGATAATAATCAAATCTGGCATACAATCTTTTCAGTAATATCTGAAATACTCTTATTTGCTGTACATCGTTCAGGGAATTTCATATCGATGGTGTAGCGCACATATGTATGTAGTAAGTGTATTTTTGGGCAAAAATGAGTTAAACACACTAAACAAGTGCATACACTTGAAATTGTCGTTTAGTGTATTTAACTCATTTTTTGGAAGGCAAAGAAGTATAGGAGAGCTTTGCTCTAGGCTCGTACACCACGGTCTTCCAGGCAGAGGTTTATGCCATCCTAGCGGTGGCAGGTAGGGCTGAGGTTAGGAATGGGGCGGAACAGATAATATACATCTGCTCCGACAGCCAGGCTGCTCTAAAGGCGGTGTGCTCCCCAGGACGAGATCAGCTCTCGTCCAGGAGTGTGGGGATGCCATAGAAGAGCTGGCCAGGCATAAACAAGTGAGACTGGTATGGGTCCCGGGACATATGGGAGTTCCAGGTAACGAGAAGGCCGATGAATTGGCTAGACTCGGAGCCGAGGAACCCTGTCACGGGCCTGAGCCTATGTAAAATATTTCAAGAAGGCAGGTCACAACGGCCCTCAATGAGTGGGCCCACGAGACACTGAGGACGCACTGGAGGACCAACAGGGCCTGCAGGCAAACCCGAGATTTTGTGACGGGGCCGAACAAATCGAGATCGGCCTGGTTGCTGGGACGGAGTCGTAAGACTCTGAATCTCTTAATCGGTGTTCTGACAGGCCACTGCAGACTTAAGAGGCATCTATCATTGATAGGTATTGAGGAAGACCCTACATGTCCAAGATACAGGAGTGATGAAGAGACATATTACCACTTCCTGGGACAATGTGAAGCGTTTGGGCGCCTGAGACACAGTATCTTCGGTTCTGAGGCGCTTCTAAGGGAGGAGATGAGCTCCCTCGCAATGAGTGACATCCTGACCTTCATCAGAAGGTCGGAAAGATTCGATGAGGGAGCAAGAGAAGCACATGGCTGAGGGGACAGCTGGGGGTTGGTAAAAAGGGCCCGTCTGTGGCCTACTTGCCAGACGTCAGCCTCCCCCCACCATTACCATTACATTACCATAACTCGTTTTTGCCCAAAAATGTGTGCGCTACACCATCGATATGAGACACTTGAGATGCTAATAAAAACATTTTTTGATACTGACCTAAGACGTACATGTCAATTATTTTTTTAAATCTTAAAATGGTGACGAAATAACAGTAGTGAAATGAAGACAGACAATTTAAATTTTTTTTTTATTTTAAATATTTCAAAAATTATAATATTAGATATTTATGCTATTCTTATGGAAAAATATTGTGGATTTTGACTTCCATAGTGCCCCGCTTTCATGAATCACCCTGTATAATTCAAAACTAATTTCAAAATGTAGAACTTTTAGTCTCTTACAAAATAAAACAATTTTTTGTATCGCTGATAATAAAGGAGCCATTCAACATTGTCACACCATTGACTCGCCCTGTACATTAGATGTTCTTGAAGTAAGTTTGTAGTTGAGCAAAATCAATCAATAAATATGAGAGAGGGCAGAAGGGGAATTTACATAAATATTAATTAATATAGGTGGAAGATGGTTCATCCCCATCATCATCATCGCTATAGGCGCTGTGAAATAACTATTGCTATGTATTCAGTGCTTGACCCATGTTTCCGGTCATAATGGATGAATGAATAATTTGTCAGGTGCACACTAAGAATGAACCCCTATCTCGAGAGTTCTGCCTCCCCATGATGGAGGTTATAGTTGTTAAACATAGACAAAGAGCAATGTCCAATGTCGCCAATATTTTTAGGGCCTCTCATATCAGTTAATGCTTATATTCGATGAGCTGGTTCTAAAAGACCGTAACGTGGTAATGGTAATGTTGTGAGAGGCTGACGCCTGGCAAGTAGGCCGCAGACAGGCCATTTTTACCAACCTCCAGCTATACCCTCAGCCATGTACTCATCTTGCTCCTCCGTTGAATCTCTCCGATCATCTAATGAAGGTCCGGATGTCACTCAGTTTGAAGCGCCTTAGTACCGAAGATGCTATGCCTCGGGCGCCCGAACGCTTTACATTGCCCCAGGAAGTGATAAGACATTTCTTCATTACTTCACCATCCTGGACATGTAGAGTCTTCCTCAAAACCTCTCAAAGATAGATATCTTCTAAGTCTGCAGTGGCCTGTCAGAACTCCGATTAAAAGATTTGGTCTTTCGACTCCGGCCCTGTAACCAAGCCGATCTCGAGCTTGCCTATAGGCCTTGTTGGATCCTCAATGCTTCCTCAGTGTCTCGTAGGCCCACTCATTGAGGGCCATAGTGATCTGTTTTCTTGTGATGTCCAACATAGGCTTATGCCTGAGGCAAGGTTCCTCGGCTCCAAATCTAGTCAATTCATCATTACTTGTTTATGCCTGGCAAGCTCTTTTAGGGCGTCTCCGCACTCCCTGAATGAGAGCTGATCTCGTCCTGGGGGAGCACACCGCTTTTAGAGCCGCTTGGCTGTCGGAGCAGATGTATACCATCCGTCCTTACCTCATCCTTACCTGCCACGCACCGCTAGGATGGCGTAAACTTTTGCCTGGAAGATCGTGATGTACGATCCTAGAGCAAAGCTCTCCTTCAGTTCCCTGCCTTCTAGATATATTCCCGCCCTAGATGATGGTCTGGCGGCTACTGGAGAACCGTCTGTGTGACTGTAACGTGAATATGTGCGGAATATTGTCACGTTCTGTCACTTGGCAAAATGATTGGTTTAGCCGCTACTACTTCATCAATCACTAACCATCTGTTTTCTTTAGCGCAGCTCCAACTTCTCTTCTATGCTATATTTATACTGACAAAAACTCAAAGTTTTATGTTGTTTTTGGGTTTAATAATTGTTGGTGAATAATTCTATTTTATAATTTTACTAGGAACAAGAATTAATTTCTTTAGGAAATTTAACTTATAACTCAAGAATTGTTAGGATTATACATTTTTGCAATTAAGAAAAATATCTTTCAAATGGTGTTACAACGTTATTTTGCTTTGGAACATGCGTTTCAGATAGAGTATCTTTTTCAAAAAAATTTTTGTAAATTTCTTTAATTAAGTAAAAAAATATAATCAAATTCAGAAAGTACTACCTTTTTCGAAGCCATATATTTGCGTCTTCAGTTGTGGCTAAATATTCGACTAATGTATAATGTTTATTTTGAAACTGAGTTAAAATGCTATCAATGCCCAAAAAAAAAAACAAATTTTAAATTAGTTTCTATGGGGTTACTTCGTTTAAAGCCAATTCTCGTAAACGATTAAACCAGAGATCTTGTAAGCGTTTGTTTTGTTTAATCTTATTTGAGGCCATTTTCACTATGAAATTTAGTGAATACTAATAATAATAAAAAAAGAACCATAATTCAGTTCAATTTGGCAAACAGAAATATTAAACTAGCAGGTTTAATCGAGAAAAAAATATATTTTCAGCTCACTAAATGGTCAAAATAGTCAAATATAAATAATCAAAATTGTATGTAAATTTTAATTAAAGTTGAACACGAAACAAATATACAAATTCGAAAAAAATATGCTGAAAATATGCTAAGCAACACCTAGAAATGATTGTCCATAAGCGATAAAAACACCCAGTATATGAATTTATAAAGTAAATATGTGTAAAATGGTTTAAATTTAGGTGTATTTTAAATACAAAATAAATATGGTTTTTCCATTGTAAACGATATCCCGCATAAACTGCTACATACAGAGCGCGACGTAGAACGCCTTGCCATCAAACCAAATGGGATAGCGATGTAGTACGAAAACACTAATCAGTTTATCTGTGTATTTGATACCCAGTTTTTTATCTATAGAGCTTGAATTTTAAAATGATTTATTATATTAACGAATGTTAATAATTGTTATTAAAATTAACAATTAGCAATAATAAATAATCCGGCTCGAAGGACCATTAAATGTTGAACAGTTTCCTATTCAACACTCGACTTTTAACGAAATAGCCTTACCTTATTGTTGCCCTGGTTGGATGCTGGCAATCTGGGATTTCCTTGCAGCTATTCTGGCCAGAAACTCGGGTTGACCGCAACTCTGGATATGCACACACACCAAATAAATATATACGAAAAAATATAAATAGTTAAGGATTGGTTAGCGATATAGCGGTAAGTATGTATTTTCAACGACGAATCTCAAGTGAGTGCTTTCTTGCGCTCTCTCCAGAAAAGGATAGACTAGCTAACGATCTCTGCATAATTTTTACCTGACATTTTAATATAAAGAAATAGAATTTTATTACTGCTAATCATATTTATTCCACACAAAAAAAAAATTAATATTCTATAATTAATTAAATTAAGGTCGAAACAAAAGTTGTAATTCCGAAATGATCAAATAAAACTATCGGACGTAGCAATTTATATTTATCTTAAAAGGAACACTCTTGTCAGTGATAAATAAAGATGTATTGATAATATTGATAGATATACGAAGTAGACCAATTTAAATGTTTAATATATATGTAGCGTTTTGAGATCTTTTAATTACCACTCCTTAAATGATTAAACCATGCACATTCCATATATCTTTGTATACATATATCAACGGCAGCAATCATATATATCTGTTAGATCGTAATAAATATGATAAAGATATTATTGCAAATCAACCAAGTATATGCATTTATTGCTACATGCATCTTTATATTCATGTCTGTTTTTCCGCTATATTATAATTATTTGTATTATGCACAATTTTCAGCTAGATCTGACATCATCACATGTTTGCATCACCATAATGACCTAATTTTTAGAATTAACGTGATGACAGTTATATGAAAATATAAAACTTACAATATCTGTCCAATAAAGATCAACTGTCGCTTAGAAAAGTTATGCAGTGATAGCTCTTTGTATTACCTTGTTAGGTTAGGTTAAGATTTTGTGAGTGGGTCTTTGTGGACCCTCCACTATGGCCATCAGCAGGCCTATTGTGGCTCACTCCTAATTAATTATATTTCGCCCAATAAGTTCAGTCTCTTAATGAAACTGATAACTTTATTGGGTGAAAATGTGTCCAGATCCTCTGGCAGCAGTTGCCCTTTGCCAAATATTGAGAATCGGATCCTCTCCACAGCGGGATAGGTGCATAAGACTTGGTCTGCCTTCTCATCATCCTCCAGGCATAGACGGCACTCTACGTTTTCCGCTAGGCCAAGTTTATGCAGATGATTGTTTAGTCGACAGTGCCCGGTATATAGGCCTGTTAGAGATTTCAGGTTTACCCTGTTTAACTCTAAAATTTTCTTAGATCTTGATTTCAAAGGGTATTTTATAAATGCCTTCGAATGAACTATCCTGGTAAATCTTGTCAATACTAAAGAGTTTTCCTTTCAGCCCAGGTTGAGATAGCCATTTTAGCAGTACTTGAAGATATACCAAGCATCGGTTCTGGTCCGATGATTCGTGATCCCGCTCCTTCTCTAGCCAAGGAGCCGGTTATTTCGTTACCTTCCATACCAGAGTGGCCGGGTATCCAGACCAGTCACTTTGTTGTTTTTGCTCAAATGATTTAGAGCCTTCTGACAGTTCCCTGCCGTTTTGGAATTACACCGGTAGGAGCTAAGAGCTTTTATAGCTGTTTGGCTATCTGAACATTTTTTTATTGATCTACGTGTAAGATGCATATATTCCAGCCTTCGCACACACAGTTCAATGGCATGAACCTCGGTCTGAAAAATAGTTGCATTAGTACCTAGGCTTGCGGATATACTCCGACTCCTGTTCCCTCAGGAGTTTTGGAGTTGTCTGTGAACCAGCAACCGTTTGCCCTCAGTAGGACGGTTTTATTCCGATTCCACGCATCTCTTTCCGGAAAAAGGATGTTGAAGATCAGCTCGTAGTTGGTCATGGTGGGGCATAGTATCCGATGGCATTCCCAGGATGCTGTGACTGTCTATGTCATCCAGCAACCTGTTCCGCTCCAGGGCACTAGTCTGCGGCATATTAATAGCCCCTTCTTGCAGTTTATATTTTACCCACATGGCCACTCTCTCCAAATATATATATATATGAAGAGGGGGTAGTCCAGAAGGATTTCTATTGCAACTGACGGTGTGGTGTTAATTGCCCCCATTACGGTCAAACATATTAATCTGTGTAATCCAGATAGTTTGGCCTTGGCCGTCCGTTGTGATCCTTTCGGCCACCAAACGATGGATCCGTATGTTATCATTGGTCTGATGACCATGACATAGATCCAGTAAATTTGTTGGGGACCCATGTCCCAGGATTTACCACAAATACGACGACATGTCCATGAGGACAGTTTTTTTGTGGATTACCTTTTCCAAATGGGAGTTCTAATTAAGTGATTTATCTAGAGTGATTCCTAGATATTTCACGTCCTCCGCAAATGGAATAGTTTCACCCATTAAGGAGGGTTGTCTTAAGTCCTCCAGCTTCCGTTTCTGGGTGAATAGTACTATTACTGTTTTTTGAGGGTTCAGAGACATCTGTCTCCTGTCACACCAGTTACCCACAGCATCCAGTGTCTCACGAGAGGGATTAGATATTACTCCTTTAGAGTTTCCTCTTGCTAGTATGACTAGATCATCTGCGTATGCTAGAACCTCAACCTTCCACAGTGTGAGAATAGCCGGTAAAAAACCCCACCCTGCGGGCATCATCTTGTGGCTCTAAGGATGACTGTTTCTCCCTGTAGAGACGTTATTATAGTTCTGTTTGATAGCATAGCACGAATCCAGTCTCCTGTAGTCGGTTCAATTCCCCTGGCAGCCACTGCTGTATATAAGAAGTCGGGCAGTGCATTGTTAAATGCTCCCTCAATGTCAAGAAAAGCGCCCACCGCAATTTCCTTCATTTGAAGGGATTGGATGATCTTCTCGACTAGGTTGTTGAGTGCCAGTTGTGTTGATTTTCCTGTCTGATAGTCATATTAATGGGTATTGAGGGGATGATGGTTCAGGATGTTCCCTCTGATATATCGGTCCAACATCTTTTCCAGGCCTTTTTTGGTATATATACTATCTTAACCGCCGACCAACTGGATGAGATATAGTTCCATACCAGACTAACTCTGAATAATTTAATGTGAAATGAGAGCAATATTTCCAGTCCGTTTTGTAGTAGAGCTAGAAAAACTCCGTCCTCTCCTGGCGATTTGAATGGTTGGAAGAATTTGATGGCGCACTGGTAGTGTGATAATTTTTTTAGCTGTCAGCCAGTCATTTTTATCAGGTCGTTTTAATCGTCCTTCTGATGGTGACAGCTTTTGGTCATCCCGATTCAAGCATCCTGGGAAGTGGTTCTGTGCTAGAAGCCGTACGGTTTCCTTTCCAGAATCCGTATATAAAGCCAGTCGGTTGCCTTAACGAGCCGAATTCCCACATCGACTCTCTGGAAAGAATCTTGTGGGTTCTAGTATTATGACGTAGGTAAGTTATACTCTCACAGAATTTCCTCCAAGATCTCCTTTTTGCTTTCGTTATTTCTTTGTTATAGTCAGTTAGAGCGGATCTAAATTGGTCCCAGTCGCCCGAAGCTTTAGCTCGAGAGGCGTCGAACTTCTTTTCTCATTTTATTCAAATTCTTGTTCCACCAAGACGCGCCTCTATTGTTATATTTGTCTTCATTGGACAGTTCTTGCTGTAAGCTGAAACAATTGCGTTTCAGATCTGTTCCGCCGCAATTTCAGTTTCATCACGATTGCCATGGTGAGAGTGGATTCAAGGTGAGACTGGAGGGAGTGTTTGTACTGTTTCCCTGTACCTGCGAACAGCTTTCAGTAAAAAACTTTGTGATATAGTTCCCGAGAATAAGGCGGCTAAACTATAACTGTTATGAATATGAAATTTGGATATCGGTATTATTATATTAGACACGTGCGGTTTAACCAAAATGAGGGTAACTTGTATATTTTAAATATAACACCCTGTATATTTTTGCAGTTTTGAAAAAACGTTAACTGTCTTTACCACAATAGTAATGCAGTCTGAGTCCCCTTCATGATAGTACAGATATTCTAAATTTCGTATTTATAACTGTAATAGTTTAGCCTCCCTATTATCCAGAACTATATCAAAGCGATTTTTTTTTGCTGAAGACTATTACAAGGAGCTGTAAGTGTGATTTAGCATTTACTGTTCGTAAAAACTGATTAATTTAAAGTAAACTAAAATTTCAGTATTACAACGTTGTAGAGAATGTTCCTCTTTTTATAACACCTGTATATTTAATATACTACGTATTTATGTGAAGTACCTAACGGTTTAAAATCCACATGCATTGCTATTTATTGTTGGTGTAAGTAATATAATAAATAAGAGCGTAGAAGCGCTAAAAACAATTATCATGTTATTCCAAGACGCTTAAAATTAATATTACTCATGTCACCCAGGTAATCAAATAATTCAGTCTATTGTAAAATATAAATAAGGACTTTCAGTGAATATTTTACAGCAGAATAGAAAGCTGGACGAACGATTATAAAAATTATTAAAAGCAAGTAGAGCGCGCATAATATGCAATGTATTTAAAATACTTGGCAATACGTATATGTTTTTATTTTTCTCAAATGTTTTCTTAACCGCTCTCAAATTACCGGAGTAACCCCCAGAAAATTCCAGGATTTTGTATCGGGTAAAGAGAGATGATGCCATATAGTTTATTGCAGAGTCCCAACCACATCTACAGCACCGACAATTTCCTCTCCCATCTTAGTCTGAAAAAAAATTACAAATAAAATTTCTAACTTGCCCCAAGATGGAATCGAACCATCGACCCTCGTTTCCGAGTAAGGGGAGTTAAGCATTCAAAGCTTCTAGTTTGCTGGTAAAGGACCAAGTTTTAGTCGCAAGATGAATAGTGCCTTCCGATAGGCTTGTTCATAACTTCATATACTACTATTGTGTTCTCTAGCGAAGATGATCGGGAACAAGGATGTTAATATTGGTTATTATGCTTATTATTATTATTATTATTTTCGGTTTCCCGATGCCAGTCAGTCCTCCTGTGGCCTCCGACGCCTCACGGGAGTCGCGCCGGCGCATCAACTACAGCCACTCCCCCACATCCCGCAGGGTTAGTGACTGTAGATACCAGAATCGTGTGCCCTAAGCAGACGGAGAGAACCCAGAATGACCGCCTTCTGCATTAGGCGTATCAGCCACTTGGCTGATTTTTGGCAGGCCGGTATGATCTTCAGTTCCGAGAGCAGCATCGGCTTTATGCCTCCGAGCACACCGATTATAAGGACGACCATTTTTACCGAGTAGCCTGGGTACAGCACTTGGAGCTCGAACCGGAGGTCGCGATATTTGGTCCGTTTCTCCTCCTCCTTCAAGGTGATGTTTTTATCCGCAGGTGCCGAGAACTCGATGACATACATCACCTTGAGTTGGTGGTCGAGGAGGACTATGTCAGGCTTATTGGCTTGGATTAGTCTGACAGTCGGGAACGAGTAGTTCCAGTAAATCCGGCATTTCTCGTTCTCGGCAACGGACTCAATATCTCCGAGGACGTAAGGCAGCACTGGTGTCTGGTCTACCCCGTACGAGTGCCTTAGCTGGTAGTATAGCACTAGTAATGCCGCGTTATGCCGGTGGATGTAGGCCGAAATCGCATATACGGGACATGCAGATAGTAAGTGCATGAGCGATTCCGGCGCCTGATGGCAGGTCCTGCAGTTGATATCAGGAACCTCTACACGCCACACGCGGCTACGGTAGACCAAGGTGTTGATAACACCATCTTGGCAGACCATAATGAATCCCTCGGTCTCCGACTTAAGCCCTGCTGACCTTAGAAAGGCGAAGGTCAGCCTGGTCGATAAACCCAGTGTTTCTATGTTCTTATAGAATACACCATGCTGGGTTTTATCGACGTGCTGCCGAAACAGATTTTCCTGTTCGGCAGCTCTGATTCGGGCTTTCAGACGATTTGGCTGAAGTTCGGTGACTGACTCAAAATCAGCACCTCGCCAGCCTATTATTATTTATATTATTATTATTATTATTATTATTATGCAATTATTAAGAGAAATCTACTGAATTGTGAGGTTCTGGGATGGTACACAGAGAATAAAGAAAAAACCATTGCCAGCCTGCGTTGATGCATAACAGATTTTATTTCAACATCTAGGAAGAAGCTAACTATATTGCAGGCTATATAACATACGCACAAGTGAAAGTCTCACCAATGTAGAAGTTTCGTTAATGATCATACTTACTTATTTAGTGTACGTTAGGTGGGTAAGTTGGCTTCCAAGGTCACATTAATTATCAAAAGATTTTGACTGAATTACGTGAGCACAACTCAGTCAAACTTATATGGGCATCCGGGTACCCTTCAAGGCAATAAAGAAGGAATTATCTGTCTATTGTCCCTTATTAGCCGACATCCGCCTTTCCGTTTGCCAAGAAATTCGATTAAAATAGAATGACGAAATTGGTTTCCAAAGAGTCGGGCCATATCGCGTTTCAGCTTAATTTATAACGTCATACTTCAGATGTCATGGAAGTTGGGCACCACTTATATCATTTAACAGCTGAGCATTCTGTCAATAATGTCCTGAGCCGGTTTGAGTCATGTATTTTGGAGATAGAGAAGACCATTTTTTAGCAAGACCGTGCCCAGACGACAAATTTCCCAAGTAACTAGACAGCTATTATTGTATTAGTAGAATATCAAATGGAAATTCTCCATTAACCTGCTTTGCCTCTATCTTTGAGCCAACAGAGCATATGGGGAACACTATACCAGAACACTGATACATTAAAGGTTGGGCCGTGTATTTTTTAAACTTGAGTGTTTCATAACATAATCCATGTAGACAACCTCGTTTAATGTTTCAATGCATATTATGTGGTCTTTATAAATGAGTCGTATTTTAAGCTATTATTAAGTCTGAACACAGAAATGGGGAAATTCATTCATTAAAGATTAATATTGATGGCTAACAGCTCACAAGACCGTGAGGAAATCAGAGTCCGGGTGTGGGAATTATGTATAGTCGGATTTATGAATATTTTCTGTTAATGGTTATTAATTTCATAATTGTAGTGGTAAAAAATTGTAAAATTATACAGATTTATTTAATTTCCAACTAAAAAGACATTTATTACAACTCCTTAAAGTTTATTTCACATAAACTAACGGTAATTTTTTCCTAATTCACTTCATACAATAAAAATATTGATAGTAACTTTTAATTACGTAAGGTCCAATGTATAAAGTAGTAATTTGCAGAAAAATCGACAAACAGTAATTTTCCACTTCTTTACAAAGAAAACTTTAAAACTTGTTTGAGATTTTGTTGAATCGCAATGGCAATTTTAATCATCTCCCTCTGATGCCACCTTGGTTAGCGAAATGAGCTACAAGTATATAATGCGCGAAAACATAAGACCAGTTTTTAGAGGGCAGGTATTTTAAATTGTGAAACAATATCAGCTGATTGTAGTTTTGTTTATCCGTAGAATCATCGGCTTAGTGATGTGACGGACAGTTGCATATCCTTCCACTTAGATGGCCCAGATTAAAATTCGGGTCAGACCAAATCAATGAGGTATAATGGATGGGAGACTTGCTGGCGTCACCACCATCTCTTGAAAGAAATGGAAATTGTGGGTTCAGTGTATCTGCGATGTGAGCACGTTAAAATTTTTCACTCCACGACAGAGTGAGAGTACGACAAAATTTACAGATTAAGGGCTCCAGTGGTTAAACAAGAATTGATTAGCATATTTTCTGGTATCGGTGATTACCCTTGGTATTAAAAATAGACTGACGTTGGATAGTCACGTTTTTAAATACAGAGAGAGCAGCACAGTTGATTAGAGCGTTGTGTGGCAGAACACGGCTAGTTACTGTCTATCTCTCCTGAGTTCGAGTCTCAGCTGCGACATCTGGCAAATGTCGGAGGGAATGGTTGTTGTGTCTGTGGCTGTCCTGGTTGAGAGGTGGAATGGCAATGTGCAAAACTCTCCCAGAACATTAATATAAAAAAATATTAAGTGAATAATAATAATAATAATAATAATAATAAATTGTAGGGGGTGCAAAGGACCGGCAACCTCCACGTTGGTGCACCCTGGACGGGCAGAGGCAACTCTGCCTGACTAATGCCGGCCGGGAGTACCAGGGCTAACTACCCTGGTACTCTTTTTGCTATGGTTCCATATAACCTTAGAAGGGCCCCTCACATTCGACCTCAGTCGGATGGAGGTCAAGGACAGATGGGAGGGGCCTTACCGGACGGTCCTAACGATGATGACAATGCGATTGTACATGGACGCTTTAAGTGGACGAGGGAACTTCGGGATGACTTACTGACCTGCCGCGAGAGTAGCGAACCTGAGCGAAGGGGATACATGGCGCGATTGCATGCGCTTTGGTGCGAAATGCATCCAGAGCATCGCGCCTTCTCTCAACAACATCTGAGAGATCAAGTATCCTTTCTGCTCAGGACAGGTTATGTAAGGGCACCCCGTCAGCCGGAAGAACTGCCAGCCGCAGTCCCACCGCGGCAATTATTAGCTGATGGGGAACATCCTTTAGAGTTCACCGATGTAGACTTAAGGACGAGGGTTAGCCTTAACACCAGGGCTAACCTAAAGCCACAAGACCTAGCTAGAATGGACGAGGTCATCGATGAGGAAATTCCGGAAGATGCCGACATCTGGCAAATCAACAGTGCCGTGTACAACGCCGCGAAGCAACTCGTCCCCCGTGAGAGGTCAACCAATCACGGGGTCGAGAAAGCCAAGCGGCGTGTACAGAATATCGAGGGCAAGATACAGTCGGCCAGACAACACGCTTCTCGGATCCAGAGTGTGGTGGAATATAAGACAACTGGTAGAGTTTTTACTCCCAGAATCCGGCGCATAGCAGCCGGATTAAGACGTCAACACCATACTCTAAATCTGACAGTGATGCTTACCATCAAGCAGCACTGTCTAGATAGGATCCGAGCGCTCATGGCGATAAAGAAAACATTGAAGAGGCGGGTGAGGAGTATGGAACAAAACAATTTGTTCCGTACGAATCCTTCCCACCTATTTCAAGAGCCACAGCGTGTTGTAGATAATCCGCCGACTGTAGAAGATGTCGAAACCTTCTGGAAGGGAATCTACGAAACGACGCGTCCATTCAATAGCGACACTCCAGCAATTGCACACTTCGAGGCTCTGTGTCACAGACATCGTGAAGAGCCAGATGAAGTGTGCCCGGCAATCAGTACGGAGGAAGTCCAGCAAGCACTTGTTGGCACCAAGAACTTCGCTGCCCCGGGCCCAGACGGCATTAACAACTGGTGGTGGAAGAAATTTCCGTCCACTCACCGCCGTCTGGCGCGAGTTTTCAACTCATGGTTGAACGAGGGGCAGCAGATTCCGGACTGGTTTGTCGAGGGACGTACTGTGCTTATCCCCAAAAAGGGGGATCTTTCCGACCCGAGGAATTATAGGCCGATCACTTGCCTCAACTCCTGCTACAAGATATTTACACGTATCTTGTATGCAAGGACACTGAGGTCTGTTGATCCGGTCTTCCAGCAGATACATGAACAGCGTGGTGCCAAGAAGGGCATGGCAGGTTGCAAGGACAGCCTGCTGATAGACCGCTGTATTACACAGGATTCTGTGCAATACAAGCGGAATCTATCGATGGCCTGGATTGACTACCGCAAGGCATTTGATACAACATCGCACGAGCTATTGTTGCACTTGCTCGAATGTCTTGCGGTACCAGCACCACTAGTGAGATGCATAGAACAGCTGCTGCCACTCTGGAAGACTCGCTTCACCATAACATCAGGTGCACAGCGGGTCACGACAGAGCAGGTGGCATTTAGGAGGGGAGTTTTCCAGGGCGACTCCCTGAGTCCTCTCCTCTTCTGCATCTCACTGCTACCGTTGTCTGCTGGGCTCCGCCAAACCCGCGGGTATCAATGTGGACCACCCAGCGACCGGAGGCATAAGGTCACCCATCTGTTTTATATGGATGATCTTAAACTTTATGCCTCCGGAGAGCGCGAACTACAAAACGCTCTTAGGGTGGTCGAAGAATATACGCGGGCAATTGGTATGGAGTTCGGGTTGGACAAATGTGCAGTCGTCCACCTCAAGAGAGGACGATGCGGGGAATTCTCTGAAAATGCGCAGCTCGCAGACGGAAGCATCCTAAGACATCTGGATGCCGGAGAGACCTATACATACCTGGGTGTGCAACAAAGGCACATCCAAGATGTAATACAAATAAAGGATTCTCTCCGCGGCAAGTACAGACACCGCCTCCGAAAGATTTGGTCTTCCGAACTTTCGGGGAAGAACAAGGTGTCTGCTACTAATATGCTTGCCGTTCCGATTCTGCTCTACTCCTTCGGAGTAGTAAAGTGGAGGGTAGATGAGCTGCGCCAATTAGACAGAGATACCCGCAAGATGATGAATATTCACAGAAGTATTCATCCTAGATCGTCCGTTTCTCGTGTGTACCTCCCACGTCAACGGGGGGGGGCCGAGGACTCTTGAGCCTGGAGTGTACGCATGGCAGAGTAGTACTGAGTATGGCATGTAACATACTCAGGAGCTCAGATCCCCTCTTGCGGTTCGTAAAACATCACGAAACTGTAGGAGTGGGAGAAGGATTGTTCAAGGCAGCAAAAAGAGCCGCAGATGAACTCGGCCTCGCAATTGACATCAGGCGAGGAGGCCGGCGAGGTGCTGATGTTGCGTCAGTCACCGAACCTCAGCCAAATCGTCTGAAAGCCCGAATTAGAGCTGCCGAACAGGAAAATCTGTTTCGGCAGCACGTCGATAAACCCCAGCATGGTGTCTTCTATAAGAACATAGAAACACTGGGTTTATCGACCAGGCTGACCTTCGCCTTTCTAAGGTCAGCAGGGCTTAAGTCGGAGACCGAGGGATTCATTATGGCCTGCCAAGATGGTGTTATCAACACCTTGGTCTACCGTAGCCGCGTGTGGCGTGTAGAGGTTCCTGATATCAACTGCAGGACCTGCCATCAGGCGCCGGAATCGCTCATGCACTTACTTTCTGCATGTCCCATATATGCGATTTCGGCCTACATCCACCGACATAACGCGGCTTTACGAGTGCTATACTACCATCTAAGGCACTCGTACGGGGTAGACCAGACACCAGTGCTGCCTTACGTCCCCGGAGATATTGAGTCCGTTGTCGAGAACGAGAAATGCCGGATTTACTGGAACTACTCGTTCCCGACTGTCAGGCTAATCCAAGCCAACAAGCCTGACATAGTCCTCCTCGACCATCAACTCAAGGTGATGTATGTTATCGAGTTCTCGGCACCTGCTGAGAAAAACATCACCTTGAAGGAGGAGGAGAAACGGACCAAATATCGCGATCTCCGGTACGAGCTCCAAGTGCTGTACCCAGGCTACTCGGTCAAAATGGTCGTCCTTATAATCGGTGTACTCGGAGGGATAAAGCCTACGCTGCTCTCGGAACTGAAGATCATACCAGCCTGCCAAAAACCAGCCGAGTGGCTGGCAGGCCAAATGCAGAAGGCGGTCATTCTGGGTTCTCTCCGTCTGCTTAGGGCACACGATTCTGGTATCTACAGTCACTAACCCTGCGGGATGCGGGGAGTGGCTGTAGTTGATGCGCCGGCGCGACTCCCGTGAGGCGTCGGAGGCCACGGGAGGACTGACCGGCATCGGGAAACAGAAAAAAAAAAAAAAAAAAAAAATAAAGAAATTGTAGAACACACGAACTATTCTTCCATTGGTTCGAATGTCCTGAGATGCTAGCATCACTAGTGAGATGCATAGAGTAGTTGCTGCCACTTTGGAGGACTCTCTTCACCATAATATCAGATGCACAGTGGGTCACGACATATAAGGTGACATTTAAGAGAGGAGTTTTCCAGGGTGATTATCTGAGTCCTCTCCTCTTCTACATCTCACTGCTCTCGTTGTCTATTGGGATCCGCCAAACCCACGGATTTCAATGTGGAACCCCTAGCGACCGAAACCACGAGATCACCCGACTATTTTACGTGTAATACGTGCCTCAAATTAGGTGATCGATATCTTCTTAAGGTATTGTGTCCCAGTCTATATGAACCTCTTGTCGTAAACGTGGAAGGTCTATTGGTGGGACAGGTAATCGACCTATCCGTCTACATACCGTGTCCCATACATATTTGATTGTTGGAAGATTAAGGGATCTTATGGGGCATGGAAGAACGTTCACATCAGTATCTTGTAGGAGCCTTCTGATTATGACAGCAGTATGGGGTTAGTCATTATCCCGCTGGAAAATAACATTTTTCAACCTTTGAAGATACGGTAACGAAATCAGTTCCAACATCCTATGAATGTACTCTTCTGCTTCCTGTCTCTTTCTAGAAAAAACTATGCAGTATAGGAAACACATTAATTAGTAAGCTTGCATTGGGTCTGTGCATAAGGAATAAAAATAGCAAAGTTATCTATGCGATAGAAAGTAATTTATACATCGCCGTGGCCTTTTTGTATGTTGTGTTTGCGAAATAACGAGGGCACGCCTTATCGTATCCCTTCCCTTGCTACACTCAGTTTATTGTAGATAGGATAAACAATTACTGTAGATTAACCGCCATACTCCCGATACGTGTCTAATAGCCAATAGTTATTATTCCTCTGTAGGTTCTAAGATAAGTACCTAATAATCTGTTATCAAATTAAATATTAGCAGAAGCAATTTTGGGGATTAGCCATACCTTACGAGCTTTAATTTTACTTCAGTACTGGGTGTTGGGTGTGGACGTCAATGGTACATCAATGGCATGTGCTTACTTTGCAGTATGTTTGCACAAGCATTTGAATTTTTGAGGTGTCATCTACAATAAATAAACTAAGTGTAGAAAGGGACGAGGTGCGATGAGGCGTACCCTCGTTTCTTCGCAAACACAACGTACAAAAAGGCAACAGCGACGTATAAGTCTCTTTATGTCGCATACTTTCCAGTACTGTAGAGCACGTGCTTCCATAAGATTTTACACCCCATACCGTAACCCTTCGGGTAAGTAATAATAACACCACACGAAATTACAACCCCCTTTATCCCTGAAGGTCTGGAATGACCTTGTGTGGGAGAAGGCTACACATTTAGAGACAATGGACACACACCCAATATCCGAGTATACTACGATTAATCTCTCTCACAGAAAAATCCCAGTTCCTCGACCGAGAATCGAACCCGGGACCCCGAAGTTTCGAGGCAAGTACGTTACCTCTAGGCCACGGAGCCAGTGCTTCGATTCCACACAAAATTCTGATCTTTCTCCACGTATATGGTGAACTTTTCTGCGACTATTGTGAGCCCACAAATAAAATAAACACTATATATCTGTGATTTCTTTATTCATTCCAAAAATCAAAAAGAACATTCTAATTATTAATGGCGAGCAATTTACATTAGACGAACTTAAACAAAACCCAATACAAAATAAAATAAATAGTTCCAAAATCCTATCTGAAAATACCCAAAGCACCCTGGGTGCATCTACTAGTAGTAGAGAACAAGAAAAAGGTTCTATGAGCACGACCATAAATAAACAACCCCAGGAGAAAAGAAGAGGTCTTGAACGAACAGACGAAAACAAAACAGTACGCTCATCAAGTAGAACAAAAAAAATCTAATCTTGCCCGAAACATAAATTATAAAATTGTAAATTTCTTTGTCTCTTAATTTTATTTCTTTTACATTTTTTGTCATTTTTTATAACTTTATATCTGTTTAATTACCTGGTATAAATTGTTACTCTCAATAATAACATATTATATAGAAATAAATTTTATTTAAGATATTATTGTTACTTGAGACGCAATAAAGCAAAGTAAAAATGGAAAAATATATCAGGGACTTCCAAATAAAAAGCATTGAAACTCATACATCAGCAGGAATTTCACAATTAAATAATATGCTCAAAAGTACTGCTTATAAAAACCTTAAAATATTTCATAACAATATTAGAAGTATCAACAAAAACTTAGATGAGCTTAAAGTTGTACTTAGTGAAATTCAGCAGGATTTTGATTATATAATATTATCTGAAACTTGGCATATTAATGATATTTCTCCATATAATATTGATGGATATGAACTTATATATAATGAGGGTAATGTGAATCAAAATGACGGTTTAGTTGTGTATGTTAAAAGTGGAATAAAATTTACCTATAAAATTGTTAATATATCTGAAATGAAGGCTATTGAGATAACAGTCAAATTTAATAAAAAAAACGTACTAATTACTGCTTTATATAGACCACCTTCCACATGTGTTAACTTATTCAATGAACAATTGCATCATTACTTAATGAATTGCCGTAATGATCTCGATATTCACATACTAGTAGGTGACTTAAATATTAATATACTTGAAAATAGTGAACATGCGCATAATTATTTAAATATTATATCTGAGTTTGGATTTTCATCAGCAATAAACAAATGTACTAGGGTACAAGGGGAATGTCAAACTTGCATAGACCACTTATTTATTAAAAATAATAATGAAAGCTACAGCTATACATCAATAATATTTGAAACTAGCATTACTGATCATTTCTCAATAATTGCCCAAATAACTGCACCTGAAAAAAAGCAAAATATCAATAATCTGAAAATGAAACAATACTTAAATAAAGATAAACTACTAAAAGAAGTACGAAAGGAAAATTGGTTGGATATATATTCCTCTAATGATGTTGACGCTGCTACAGATTTATTTATAAAAAAAATAAAAAATAAGATAGAATTGTGCACAAAAAAAATTAAGTTAAAAAACTCAGAAATAAAAAGAAAATTATAGATAACTAATGGTCTAGTTAAATCTATTAATAAACGAGATGAGTTACATAAACATGACAAAATTTCCAACTGACGAAAATAAAATGATATATAAGCAATATAGAAATAAATTAAATGATTTAATAAAAAAAGCTAAAATTAATTATTACCAAAATAAAATAAATCAAAATAAGGATAACTCAGCAAATCTGTGGCACTGTGTTAATGATATTGTAAACAATACTAACGCAAAAAAGCAAGAAATCCATGAGATAAAAACAGAGGATGGTGAAACGACCACAAATGAGAATAAAATAGCAAATACATTTATAAAATACTTTACAGGGATTGGAAAAAAACTTGCTGATGTAATTAAACAAAAAAAATACTCAAACAACTTTTACTAATATATCTAAACTATCAAACTCAATTTTCCTTTCCGAAACTGATGAGACAGAAGTTAGAGAAGCCATATTTAAATTAAAAAAAGAACAAGGCTCCCGGAATCGATAATTTAACATCTGAGACTCTAAAATATATAGCCAATGAAATATTAACACCTTTAACTTATATAATTAATAAATCAATACAAATGGGAACGTTTCCTTCAGTATTCAAAATTGCTGTAATAAAACCCGTATATAAAAGTGGAGATAAGCTGGAAGTGGCTAATTACAGACCCATCTCTCTGATCTCAAACTTAGCTAAAATATTTGAAATGTTGTTGAAAAAACGAATCCAAAATTATATGGACAGGTATAATATATTATCAGATAAGCAGTTTGGATTCAGGGATAACAGATCGACGCAGGATGCAATAGCTTATTTAACATCTAAAATTAGTAGGTCCATTGATGGAAAATGTCCGGCACTTTGCATCTTCGTCGATCTAGCAAAAGCCTTCGATACGGTTAGCCACTCCCAGCTTTTATGTATATTGGAGGGTATCGGATTCAGAGGAACTTCATATGAACTAATGAATAGCTATTTAAATAATAGGCAACAGTGCATGAAAATAAATAACACGTATAGTTCCATTGAAACAGTTACATATGGAGTTCCTCAAGGAACAGTCCTAGGACCGATACTCTTCAATATATACTTGAATGACTTATATAAATTACCAGTAAAGGGTGATATAGTGAGTTTTGCAGATGATACAGCTGTAATATATAAAGCCCCAGATTGGGAATCTTTGAAAATAACCGCAGAAAATGATTTTAAACTTATAATGGAATGGTTTGATAGTCGGCTTTTGACAATTAACTACAGCAAAACTCACTACATACCCTTTACATCATATTCGAGATACCTACCAGACTTTGACACTCTTCTTGTCCCGGCCCACAATGCAAATGTAAACATCTCCTTAGTGCATAGTATTAAGTATCTAGGTATAATAATAGATTGTCATCTAAAATGGGATATGCATATAAATCATTTAATAAAAAAATTGAGGTATGTTACATACAGGCTTAAGTATTTATCCCGAATACTTACAATTTACCAGATGAGGATACTATACTATGCATTAGTTGAAAGTCATATAACATATGGGATAGTTGCGTGGGGTGCAGCCACAAACAGTCATTTACATAAACTAGAAATTATACAAAAATGTATTTTAAAAACAATTTATCAAAAAGCTTATACATATCCTACTAACGACCTATATTTAGAAACAAATATCCTTGACCCTAGACAGCTATTTTTTTTAGCAGTTGTAATCAGACAGCAAAAACATAGGCATGACTTAATCGATATTGAACACAGCTATAATACTAGATATAGACAAAATGCTTCGCAGATTCCTAAACCAGAGAAAAATATTTTACTAAGAAGTTATATTTATCTAGGGCCCAAACTACATAACTTAATTCCACTCGAATTTAAAGAAATAAACTCGATTAATGTATTTAAAAATAAAATAAAAAAAATGGTTGCGCCAAGTTCCTAGATTGCAAATTCATCAATATGTAGATTGTAAAAATATTTATATTGTATGAAAAAAAATAGAATTAAAATATGTACAGTCGTATGCATGTATATGTGTGTGTATGTATGTATGTATGTATGTGTAGTTGTGTGTGTATGTATATGTGTGTATGTATATATGTGTGTATATATGTGTGTAAATATATGTGTATATATGTGTATATATGTATGCATGTGTATATGTGTGTATGAGGATATATGTTCATATGTACTGTATGTATATTTAACACTGTTTTTTTTCTTTTTCTTTTTTTACTTTGCTTTTGCTTTTACTTTTAATTTTTTGCATAGTTTGCTGACTGGAGAAAACTTTTCCACTTTCAAGGTACGCCTTCTGTGGAACCATTTTCTTCATTTGCTTACCATAATAGGATTATATTGTTTAAAATTACTTTTACTTTGTATTTTCTGGGTGGTGAATAAAGAATATTATTATTATTATTATTATTATTATTCCATTGGACACGTTCTTGGCACTACTCAAGTCTTATCTCTCGGTGCTTCTGGGTCAGTGACAAAATGAGTTGGGATTGGTACGATCAAATATCAAAGGAACTCATTCTGCGATAAATGGACCTGTTGAATAGTTGCTGACCTGTAGCAACCGGGGAACCAATTATTTGCTGCAGACATGGTTCTACGGAAATGGTCCCTTAGAGCCGAACTCTTAAGAGACGTTTGTTGGTTCCTCGAACAATACCGATACCATTACGACCTTGATGCATCTGTTCTACTTTACACGCATTCCAACACCGCACCACGGTTGATACATTTCGGCCAATTCTATCCGCAGTTTCCCAAGAAGAAATACTGGCTTCTCGTAATCCTACAATCCTGTTCATTTCAAACTCACTTATTTGTTGGAAATTCGCACGTGTTTGAAATCGAGACATTGTCAATGATGTTTGCAAGACAAACAGCGTTAAAACTGAACCAAGTAAAAAAATGTTCTGGAATTCAATATTAAAAGATTTTTTTAATAAATATTAAGAAATAGTTTCTTTTTCATTCGTTCCGATCACTTATTAATCTTTGAGAGACCTAGTGCGTTCACCTAAATTCTTTATGTATTACTATGTTATTTCAGTGTCACACAGTATACATAATACTATAATTTCTTGAAGTATAAGTTGTAGGTATATCTCTTAATAAAACTTAGTAAATAATTTATGAAGTATGTTAAAACTAGATATACATTTCTCTCGTTGGCCGGTTTAAGACACATAGAACTACATTTTTATTACATACTCTGTATGTTCTGGTATTTCGCCCCCTCAGAGTCGAAGTAGAAATAAGATAGGTAATCTTCGCCTACTTAAAAACTGAGGCGAAGGAACAGAACCATCGTGACAGTCAGCGCCGGAGATTAAGAAAATTTCTTGGACCGACGTATTTGTTATCAAATTATAGCCAGAGACCAACATAAGTGAATATCCAAAGTACAAAAAAGCTAAAAGTTATAAGAAAAATGCTCTGTTTGAATTTTTTGCCATAATGTACTTGTACACTATTGTATTGACTAGTGTTACCGTAAAACGTGTATTAATCACCGGACAGACACGTAGTTTTATAACAGAAGACGGCTAATGAAATTCGTGTTTGATACACGCAGCATATACAGGGTGAGGCAATAGTGCGTATTCTGTATTATTATTGACTTTCTCCCATCCACTTGGATGTAATGATTTTTTTTTTATTGAAATACCATTTACACGTGTATATTAAAAATATCACTTCAATCACAACTATCGATTTTAAGAAAAAATGTGTTAGTACCAGTTATGAGACATCTGTGTGATGGCACTCAACCATTTCCACTTCTTCCTAAAAGTATACAGGGTGGCCAAAAAGGATTTTTAAATTTACAACTTTTTGAACTGAATTTTCTCAATTTTTTTGAATGGAACACCCTGTATATTTTTGGACGATGTGATGTAAGATTGAAAATTTTTTGTACCTATATTCCTGTGGCTGTTTGTGACCATTTTCAATTTATTCAACAATAACTGCAAAATTCAGCAATAAAAATTAAAATTGAGGGTTTTTTTTTTCAAATAATTCAACAGAAGGTATTATAATAAGCGTTTTACATGATGCCCATAAAAACATCACACCAACAACATTCCAAAATTTGAAGGAAAGGATAATAAATGCTTTTAGAAGTATCACTCCTGCAATTTTATGAACAGTAGAAACCTCATTCCAGACACAGAAATGTGTGTCAATTAAAATGGGCTACATGAGCACTTTTTATAATATCTTCTCTTGAATTATTTTTAATTTTTATTGCTGAATTTTGCAGTTATTGTTCAATAAATCGAAAATGGTTACAAATTGCTAAAGGGATGTACGTACAAAAAATGTTCGTTTTTCAATTCTACATCACATCGTCCAAAAAATATACAGGGTTCTAAGGATTTGTCTAATGGAAAAAATGTTGTGGTTATCATCACAGGTTGGTGTTAGGATAAGAATTAGATTAGATTAGAATTATTTCCCAAAAAATTACTGTTACACAACAATAATAATACAAATATGCTTATATAGATATCTACATAACATAATGCGCCTTAATCAAAGCATCAGGGAAATAGCATTTACTTAAATAAGTTAAATCCTAATTAATATACAATACACGTACATATGTACTTAAATAAGTTCAAACATTATAAATATACAATGCATGGAAAAAATATTTTTGAAAGTAAACCCTTTGAAAACCATTTATGGTTGAAATGTTGTAGTAAAGTATTCTTCTAGGTTATAGAACACGTAATTATTTAAAACTTTCTTTAGCCTAATTTTGAATAAGTTTTCGTTGTTTATGCAAGTAATAGAATTTGGTAAGTGATTATAAATTTTTATTCCGGAGTATAAAGGACCTTTCCTATTTGTGACATATCTATAATTTGGTGCAATTAGTTTTAAGTTAGATCTGGTATCGTAATCATGAATATCAACAGGTGTCGATATTGTGTTTCGCTGTCTGTAAATTTTTATAGCTAATTTATATATATAAAGATTGATTACAGTGGGTACACATAAGTTTTTAAATGCTGTTCTACAGGATTCTCTTGGGCCAATACCACAAATTTCTCGCACAGCGCGTTTTTGTGTAGTTAAAATTTTTTGAAAATAATTCCACACCATATTGTAGTATGCTTTGAAAACATGCAAAATACACTGATAGTGCCGCTGCAAAGCTGATATTTTCTTTGATGTTCTTTATTGCATAAATTGCATGCCCAAGTCTTTTATTTAAATCAAAAATATGCGTCGACCAATTTAAAGATTTATCAATATATATTCCTAAGAATTTAGTGTCAGTTGCTGATATTATTTGTCCTAAGTCAGTTTGAATATTTATATCTAAGATTGGTGCATGGGGTTTATCAAAAGTTATATTCATTGTTTTTTCGACATTTAAGAGCAGTTTGTTAGCATGAAACCGGTTTGTGATACCGTTCATTGCCTCTTCATTTTTAACTTTAAGATCGTTCAAATTATCATCATTCACTATGATACTGGTGTCATCAGCGAACAACGAAAGTTGTAATGAAGGGAAATTATCGACAAGATCATTTATATATATTAAAAATAGTATCGGACCTAATATGGACCCCTGAGGCACTCCAATTTTGATATCTCTTGCTTCTGTAATAACAGTTTTTCCAATTTCCTGAGATTCGTCATAAAGTCTGACATGTGCAGATCTTTGTTTTAAATACGAAGTAAACTACAAAAGTGGTGTACTGCGTATTCTCATTTTTGTATTATTATTATTTTTTGTATCCCAATTTTTCTTTTCTTCTGTATAAATTTGATTCTAATTGTAATGTATGTATACTTGAATACTAATAAATTTGAATTTGAATTAAACTAAAAATATTCTAAATATTGCTCAGATTTTTTTTACTACCTGGGTGGCAATCTAAAAAATAATCCGTTATAAGATGTTCAACTAGATTATTTACTGATACTACTAATTAAATAATTTACATACTAAACTGCTTGCAACGTTTATTATACTAAATGTCTAGAATATTTTAAAAAGTAATAAAATATTGCATAAAATACTTATATTAAAAACAACACAAACTGTTAAAAATATTCGTATCTGATTGTAAAAAAAAAAAATAATAATAAATTTAAAAATTATTTAGTCGTACTAAAATGTAAAGAAATAATTTCTTTGCCAAAAGAAAAAGCCAAAAAAAAAGCAAAGCGTGCGCACTTTGAATGACTGTACGCAGATTGTACAAAGTGCGCACGCCTTGCTCTTTTAGCTTTTTTTTGGCAAAGAAATTATTTTTTTTTCTTTTTAGTACAACTAAGAAAAGCAAGTTTAAAAAAAAATAATTTTTTAGTCATACTTTAATTAAATTATTATCATACTTTTGCGATTTATCAGTTTTTACCCCCGCGCCCCCCCTATGTGGGGATATTTGCAAAAGTAACGGTGGAATATTGTATTCTCATCCGACCTTAGTAACTGTGCAAAACGTCATCAATTGGTTATATCAGGAAGTATTTTAAATGAAGGATGCAAGCTTTGAAGACAAACATTCTGGAAAAAAAACTACATTGTGAGTTAAAGAAAAGCAAGTAAAAAAATTACTATTCTTATTGATTAATTTGTTGATTAAAAGCGTTAAATAAAAATGTATATAACTCAGTTCGAGCTCCATATCTTGGTAACTAATGGTTGTTCCAGTGCAGTGGTTGAAACTTGTAACTGACTCGATAATTGATATCAGCTTCTTGTCCCAAAACTTTAGTCGAAGAAAAACCTCTGTCGTCTTCTACCATTTATATTTCAATAATGACGTTGTATTTTCTTCAATGTCGCAATTTTCATTTAAAGCAAAATTCAGTTACTTGTTCGAGTTGGTCAACTATCAGTTTGAATCCTTTCGGTCAACCATTTACTACCGAGTTATGAGCGCTCGAATAGTTTTTCGCTACAAGCAACTTATCGAGCAGACATAACCTGGTAATTAATGGTTGCTCGAATGGTTCAAACCGGTTGTTCACTGGCTTAAATGATTGTGGTAATTGGTAATTGCTCCTAGCGTTGAATGTCAGTTGTAACGTTGAAGACAATATGTCATTGTCTAGATGGAGGATCAGCAACTTGTTTTCATGCTAATAGACGACGACGTAGATTTACCTATGAGGAAATTTTTGATGTCTGAATCAAATTATCTGCAAGTATATTTTGCAATGTGTGCCTTTGTCATCGAAATAGGGCTTTTTTATATCATCATTTATTTACTGCTCTGGTTACAGTTTAGATTAGGTTTTTGTGAGTGGGTCCTTGTGGGCCCTCCACTGCGGCCATCTACAGGCTTATTATGGCTCACTCCTAAATATATTTCACTCAATAAGTTCAATCTCCTCATAAAACTGATAACTTTATTGGGTGAGAGTGTGTCCAGATACTCTGGCAGCAGTTGTCCTTTGCCAAATCATTCTCTAGGCATAGGCGGCACTCGGCGTTTTCCGCCAGGTCGAGTTTATGCAGATGCGCAGTATGTAGACCTGTCAAGGTTTTCAGGTTTACCCTGTTTGACTCTGAAAGTTTCTTAGCTCGTGATTTCAAAAGGTATTTTATGAACGCCTTCGAATGAACTAATCCTGGTAACTCTTATCAGCTCTGGTTACAACACATTACCTATTAAATCGCCATTAACCCGGTAGTTAATGGTTTGCGGAATGATGAAACTAGTAGTTGACTCTCTAGAATGGTTGTGGTAATTGGTAATTGATTGATCGCAAGTTGTGCGTTAGAGAAAATATAAGCTCATTGATGTCGTTGATATTAACCAATTATAAATCGGTAGTACCTGGTTATACGCTTTAATGGATTTAGTGATTTAAACAATTTAGAAAAACAAATTCTTACACTGAAAGGAAAAATCTATTGGTCGTTACTGAAAATTTAAAAACAATTATTGAAATAAATAGGGGGGTCAAACTCGTTTGCCACAGTTATTAAAGTCGTTTTCCTAAAATAAGTGTAATAATGGTTAGAAAAGAAAAATTTATATCTGCTATGTTTGTATTACCGTAATTGTTGTCATTGTTATCACCTATTGTAACGTTAGATAATAAACAGCAGTAATCAATGTATTTAATAACCTTTATTAATTAACCTTCATAAGGGTAACAAAAATGGTTAATAAATCAGGGTGTTTGTTTATATCTGTTTTTATTGTTTTAATTCGCATAAATTCATTAATATAACTGGGTACATTATTGTTAATAATTCTGCATTCTGCAATTGTTGTTAATGGAGTAATAATCACTAGGACGATGTTAGAAATATACTTTAATTGCATCTATTTTACGCCTATGTTGCAAATAATACACCTTGTTATTTTGGCTCTAGCGCCATTAACAATAATTAAGAAACATTTTATTAGTGACCTTTAATAGCGATAGCTTGAGCTTTAATAAATACGTTGACAGCTGAGTAATAAGGATTATTAAAATTACAGAATATCAGCCACAATTTATGATTTATTATTAAATGTATGTACGTATTTATTGCAATAAGGTATATTAGTTATTGGAGCTGGGGAACTAATATTAACAATAAAACTGTTTTAGGAAAATGACTCTAATAACTATTGGGACATTGTCCCCGCCAGTGTTTTTTGTCTCTTTTGCTTTCTGACGATTCGCGCATAAGTCTACTTCACTTTAATTCGTTGTAAATTCGGTCCGTAGCTAGCTTTGAGGACAAGTTGTGGATTGACCCAAGATTTGATCATTGACCAAATAACCCTATAGAAGAACCGCCAGTGCTCAACAGCTTTAGGTTATCAGATTAAAAAATGTGATTTTTTCCAAATCGTCCACAAGGGTTTTCCAAAAGAATTCTATATATTATTTGTCCAGTACAAACTGATATATCTATATATAACTTTTGGCTTAACCACATAATTTGCGTGATATGTTGAAACAAGTAAAGTGAAAATTTTCAAAATAAAATACTATTGGATTGTATCAGCATTTTGAATTGTCACTCAATCTATAAATTAACACAGATAATAAAGAAATTGCATTATGGTTTTCTCAGCGCAGGTAATTCATTAAACTAATAATTGGCGTCATATGTTTTAATTAGGTAATTTAATTCAGAGAGATAAATTATTATTTTTTGTAATAACCGGAAAACAATAGCAGTAAATACAGGAAAGTCCAAATTAATACATTAAATGACGATCCGAATGAATTGGTTTTTAAAATCTTTGCAGCGAGCACTTTAAACTGATGGTTTATTTCCTGTTGGTAAGATGTATAATACATACCAACCGATATTAAATGTTCGAAGACTTTTAAGAGAAGTTGCGTAAATATACCAGTTATTTATATCTTAATTCCGAGATGGTATATAATGTTAATTTTTGTAATATAATTTTATTGCTCTCAGCAAATGTGAATATGTAGGTTTAATAATAAACAGTTAAATGCGGAAATAAACATTTTATAAACTAGTTGAAATCATATCGTAAAATGTAACATTCATATTTTATTCCATGTTACAAATTATAACACATTGTGTCACGCTTGACAATAACAACTATTATAAAAAATAATGTGACCAACAATTACAACAAGTTTGTAATCAAAAGACTATGTTAAATATACACTTGTTCCACATACACCGCAGTAAATGTGCCGTTTTTTACATCACTACTTTGCATATACGCAGAAATATTACGTACATTTTTTAAACAGTCATTTTAAATATAATTTTACAGTTCGCTTTATTTAATGGCATTATTATGTTAAAAAATCCCTTTGTTCACATAATGTTTCACTTACATTAGTCAATAAGAAAAAATCACTACACTACACTAGATCGAGATTGCAGTGAGGATAATTAATTGTGCTTAACCATTTCATTATGATCATGAAACATCACTGGGAGTAATAGAATGTCAAATCGCTTAACTGGCTTCATTTGAAAACATGATCTTCTTTCCTTTTCAACTATAAAATTGTTAAATATTCCCTACTAAGTATAAAAATTATAGCTCAAATATTCTATAGATATTTTTCCGACTAAAAAATATCCTTGAATATGTATATGATGAATGTCTGCTACCACTGGAGTAAGTTAATCAATAATATCAAAAACACTGAAGAACGAAAAATAGCATATTTACCATTTCACTCCTGTAGAGAAATTACTAGAAAAAATTTACAATAGAGTTTTTTGTTTAGTAAGTTTTACTGGTTGATTTTACTTACCGTGGAGATTTTAACTGGTGGAATTGTCATAATTGGGCATTAGCTGGGCATTTACCAAGAACTTCTCACTGTCAAAACGTTGAGCAAACGTTTGATATGGTATCATTTAATGAGATAAAGAGATAGAAAGTATGAAGAAGCAACTTTTACACAAGATAATGATATATGGGGAGAATACAAAGACTTAAGAAGCAATGTAACAGATATGATAAGAAATGAAAAAGAAAAATACTTTAACAAAATAATAGATGGAAATAAAAATATCAGTAAACTAATGAAAAGTTGTAGAAGAAAACATAACTCAGATATTATGTCTGGAAATTTCAAATGGGCAAATTATAACAAATAAATTTAATAAATATTTCTTAGAAAGTATCGATATTATAATCAGTGAAATAACAATTCCAAAAAACTTTGATACAGTAATGGGAAACGTAGACAACCATGAGGTATTTAATGCATTTAAAGTCATTAATCTGCATGAATTAAAAACAATTATGTACACATTAAAAGGTACTGCTGGAACAGAAGATGGCATATCTACAAAAATAAATAAGAATGCGTTTATGGTTACCGGAAATCGTTTTCTGGATGTTGTAAATTCATCATTACAGAGTAGAATTTTTCGCAGTGACTGGAAAACATCATATGTTGTACCTATGCCCAAAGTATGTAATACTTATCTCTATAAAAAATCTAGACCAATAAATATCATGCCAATATATGAAAATCTCTTGAAAATTGTAATAGAAATCCAACTTTTAGAATATTGTGATAAAAATAATAAACAATATTCTTGTAAATCGGTAATACTAAATATAAGTGATAAATTTGTTAAGGTAATTGATGACAATAATATCATATTGGCAGTTTTCTTGAGTTTTCGAATTGCATTTGAAACTGATAAGAAAACTTGAGAAAATTGTTATTCGTAATATAGCACTAGAGTGGCTTATATCTTATTTATCTAATCGCTATCAAAAAGTAAAATATACAAATTTTGTATAGAATCTATTAGAATATTTAAATAGTGTACCACAGGGTACGGTCTTTGGACCTATTTTGTTTCTATTATATGTAAATGATATTGTGAAATATGTAAAAAAGTGTAGTATGTTTGCCGATAATACTATGATATATACAGGGTGTCCCAGCCTCGCGACGGCCAAATGTCCTGACTCTCTTATAAGAGATATCGAAAAATTTCAAAAACGGGGTGATAGAAGGCGCAAAGGTACATAGTTTAAAAATGTTTCGAAATATACAGGGTAATCCATTTAGGCGTGACGACATAAACTTATGTTTTTTTTTAATGGAACACTAGGTATATTATTACATATTTGAATTTTCCTTTTAAAGACGACTCAAACGATATGCCACTTGATGGGTCTGCGAAGGGTCGGTACCATGATATGGGTGAGTTTGTACCAGAAACATGCCAACTTTGTGAGCTCACTGTGACGTAATGGAAGAACACTTTGAGATCTAGATTATGCCCTTTGAAAGAGCTTTCCACTGATATAAAGGTTCAAGGGTCTATCTATCATGGATGCCAAGAATTTGATGGCAAAGTGGCACAATTCGAGGTTTATTAAAAAATTACGCTCAATTTTCAATTGTTTTGTGAATTTTCGCTGAAATCGGCGCTTTTCAGTAAGAAAATTTCAAAAATAATTATTCTTATACTCGGAGAAAAATACCGTACTTCAGTGCAGAAAAATACTTAAATATAAAATAGTCAACGCCTGATAAATTTAATTTTTTTTTCTGAAATGCGTGTATAAATTCATGTCATGACAAGTCTTTTCTAGACTGACATAATTTTGTCGCGAAATGATTTATTATTTTAGAACGGTGCTTAATAAAACATAGCTTTTGGTAGTATTTTTTTCTTAGCTTTAAAATGGTGTAATTCATTCTTCTAAAATAAGACCAAAAAATACTTTTGTTTTCAATTCAATGAAATATAGTAAAATTTTTGTTAAGTTTGGGAAGCTGTTGTTCCACGTACTATCATCGAAAGAATAAATAAAAAAAATTGTAGAGAATTTCAAATTGCTTCTAACTTTCAATTTATTGAAATAAATTCAAAAAAAATCAAGTAGGTACCTGTCATAAAAGTACCAGTCTTGTCAATAGTTTACTTTATTGTTGTAAAATTTCGAGTGTTGATATTTTTTCTTAGTATAAACGAACTAGTAACAATGAGATTCACCCAACAAGAGTTAACTGATATGATATATTGTTTGGGAGAAGCTGATAGGAATTGCTTATTGGCATCAAGGATTTATGGAATGAAATACCCCGAGAGACGAACTCCTGATCCCAACTCATTCAAAAACTTGAAAGAAAGATTTGAGGACACTGGTAATGTGTGTTATACCAAAAGAAAATTGAGGAACATGGTTGTAAATAATGAAGAACACGAATTGACAGTTTTGCTTCATGTGCAAGAGAATCCTCACTGTCGTGAAATTGAACAACAAACCGATGTAAGTAAAACATCTGTAAATCGTATCATCAATAAATACAAATATCACCCCTATCACAGTCAATTACACCAAAACCTTTATGGGGAAGATTTTCAAAATCGTATTAATTTCTGCAATATAATGCTAAATAAAATTAACGAAGATGCCCAATTTTTATCAAAGGTTTTATTTACCGATGAAGCTACCTTTCGCAGTAATGGGACAGTAAATCACTATAACATGCATTATTATGCGCACTGGGTCAGGCAAGTGCATCACCAAAATCGATGGTCAATTAATGTATGGGGTGGTATAATAGACAACCATGTCATTGGACCGTGGTTTTTTGAGGATGGGGCATTAAATGGTCGAAGATATCACAGTTTCTTGCGTTTGAATTTAGGAGGGCTGTTTCAAAATGTAGATGAAGACGTCAGAGAGAACATGTGGTTCCAGCACGACGGTGCGCCCCCACATAACCATCGAATAGTAATAGATTTTTTAACTAATTGGAGAAGGGAACAATGGATTGGTCGTGGAGGACCCATAAGATGGCCGGCACGGTCTCCAAACTTAACTCCTTTGGATTTGTCCTATGGAGTTATGTGAAGCAGGAGGTCTACAGGGTGAGGCCCACAACCAGGGAGGATATGCAGGAAAGAATCGCTGCAACATTTCGCAATGTTTCAATAGCTACACTAGCCGATGTTCGAAGAACAACTGAAAATCGTTTACGGCTGTGTATCAGGGAGAATGGGAACATTTTTGAACATTTAGTTTAATTTCCAGTGCTTCCACTCAGTTTCTTTCCAAATAAAGTTTTCTTTTACTCTTTTTCTTGATTTTTTTGTCTGCAGAGAACTATCAAGGTGCAGATAAGTTAATATCATTATTTTCGAAATTGTCTTACTGAAACGAGCCGATTTCAGCGAAAATTCACAAAACAATTGAAAATTGAGCGTAATTTTTTAATAAACCTCGAATTGTGCCATTTTGCCATCAAATTATTGGCACCCATGATAGATAGACCCTTGAACCTTTATATCAGTGGAAAGCTCTTTCAAAGGGCTTTCCTTTGGTGTCATAACATACAGAGCGTTCCATTTGAAAAAAAATGAGAAAAAATTGTTTTGGCGCTTCCTGACTCACCCGGTATAAAATGACCGATTTCGTTAGATCCGATAACAGTAGCGTAAACTACAGGGTGTTTGACAATTTTTGACACAATCTAGATCTCAAAATGTTCTTCCATTACGTCACAGTGAGCTCACAAAGTTGGCATGTTTTTGGTACAAACTCACTCATATCATGGTACCGACCCATCACAGACCCATCAAGTGGCATATCGTTTGAGTCTTCTTTAAAAAGGAGAATTCAAATATGTAATGATATACCTAGTGTTCCATTTAAAAAAACATAAGTTTATATCGTCACGCCTAAATAGATCACCCTGTATATTTCAAAATATTTTTCAACTATGCACCTTTATGCCCTCTATCACCCCGTTTTTGAAATTTTTCGATATCTCTTATAAGAGAGCCAGGACATTTTACCGACGCGAGGCTGGGACACCCTGTACAAATCCCAAGGAAATGATAAATTTAATGAATGGAGAATTGAAAAACATGCACAATTGGTTGTGTAATAATAATTTATATGTAAATATTAAAAAATCTAAATACATGTTCATAAGAAATAATTGTAAATTAAACAACATTCATAATTCATTAAATATATTGACAAGTAATAACACTAGAAAAAGTTACCGAAGTGAAATAGTTAGGAGTCATAATAGATCAAAATTTGAATTTTAAAAGTAATGCAAATTTCATTATGAATAAAATGTCAATGAAATGTCACTTTTTATATGTATAGAATAGGAGCATCTCTTAGTATGCATGCAAAATTAATTTTATACAAAGCATTGATTGCGCCTCATTTAGAACTTTGTTCAACAGTTTTATTCAGTATAATTCAAAATCAAATGCAAAAAATACAAAACCGAGCAATGAGAATTATACTACGATGTAATAAATTGCACCAATAAAATCAATGTTAGAAGTTTTGAACTTTATGCATGTACATCAAAGGGTTATATTTAAAACTTTAATTATGAAAAATAAAATGTTACCAGCCTATCTATATGACAGATTAAAGTGTAATCATGATATTCACAATTATTCAACTAGAAATGCTACAGATTTTCATTGAAACATGTAATGGGAGCAAAAATAATAACTCTTTTTTATCTAAATGTTTAAAAATATTTAATGATATGCCAATACATCTAAAAATTTGTAATAATTTCACAACGTTCAAAAGACTTCTTTGTGATTATGTAAAAAAATATTTTGAAAACTAATATGTAACTGATTAATTTAATTGTTTAAAACAATTAATTATGTTAATTTATGTGTCAATTGTATATAAATAGCTTGAGTTACATAAAGATATATTATTATTATCATCGGAGATCACATATTAGGACTTTATGAATTCCCTGATCGTCTAAATGGTACTTCGGTTTGGTTAGGTTAAGTTATTATGAGTGGGTCCTTGTGGACCCTCCACTGCGGCCATTAGCAGGCCTATTGTGGCTCACTCCTAATTATATTTCATCCAATAAGTTCAGTCTCTTAATGAAACTGATAACTTTATTGGGTGGGAATGTGTCCTGATCCTCTGGCAGAAGTTGCCCTTTGCCAAATATTGTGAATCGGATCCTCTCCACAGCAGGACAGGTGCATAGACGTGGTCTGCCTTATCATCATCCTCCAAGCATAGACGGCACTCGGCGTTTTCCATTAGGCCGAGTTTATGCAGATGATAGTTTAGTCGGCAGTGCCCGGCATATAGGCCTGTTAGAGTTTTCAAGTTTACCCTGTTTAACTCTAAAAGTTTCTTAGTTCTTGATTTCAAAGGGTATTTTATAAACTCTTTCGAATGAACTAATCCTTGCCAATACTGGAGAGTTTTCCTTCCAGCCCAGGTTGAGATAGCCATCATAGCAGTACTTGAAGATATACCAAGTATCGGTTCTGGTCCGATGATTCGTGATCCTGCTCCTTCTCTGGCCAAGGAGTCGGCTATTTCGTTAACTTCCATACCAGAGTGGCCGGGTATCCAGACCAGAGTCACTTTGTTTTTTTTGCTCAAATGATTTAGAGCCTTCTGACAGTTCCATACCGTTTTGGAGTTACAGCGGTAGGAGCCAAGAGCTTTTATAGCTGCTTGGCTATCTGAGAAAATTTTAATTGATCTGCGTGTAAGATGCATATATTCCAGCCTTCGGACACACACAGTTCAATGGCATGAACCTCGGCCTGAAAAATAGTTGCATTAGTACCTAGGCTTGAGGATATCCTCACCCATGGTCTGTAGCTATGTACTCCGGCTCCCGTTTCCTCAGGAGTTTTGGAGCCGTCTTTAAACCAGCAACTGTCTGCCCTCAGTAGGTCGGCTTTATTCCGATCCCACTCATCTCTTTCCGGAAAAAGGATGTTGAAGGTCAGCCCGTAGTTGGTCACGGTAGGCATAGTATCCGAAGGCATTCCCAGAATGCTGTGTTTCTCTATGTCATTCAGCAACCTGTTCTGCTCTATGATTCTAGTCTGCGGTCGCTGTTACAATCTATATGTTGCCCACCTGGCCTCTTTCTCCAAATATATATGAAGAGTGGGTAAGTCCAGGAGGATTTCCATTGCAGCTGACGGTGTGGTGCTAATTGCCCCCATTACGGTCAAGCATGCTAATCTCTGTAGTCTAGAGAGTTAGGCTTTGGCCGTCCGTTGTAATCCTTTCGGCCACCAAACGATGGATCCGTATGTTATCATTGGTCTGACGACCGTGACATAGATCCAGTAAATTTGTTTGGGACCCATGCCCCATAATTTACCACAAATACGACGACATGTTCCATATTTTTAGAAAATATTTTAGACAATTAGAACATATTCTTATTCCATTACATCGGTTCGATTGAGTAGTTGGCTAAAGTACGCAATGGCAATTGTGACAAAATAATCTCTGCATCGCCCTGCGAGTTCGAATCTAGCCACCGGCACTGGTAATATTGGTGGAAATGGTTGTGTATCCGCGTTTTTCCATAA
The DNA here is from genome assembly GCA_029963845.1 of Rhamnusium bicolor. Taxonomy (NCBI): domain Eukaryota; kingdom Metazoa; phylum Arthropoda; class Insecta; order Coleoptera; family Cerambycidae; genus Rhamnusium; species Rhamnusium bicolor. Next base: position 906,335 of record JANEYF010004805.1, on the reverse strand, counting down.
ATGTAACCCTCGCCCGTGCAGCTTCGGCTTTGGATTCGGGGGTTGTCCAATTTCCAATTTGTTTGTTTATTATTATTTTATTATATGTGAGGTCCTATACACGGCGGTGCGCATGTGCATTTTCACGCAGTTCTCAGAAATAATATTTCTCAACATTTTCCTGGTTGTTGAATTGGTTGTGGTAGTGTTTCCTTGAGCAGCCCGCAATCCAGATCTCAATCCGTTAGACTTCTATTTATGGAGCTATATGAAGTCTATCGTATACACAAATCAAATTAAAACTTGAAAAGAATTAATGCAGAAAATTCAAGAAGTGGGACATTTTGTTAAACCTATACCAGCAGGGCAGAATTTAAGTAAACGTATAAAAAAATATGCTGAAGTAAACGGAGCCTATTTTAAAAATATTTTAAGTATAATTTTTAAATTATTTAAACTAAATAATGAATAAGCAATTCCATTCTAAAAACTTAAATTAATTCAAATTTATAAAATTAATAACTTTGGCTTTGTATAGGAAGCATTTTTAACCGTCCGTTTATGAGAAACATCTATTTTAATTAAGAAATTTATTCTCAAATTTCCTTTGTCAGTCAGAGTGAATTAAGAAATTCGTAAAAATTAATGATAATAGAACTTAATATGTATAGTTTATTACAAACTTATTTGTAAAATAAAAACGTCACTTTTTTTTGGCGGCGGTAAAGAGATCACAGAAGCCGACGTTTTTCATGTTGCAAATAAGTTTGAAATAAACTGTAATATATTTACAGGGGTAAAAACTTTTGAGTTTTCAGACTTTACACTGTTTTATTAAATTATACTATTGTCACAGACTCTATTGTCGACGTTCCGTTCAAAGTTTTTGTTATCATTAGGGCTGTCAAAAATGGTCCGTGGGACAGTGGCGTACGCAAAATTAACTAATACGAGAAACAATAAACTGTTACAATTTATAACAATGTATGTAAAACTTACCCTCTTAACTAGCTTGATGAACTAGCTGCTTATCAGAAACTGGAAAAGATGTGTAGCATCAGGTATGTTTCTATGTTTGTCTCCATGAGTGATGTTCGCTTTGGTGAAAATACATATATTCTTATATTTTGAAAACAACCGTTCGACATCTACTGATGTCGAATATATACGGATATATAAAATAGTCTTTGAACGCACTTAACGGATCTGGGGCTGCACCATCACATATTTGTCTTAATTTGGTAAAACCGGTGTCTTTATTTAACACACTTGCAAACTTTTCTTTAACGCGCTCATTTGTTGCGTCACCTATAGCGTGTAGCAGTAGATTTACTTCGTCCACTATTTGCAGTGACTCCGCTAACGAAAACGCACTGTTTTCTAATTTTTTTATGCTTTCATATAATGGTTTATAGTTCTTCGCAATATTTTTTAAAGCTGTTTCAATGGAAATATCTTCGAATTTTGTCTGGCTTTCCTTAATAGCTGCAGCCTCATCTGGATTGAATTGTAGTATCACAGCTTTTATTTGTTGGAAATATTCAGCATAATAAAAAGCTGCCTGCAACCATGTTGCCCAACGTGTAAGAATCGGCTGTGGTGGTTCAGGAATACCAGGACACTTACTATGAAATGCACGGAGACGTTTAGGAGATTTAAGAAACACTTTTTTTGTACTTGCTATTAATGCATCCACCTCTAGAAAATCTTTTCGAATAGTTTCTGCCACAAGATGTAAAGCATGCACTTTACACGTAACATGTATAAACGTACAACCTTGTTCTCGCAAAGAACGGCCTACCGAACGCATTGTCACGGCGCCATCAGTCACAAACATCATTACTTGACTTTTTGACAGTTCAAATTTTTCTAACGTCTCCAGCACCACCCTGGTAATTGTTTCGCTAGTACACTGACTTAGTCTTTTGCTAGCTAGTAACAATGGAACTGTCGGTTTAAGAGGGTGCAGTGCTCGTACTATAACATTTAAAATAGAATTTTTTTTATAATTTGTTGCCTCATCAATAGATAACCACAGCCGTGTATTTTATAATTCACATTTCATCTTATTTACCATGTCTACGTGTACAGTTGGTAGATAGTTACATAACGTTGTGCGACTTGGTAACTTCACCTGGGCATTGTAGGTATTTATTTCAGAACTCTCGAAATTGTTGTTTATCGAGTATGTGCAGCGGAACATCACAGGCAATCAGCATTAATAGTAAATCAAGCATAAACTGTGTTGTTGAAGGCACGCCATTTTTCTTATTTTTATGGTGTACACTATTTACGTGAAGTCCACAATCACGCTTATCCCAGCACATCAAATCTCTCTCGCACACTTTACAAATTATTTTAGCACCATCATAGAATAAATCGGGGAATTCATCTATGAATTTATTCACTTTGTCAGCAAATGGCCGTTTTCTACCCCTGCGTACGTCTGCCATGCTTTATTATTAAATTAATATCAACAATACAGTACAACAAATAAAATAAAAACACAAAAACAATATGCAATACGCCCAAGTGACTTAACGTGTACACAACTCGAAAGCTAATAATAGGCTCGACTGGAGAAAGAGTTTCGCGGTCAAGGTGAATGCCGGCGACAGTAAGTACATCTGTACTCTACGACCATGATACACAGAAACGATTTGCAGCTTTAGTTATATTATGACTACAATCAAGTACCTTACTTAAAACTTTTGGAACTCCAAAGGGAGACCAAATAAGTCCAATTTTAGTAAATTTAGTCATGAACTATATGACTGAAACATTTATTTGCCATTTTTATTTTTATGTTGATGATACTTTGACAAGTATGTTTTCTTAAAATGTTTTTTCAACCGTCTCTTAAGTCACCTACAGTTTATTGTAGAATTTGAACCACATCTATGGCATCGACAATTCCCTCTCCGAAACTATCAAAAGAGACTTTTTCTAGAAATGGTTTATACTATCAATAACACGATCAATGCTAAATGAAATACGAGAAGTCATATTATAACGAAATTAAAAATTATAAATAGATTAACTTGATCATTATATAAACTAATTTGTAATATATTTTTTTCAAGACATACATCCATCTACATGCAGTAAAAAAATTTAAAAAACTATATGTATTTAATTGATAATAACAAGAGTCATATTGACAAATATTTTATTTAATCTAAGGTAAAAATTTATTTCCATTTATTTAATATTTTTAAGTAACGCTCTTGATCGTAGTCCTGAAGGTGAAAAATATTTTGTCGAAACGTCAGCGACAGTTTAATAAAGCAGTCTAAAAGCGCAAGCAGTTTTTTACTCCTGTTATTATAATTGTACTTTAATGAATCTCTGCAAGCGCTTGGTCAAAGTTTATATGATATTTAAATGTTAATCAATTTATATAAATGTGTTTTCATATGTATTTTATATAAAAAAATGCTTAAGTTCTCTTCTAGATGTTGGTGTAATTAATAATCCCAATTTTTGACCATATTGCCGTTTTGCTCGTCCTATTTGGTACTATTTTTGGATTTAGATTTGTTATATGAGCTTTCAATTATTGTAGGTTTTATCTTGTGACACCAATTCCCCTACAGACGTTATTTTTAAAAGCTCTCAGTAGCTGTTATGTATTTTCTTAAGTTTATGCTTCTATATATTGTTTTGCAATGATACGACTGTGTCAGTTACTAAACCTTGAAGATGAGATGCTAAGCCTCGAAATACTATTGATGTCGAACTTGAATAAATTGTGCAAGTTCTCTCAAATTTAAGGCTCACCGTTGGTATCTTTGTTATCTGAAGAAATATAAGACATATTTAAATTTGACAGTTATTTGTATTAATATAAAAAATTATTCGTCAAAAATTTCCGTTTGAAATCATTGTGAAGAAATACTAAATTCAAGAAATTTGTGTTTTTATGTATTTTGTTTATTCTTGAGAACATATCAAAACAAAAAATAATAAAGGCCAACTTTTTATTTTGCTTCATAATATGGTCACATAAATGCCAAAAAACGTTTCGATATGTTCAAACCATCATCAGCTTTTAAGTTTTTTAAATCGCTACTTTCGTTTATTTTTTTTATCTGATAGCTCTTTTACTGTAATTTCAACTATATATCACAAATGTATGATTTATCTGAATTATTATAAAACCATTTATTAGTATTTAAAATATCCTGTACACAAATTTACCAATAATAAATATTAAAGTGCATATCTGACAAAAGCGCCTGGTATTTTTTATGAAAACTGCATTAAAGACTGTGAGACAAGCATTCGTGAATATCTTCAATGTAAAAGTACTGGCACTGGCGACGACGAAAGAAGTTTCGATAACCGCAGTAATTTTCCTTATTTGAGTATAACGCGTACTGCGAAAAAGCTTTGGTGATTAATTTGCCGTTGCATTTTTATAATATCAAAATAGAAAGAGTTGTTAAGATAGTATAGCTATCTTGCGAATCTTTGCTAAGACAGATGTCCAGCTATAAACGTAGGTCAGGGGTCAGGAACAATACGTACATGATCACATTTTGTATGTTTACGTATGACCTCTCTAGGGTGTACTACCTGAGCCATTGTTAATCCCCATCCTTTTGGAAATTTATAATTATTACATTACCCCGGGCGAATTTTTAATTTTTAGGTGTTTACATAATGAGCGCCTGTTCGCGGACCCTCAACGTTAACATTTTTCCCATTTGCAATAGTTTCGAGGATGTTTCTTTTAAATGAAGTTATAATTGGAATTTTGCAGAGTGATTAAGTTGGCATTTATTTTTGGATGGTAAAATGATTTTAGGACTCTAATGATTATTTAAGTAAGAGGCGTGACAAATAAATAGTTTGCATCATATCTGTCAGGTTGTCGCCAGAAAGTCTCTGTTAATAATGTTGAATCGGATCTAACAATTGTCGATACAGGAGTACCACAAGGCTCCGTCTTGGGACCAGCCTTATTCCTTGTGTATTTTAATGATATGCTCATCTACATTAAACATCGCTTCAGTATTATATCGTCCTATGCAGACGCTACTAATATATCAATAACATGTAATAATCTTTGTGTTCTGAAATGCTGGGTTTAACAATCGACTGCCATCTTAAATTCTCTTGTCACATTCAAAATGTATGTTCCAGATTAGCTAAGACATGTTATGGTACTGTGAATTACTTAAAAATATTTATAATAGCATAGAAATCCTCTCTTAAATTTAATTAATAGTTCACTACAAAGGAGCCTTTTAAAAAACCACTATTATACCAATACCCAAAATCCAAGGTTCTGAAACATGACCAAACCTAAAATTATACCACGAAAAATTATTAGAAAATTGTATAGATGTTATGAATTATTACGGATAATGGAATATTAATATAATGTGGTTTTCGAAAAGGAAAGTAAACTCCTATACAAAATGTTTTATATGACTGGAAAAATAACTTGGATGAAAATGTAATGGTAGGTGGTATTCTTAGGATCTGCAAAGAGCGCTATTGATAGGAAAAAATTAATTGAAAAACTTAGAAAATATGGGATTGAGGGTATGGCTTTAAATGGTTTATGATATTGGAGAAAAAAAATAAAAAAGGTTGATGTGGCCACAAGGTCCTTGGCCGTTGCTGTTCTTCCTATATATTAATGACATAGTGAATGCAGTAGAAAACTTCATCATTTGTTCCAGATGACACGCTAATTTATTTTAATTCCAAAGATCTTGAACATCTTACAAACAATAAATAGCTTAGCGAATCTTTTAAAGTGGTTCAATTCCCTTACTAAGATTAAATGCAAAAAAATCAAAATTTATGATATTCAAATAGAGAATAATGAATTTAAATTAAATAGTTTTAAAGTAACCATTGGTAATGATATATTAAGTTGAGAAAAAATTAAGTATCTTGGGGGTTATAATAGATAGAAGTCTTTCATTTAAAGAGTATGCTTGGTATGTTATTAACAAAATATAAGGAATGTAGGTGTTTTATAGAGTGTTTTATAAGTGGTTAAAATTTGTGTATATAATTAATTAAATTATTGGTGTTGGTTATTTATTAATAAAAATGAATAAATAATAAAAAAAAAAAAAGGGTATGTTTTCTAGTGAAGAGATACTCTAATTACGAACATGTTACTAAGCTAAATTGGTCAAACTATGATTTTAATTTATAAGATAAATAATAAGATACAAATTTAATAAAGAAAAAAATATATGTTACAAAAAAAAAAAAATACTGAATTTAAAGGCTTTCTCCTTTATATTAAATAAATAATAAATATATTTCAGGGGGTAATATGTTTTTTTAAATTGTGTAGTGTTGTGGCTTTTTTTCTTGGTGGAATTTATTGAGTGTAATTTAATAATAGATATATCTTTATCAGATATTTTTTAATTAAAAAGCTTAACATCTAAACAGTGCAATCAGTCGATTGTCAGACAGTTGTATTTTGGATGCTTTCATAGTACTATTAAATATGGTATTGTGTATTGGGTTTTATCCACCGATGAGCATAAAGTTTTTTTATTACAAAAAAGCAGCACTGCATATAGTTGCAAACATTAGATATGGTGAACCATGTAGAGAGGCTTTTAAGTCACTTAAATTTCTTAGATTTGTGTCTGTTTATATTTATGAAATATTGTTTTGTATATAATAACAAACAAAAATTGTGGGAAAATAGTGTAAACCATAAATATCAAACAAGGAAAAAAGTTTACTTACTACAAAAAAAGCAACAATATTAGTTGGGCCAAAAAAGTCTACTCTTTAACGGCTGTAAGTTTTTAATCATATTTCCTGAATATATCAATATTACCAAATCAATTCACAAATTTAAAAAAGGCAATAAAGTCAATGTTAATCGAAAAAACCTGTTATACAGTAGACGAATTTGTTCTCTTTTTGACGTATTTTCTAAATATTTATATAGGTATTTGTGATTTTTTGTTATTGTTTGTTTTATACATTTATGCATTTTTATATACATTTTTATTTTTTTACGTTTTCTATTTTTTGTTGACCTTGTACATTGTATGTATAAAATAGTATGTTTTGATATGTTTATATTGAATTTGTTTCAATAGACTACATCTCAGTAGAGTACTTGTGTCTCAGCATTGTTTTTATATTTATATTTTTATTTGTAGATTTTGTTATTAATTGCTTCATGTATGTAGTTTGTGTATTTGTTTATAGTGTATTTATTTATTTATTGCATGTATTGGACAACATTTCTTAAACATTTGTACATTATTGTAATTCTGTATTTATCTATTCTATTCTATTTTATTCTATTCTATTCTATTCTATTCTATTCTATTCTATTCTATTCTATTCTATTCTATTCTATTCTATTCTATTCTAATTCAATTTCAATTTATTTATTGCAATAATATTTATTTATTTATTTATTTAACTACACTATTTATTTATTTAACTACACTATCCCACAGTAAATTACCAATTACGGGATAGAAACACAAACTATAAACAAATAGTGCAACAAAATATCTGCCGATAGTTACACAATATTCAACATTTAAATACATTATTTTACAAAACATAGTTTTAAAATAGCAGTATATAACATAATACAGAAATGATTGACAGACAAAATTAGAAAAAAAAAAAAAAAAATGTTATAAAAACAATTAATTTAACACAAAGTGACTAGTAGCTAATAATAATAAAACAAAGGAAAAATACAAAAAAAAAATGAATAAACATTACTAATACACTAAGTAGTCCAGATCTATTAGGTAAATTGTTAATTTTTTAAGAATTTGTTCTTTATTTCCTTTATTTTACAATTGAATATATTAATATTGTCTTTAGCCTCTGAATAATTAGAGCAAGCTTGAAAGAGTGGTGATGCTTTTAATAGGTTAGTTCGAGGAGTTGACAGATGAAATGTTTCAGGAGAGCGCGATGCTAATCTCGGTACGTTAAAGTCAAGGTGTTGGAGAATTTGTGGACAATCAAAATCATATTTAATTATCTTGTGCAGAAAAATGATAGAGTGCATGGATCTTCTTTCCTACAGTGACACAAAATTATATAAGTTTAATAGCAAATCGTTTGGAAAACCAATAGTGGGGTAAATTCTGTTTTCCTTAAAATGCATATACTTGAGAAATTTACGCTGGATATTTTCAATACTGTCTATATATGCGGCATATGTTGGACACCATACTATGGACGCATATTCCAGGCGTGATCTTATGAATGCTTTATACAGGAGTATCATTATGCTAGGGTTAGCAAAATCTTTACTATTTCTTATTACAAATCCAAGATTTTTATAGGCTACTTTTAGTGTTACATTAACATGCTTATTAAAAGACAGTTTACTATCAAATATAATTCCCAGATCTTTTATAAAGCGGGGACGAGCCAAGAATACATTGTCTAGTTGATAAGCAATAACTAGAGAACTTAATTGTCTACTGAACAACATCACATTGCATTTATTAATGTTAAGAGGTAGATTATTGGCAAAATTTGATTTAATACATCCTGTAGCCGAGCGCAGTCATCATATGAGTCGATTTTAGAATACAATTTCATGTCGTCAGCATACATTAGAAAGCCGATTGTGAGAGAGGATGTTATATCAGCTATAAATATATTAAATAGAAGGGGACCAAGAATGGAACCTTGCGGGACTCCTAACAGTACATCTATATTGTTAGACTTATAACTATATATAATAATAACACAATTTTGGAGTACTAAATGTTTTTGTAAACCATACCATAATAACAAAAATTTTTAGTTGCCATTTTTTGTTTATGACTTGACATTCCGACGATGAAAATATCTACTTACTTTCGTTGTTAGATCCACATATTTTAATTATGTCAAAAATTAACAACTAAAATTCTATATAATATAGTCGTTAGAATAGTAACGAACTAACTAACTTGGTACACATTACACATTTTATTGCGGATAGTTGGATCGTGTTGCTCGTCAAACGTATATAATTTATGCAGACGCGTAACACAAGCACTTGACTCGATCATAGGCTCATATTGCAAAAATGTTTGGAATTTGAGTTAACTTTAAGCTTTATTAATTTTTTTGAATCTTACCCTGGTGAAAGAACATTAAATGTGAAGTATCGTGGTTTTTCATCTATTTGTAGTATTAGCAACTTAAGGAGTTCTACAGGATTCGGTTCTTGGGGCCCCTGTTATTAATATTATTTATAAATGATATATATCGCGACCTTCAAACTAATGTTCTTTTGTATGCCGATAATCTTAATTGTTTGCAAGTACTAACTCTGATGAAGATTGTGATCTTTCAAAAATTAATCCATGGTATCAGAATAATAAGTTACCTTTAAATATATGGATGCGTACTCAGCAAATTTATTTAACGAAACGTATCCTGATCATACACTAAGTTCTCAAATTATGGTTAGCCGAATTGAATTAAAATTTTGGGAATATGGCCAAATAAATCCGGACGACCACTGGAAATTGTAAATGTTCAGGTCAATGCGCTGTTGTCAGTTCGAATAGCCGCAATAAACAGTGATCAGCGTGAACCTGAAGATGCCAGATATGACTTTACCGAAACGACGTTTAAGTAACCACGGTCCCTCTAGGAACCTATCAACTATGCTGGAGTACATTCGAAAATCAAACACATCATTTAACACCCGTGGAAACCGAAAAAACAACATATGTATATAATACATAATAATATACATGTATATAATTTTAAATATCGCTGCCAATGATTTCATCATAAAACTATGTCTTACTCTTAAATAATAACGATTTTAAAGAAAAACCAATTTAATAATAATTGCCTGAAAAAAATGTAAATAAAATTATTGAATAATTATAGACAATTTATATGTAAATAACAAAAGTTGCTTTAACCAATGTTCTATAGTTAGCACGGAATATCGAAGCGTATCATTACTTATTTTCATGCTTGTTTAAATTTCACGCTACATATAAAGCTAGTGGAAAAATCTCATATTTTTTCAATTATAGTATTTCTACTTTATGTACATTAACTTTTTATTATGCATTTTTGAGAATGATTTTTAGCTGAACATATGTGAGAGTTCTTCTACAAGTATTTAAAATTGTTACTGTTACTGTTACCAAGGGAACAGTTTTGGCCACCCCATCAAAAAATTCAAATGGCAAAGGGGATCGAGTGATACATCTTTTGAAAGGTATTTTAATTCTCTACATAACTGTGTATTTTTTAAAATTTTTATCGATTCGTTCTTGAAAAATAATTGTTTCATTCTTTTAGGTTCGGGAAATAAAAATAAAAGGTTCTTTTATTTTTATTTAGTTTAAATTATCGTATTGTATTGTATTGTTCAAAATGACCCCCACCGACTTCTATATAGTAGTATAATCTGTCTTGAAATTCTGTACGATTATTTCTGAACACATCTGGAGTCAATAAACGGCATTCTCGAACAATTCTTTCACGAAACTATTCCAGAGATGCGGGTTTTGTTGCAAATACCTTCAATTTCAAATTTGCCCACAGAAAGAAATCCAAGGGAGTTAAATCGGGTGACCTAGCGAGCCACTCCACAGGACCTCTTCTTCCAATCCATCGCTCAGGAAACCGATTATTCAAAAATTGACGGACTACTATAGCAAAATGTGGGGTGCCCCATCCTGTTGAAAAAAACAGTTCGCCCTCTAAAAGATTATCGTCTTCTTCGAGGATTTGGGCAATCATTGTGTCGCTGTTATTTTCTAACAAATCGAGGTACCTTTCACCATTTAAATTATCAGGAATAAAAAACGGCCCGACAAGTAATCCCCTAAGATGCCAGTCCAAACATTTAACTTCTGAGGCCTTTGGATATTAGTTTCCATGAACAAATGTGGATTGGTTTCACTCCAATACCTACAATTGTGCCTGTTTACCTCTCCATTTAACTGAAATGTCGATTCATCAGAAAAACACGTATTGTACAGTAGATTGGCATTACCGTTTAATTATTCACTAAAAAATCTCACAGAATTCAAGCCGACGCCGTGCGATGATCGGGATCATCTTCGTTTAATTCATGTACCAATTTAAATTTATATGGATGAAATTTGTGGGCCTTTACAATTCGAAGAACACTGCTTCGTGATACACCGGATGCCTCAGCTACTTTATACTACTGATTGATTGAGTGTTATCCATCTGCCAATGACCCAGAACTGCCACTTCGACTGCTTCTTTCCAAATTGGTCGCTGAGGTTCATGCTTTTTGTTTCCTACAGAACCTGTTTCCATAAATTTTGTCAATAATTGTAAAACATACTGAGAACCAACCCTTCTATCTGGGTGATTTCTATTGAATATGCACTCCGTAGCTCTAGCACAATTATCGTTTTTAAAATAAATGCTGATAATTTCTATTCTCTCCTGAAGGGTGTAAACCATTTTGAGAATTCGCTCTGCTAAAATGTATCTCGATTTAAAGTTGGTTGTGAACAAATTAATGTTCAAGGACTATCAAATACTTATGAGTCTTTTATTATTCTAAAACTAAACGGACAAGGAAAGTACTTTTTGTCGAAAAAACTCGTGTTGATTTGAGAGCACTAAAAAATGTAGTTTTTTTATAAATTCCAATACCCATTATTTTAGATTTTTTAAACGATTTCGATTTTGTGTAATCGTCAAAAATAAAATTATTTTCCTTAAGAACGAATCGATAAAAGTTAAAAAAAATACACAGTTATGTAGGGAATTGAAAGACCTTTCAAAAGATGTATCACTCGACGCCCCTTGCCATTTGATTTTTTGAGGGGGTGGCCGTGTAAGGTAGAGGGATGATGATAGGTATACAAGTATTACATTAAAATATGTCCCCTTGGAAACAAGGTCGATGTGTTCCACCAATTTTTCAAAAAATGTTTATCCAAAGTTATTCAGGGTACCTACTTTTGGTTGGGATACTCTGTATACAATTCTGTAGCATATAGCGAAACTTAAAGAGTTTACACAACAAGCAGATCTATACTGTCTAAAACATACCATTCCACATGGTGACTGATCCTCCACCAAATAATATCCATTCTTTCATGTATCTTTCTTAAAATCGTTCTCCCCTGTCCTCGCCATATCTTCAATCTGTTATCACTTGCATAAAGCAAACATCCAGACTAGTCTAAAGATAGTCACCAATCGTAAAGAAGAAATAAGCAATAATTTTATTTATAAAAACATTTTTCTTATTGGTATATAATCTGTTACAGGATTGAATCGATTAGCAACTTAAAACAAAGATTCGTTAACGAATGAAAATTCATTGATGGATAATTTCTGTAATGTTTATTATTATTATTATTATATAGTTTTCGCGTGAGATAAAAATTTGAAAACAGACTCTAATATTGCCTGAAAATTTCTGAAAAGATATTATGATTTTTAAACAAAATTGCCAAAAGTTGATTTAACAGGTTTCATAGAGTTCTCTGCCAATTTCTTTAAAATTTATACACGCATTTTAATATTTAACGTGTCAGATGAGGGCATTTTAATTTAATTCAATATAATAGTGCATTTTGTTATTTCTAAATTAATTGTATTAACCAAAATTTTGGTCATGTCATAACAGCTCTGAGTAACCCCATATATGCTGGCGATGTATATATATGTATACATAAATAGTTAAAATTTACAGTTTTGAAATTTTGGTTTCACGCTGTATAATACAGTTTCTCGGTATTTTTTATGAAAATTATCTTGACCTCTGAATGCCATGTAACTGAAGCAGATTTTATCACTGTTATGAGTCTAACACAAATTACAAGAAGTGTGTAAACGCTCTAAAATACTGAGTGCTGACCCTCGAGTAACAAGTTCTATTATAAGAACCACGCTGAGAAAATAAAACGTATGCTGTGGTAATTATAATGTTATTTATGAGATTATTTTGACGACAGCTTTCTTAGAAAATACAACCATTATATGCGTTTATGTAAATTTCACATGTTCAAAAAACATTACCTTCATTTTTCACTTTTTTCTTATATCTAAGTAGGCACACCTCGTCTTTAAAAAACAAAAATCAGACATTCATCTATATTACATTCCAAGCGTTTTTGAATGATATTGACAACTTTGTTTTTTAATTAAACAGGCGCTTCGCGGCCGTCATATTCACAAATGAAATTGAAAACTCTGAACAACAACCATTTTTAGATGTACTAATAATTAGAAATAGCGAAAATAAGTTAGAATTTGAGATATATACAGAAAATATAACAATACTTTAAGATATAACCCTAAGGACTCTTACCATTGTGCTCAGCACAAAATGGTGAGTTTCCGCTTTCTAGTTTATCGCTTATTAAGCCTCTCCTCAAAAAATTTATCGGTAGTACGTCAAAAGAAAGTGTTCCTCAAATTGTTCTCAACACTGTAGAAAATCATTCCTCACAGTTGTTTAATAAAGAAGAAATTAATCTCCTTTACAAAAGATAAAATTTTGCTTTGCCTGCCTCTGAAGGCATTTTAGATGAGATTGTTGCAAGTGTTGAAATTTCCATTCCTGGCTCCTCTAAAGGATTTGTTAGAGAAGCTTGCAGAAATCAAGTCTCGACAAATATTGTCACTAAAGTAAATAAAAAGTCAAAATGTACAAGACAGAAAAATTATCAAACGGTTGCGTGAAAAGGATTGTTTTTATTTAAACGCTGATAAGGGCAATAAGGTTGTTATTTTAGATAAAGAGGACTATTATGAAAGGGTAGACAATCTGATTAATAATGGTCCTTATAAAAAACTTTCTAGAAATCCATTATCAAAAATGGTTACTGAAGTAAGAAATGTACCTAAATCCTGTAACAACCTTATTACTCCAGCTTTAAATAGGAGGTTACAAGTATCTAACTCAAGTATACCTAGATATTACTGCTTGCCTAAGATACATAAAACAGGAAAGTCGGTACGTCCTATTGTTTTAGTAATCGGATCGCCGACTTACCACCTATCAAAATGGTTAACAGAAGAGTTCGAAAATTTACCTATTGGACCATCTAGTTTCTCTGTAATCAATTCCAACGATTTCATTAATAAGGTGAAAAATATTCAGTTGCAAGAAGGTGAAATTTTGATCTCCTTTGACGTTTGTTCATTGTTTCCAAGTGTTCCGATACCACAGATCTTGAACTACCTTAAGGATCTACTCGAATTAAACAATCTCAGTCAAGATGTAGTAAAAGAATATCTTAAACTCACTAAACTTTGCATGAAACAAAATTGTTTCCGATTCAACGATAATTTCTTCGAACAACATGAAGGAAGAGCAATAGGTAACTCTTTGTCACCATTCATTGCAAGTCTCGTCATGAACAGATTCGAGATGGAAGCAAAAGAAGAATTCGAGTATTTCTCCAGGGTTTGGCTTAAGTATGTGGATGATATTTTTGCAGTGTTGATACAAGTGCTATATTGTATCTTTGTTAAATTAAACAGTCGTTTCGCGTCAGTTAAATTCACATATGAAACTGAAAACTCTGGACAACTACCATTTTTAGATGTATTAGTAATTAGAAATGGTGAAACTAAGTTAGAATTTGGCATTTACAGGAAAGATACCAGTACTCTAAGATATATCCCTAAGGACTCTCACTATTGTGCTTAACACAAAATGGCGAGTTTTAATTTTCTAGTCCATCGTCTATTAAGCTTCCCCCTCAGTAAGGAGAGGTTTGATAAAGAAAAGGCATTGATTAAGGATATAGCTGCGAGTAATGGATATTCTGTAAGTTTAATTGATAAAATAATTAGGAAACGAAAGTTTAAAGAGTCGCTTCGAAATTCCTCGACCTTTCAAAATGAAAGAGAAAATCCGAAATTTGTATCGATTCCATTCGATCTTCGATTCGCCCGTGGTATTGGTAAGATTTTTAAAGATGTAGGTATGACAGTTGTTCATTCATCGGGAAACAAACTTCAACAACTTTTAGGCAATCCAAAAGACAAAACTGAAACAAAGGAAAAGTCGGGGATTTACGAAATTAGCTGTAAGGACTGTAATCAAAAATATGTTGGACAGACTAGACGATCAATTCAAACTAGATTCAAAGAGCATATGGCCCATCTCAAATATGGTAGAACAGATAAGTCTAGCGTAGCCCAACATGCGTTTGAGAACAACCATAAAATAGATATTAGCAATTTAAGATTAATTAGGAATATAACAAATACTAGACAGTTAGATGCATTTGAAAGCTTGGAAGTCATAAAGTGTAAAAATAGTATGAATAGTGACAGAGTGCCTATCCCAAATAGCCCGCTTTATTGGTTAGTGGGTCACGGTTCACCGAACCATGGCGGTTCGGTAAACCGTGACAATAGTTTAGGTATGAATAGGGTAGATTAGGTAGCATAAGTTTAGTTTTAATCATCTCCAGATGATGCCAACTTGGTTGGCGAAACGGGCGTCGAGTGCAGTATAGAGCGTTTTGGTGTTTCGTGGAAAACTACGTCAGTGTTAAGGAGAAGTTTGACAAAGAAAAGGCTTGATTAAGGTTATAGCTGTGAGTAATGGATATTCTGTAAGTTAAATTGATAAAATAATTAGGAAACGTAAATTTAAAGAGACACCTTTCAAAATCAAAGAAGATAACCGAAATTTGTATCGATTCCATACGATCCTCGATTCACCCGTGGTATTGATAGGATTTTTAAAGATATAGTTATGATAGTGGTTCATTCATCGGGAATTAAACTACAGCAAATTTAGGGAATCCAAAAGACAAAATTGAAACAAACGAAAAGTCGGTGATTTACGAAACTAGACGATCAATTCAAACTAGATTCAAGGAGCATTCATTCAAATATGGTAGAACAGATAAGTCTAGTGTTGCCCAACATGCGTTTGAGTACAACCATAAAATAGATATTAGCAATTTAAGATTAATTAGGAATGTAACAAATACTAGACAGCTGGATGCATTTGAAAGCTTAGAAATCACAAAGTGTAAAAATAGTATGAAGAGTGACAGAGGGCCAGTCCCAAATAGCCCGCTCACTTAGTTAATGAGTCACGGTTCACCGAACGGTAAAAATAGTTTAGGTATAAATAGGACACATTTTTAGCATAAGGTTAGTTTTAATCATATCCAGATGATGCTAACTTGGTTAACGAAACACGCGTCGAGTGAATTGTATATGTTGATTGCCATAATCGAGTGAATGGCAAATATTTAGCTCCATCTTAACTCCCTCTACTTGCTCGCAGCTCAGAGGGCAATGTTAACAGAATGGACGTCGTTTTAGTGTTGCTTACAGAACCCCTTATGATTGTGGGCAAACAACTAGTTATGGATGCAGAACTGTGGATCGGACCGAGTCGGTTAGAAAGAGTCGAGAAAAATTAAATATCTAGGATATCTACCTAGCGGTGACCGGGACCATTTGGTGGAGATAAGATCCTGAATTGAACAAGTGGGAACCACATTCATACGTATGAAAAAGTTTTGTGGTGATACGATCTAAATGTTGAGTTGAGAGTAAGAATGGGCCGTTGCTATGGTTTCTCTGTTCTTCTATATGCATTGGAGTCTTGGACTCCTATAGATGCTACCTTGAGGAGACTCGAAGTTTTTGAAATGGGGTTTACAGACACACGCTGAGGATCAGTTGGATGGATTAAGTCACTAATGTAGATAGGATTCAAGAATAAAATGAAAAGGAGAAAAAAATTGTCAATAGCGTGATGATCGGAAAACTCTAGTAGGTGCTTCGGTATTGTCATAAGACATCCAGAAACATATAATACACTACATCTTCTAATTTAAGAGAAAATTGAAGGAAAACAATGTCCGAGAAGAAGAACATCTTGGTTGAAAAACCTGAGACAGTGGTTCAGATAAAAAGCAACCCAAAAAAAACATATCATAGCCCACTCTAATATAAAAATGAACATGTTGAAAAAAGAGAAAATTATTAAAAACATATATCTAAAAAGTTCTTTAATAATGGATTGGTCAGCACGACTTTTGATGCACCGCATGTCAAGTTGAGTCTGTGTTCGAATTTTAGCCAAGACTACCAGACAATCTTAGAGATGTTCTGCCTAAACTATGCCCCGAATGAGTTCAACCAAAAAATTAACTTATCTTAGATATAACATGTGTCGACTTCATATGTTTTCCATACCATAACCAATGGAGTATTGGCTAAAAGTTAAATGCGAAATAAGTGTAACTCAATGGAACAAGCCATACTGGAATACAATTATATCGGTATCTTAATAAGTGAACATTGGTTAAAGGAGGAAGAGAGTGATTTATATGAATTACAAAATTATTACATAGCAACATTTTACTGCAGAAATGAAAATTAGGAATGATATCTTCCTTTCCCGTTGTTGCCATAAACTCAATTAGTGTCGATAAACATTCTGAAGGGTGTTGTGTTTATATTTTTAGTTATAATATTAATATTGTTACCATAATACGGCCTGTGGAGACTTAAACCTATTTAAAGACATACTAAATCAGGTACTTGAAATCTTAAACATTCAAACTAATAAAATCATTATAGATGGTAATTTTAATATAAATTTTCTTGAACAAGGCTTATCAAAAAGTTGTTCGATAATATATTTACAAACTTTAAAACTGAAAGTTTTTGTTCATTTCAATTTACCTGATCACAAAGCACAATTATTAAAATCCAACTAGGTAATATTACCGATGTAAATCAATAAATAACAAAAATACAGCAAATATTTTCATACTTTAAAAAGAACTGTTAGAACATTATCTGGTGTTGCACATCATGATAGCTGTATACCATAGTTTACAAATTTCAAAATATTAACCCTTCCATCAGTAATTATATATTCCTATTTGGTTTATGTTAAAAATAATCTTGATAAGTTTATCACAAATATCATGATCAATTGACTCATTCGAAATCAAATTTAGTCATACCACAGATTAGCTAATACAATCAAAACATATATTGGTATAAAGTTATTCAATAAATTACCAAGAACTGTGAGAGGCATCATTAATAAAATATAAATCGATTATAAAAAACATTTAAACGAAAAAGCCTACCATGATCATGGTTTAAATGATTTTCTTTTTAGTTAAATTTTAAACTATTTCTCTTTTTTTAAATGTGTATGTAAATGTAAACTTTTAAGATTTACTTAAAAAAATATGTATGTGTGTATGTAAGTTAAAATATTATGTAATCTGTCTTTATTTATACTGTGTACTATTGAGGACGTGTCTAAGCATTACGGTGTATTTAAGACTAATAAATGATATTATTATTGTTATTTTTTGGGAATATCCGAAGCCGAACAGTCCGCCCGTGGCCTCCGCCGGCTCACAGGAGTCACGCCGGCGCATTAACTCCCCAGATCCGCAAGGTTAGTGACTGTAGATACCAGAATCGTGTGCTCTAAGCAGACGGAGAGAACCCAGAATGATCGCTTCTGTATTTGGCCTACCAGCCACTAGGCTTATTCTTGGCAGGCTGGTATGGTCTTCAGTTCCGAGAGCAGCGTAGGCTTTATCCATCCGAGTACACCTATTATTAGGACAACCATTTTGACCGAATAGCTTGGGTACAGCACTTGGAGCTCATACCGGAGATCGCGATATTTTGTCCGTTTCTCCTTCTCCTTGAAGATGGTGTTTGTCTCCGCAGGTGCCGAGAACTCGATGACGAACATCGCCTTATGGTCGAGGAGGACTATGTTAGGCTTGTTGGCTTGGATTAGCCTGACCGTCGGGAACAAGTAGCTCCAGTAAATCCGGCATTTCTCGTTCTCGACAACGGACTCAATATCTTTGGGGACGTAAGACAGCACTGGTAACGTCGCGTTATGTCGGTGGATGTAGATCGAAATCGCATATACGGCGCATGCAGATAGTAAGTGCATGAGCGATTCCGGCCCTTGATGGTAGGTCCTACAGTTGATATCAGGAACCTCTACACGCCACACGCGGCTACCGTAGTACAAGGTATTGATAACACCATACTGGTAGGCCATAATGAATCCCTCGGTCTCTGACTTAATCCCGGCTGACCTTAAAAAGGCGAATGTTAGCCTGTCGATAAACCCAGCGTTTCTATGTTCTTATAGAAGACACTATGCTGGGGTTTATCAACGTGCTGCCGAAACAGTTTTTCCTGTTCAGCAGCTCTGATTCGTTCTTTCAGACGATTTGGCTGAAGTTCAATAACTGACTACATCAGCACCTCGCCGGCTTCTTCGCCTCATGTCAAATGCGAGACCTGCTTCCACTCCTTTGTTTTACAAACCATAATAGGGGATCTGAGCGCTTGAGGATGTTACATGCCATACTCAGTACTACTCTGCCATGCGTACACTCCAGGCTCAATAGTCCTCGGCCCCCGTTGACGTGGGAGGTACACACTAGGAACTGACAATCTAGGATAAATACTTCTGTGAATATTCATCATCTTGCGGGTATCTCTGTCTAATTGACGCAGCTCGTCTACCGTCCACTTTACTACTCCGAAGGAGTAGAATAGAACCGGCACGGCAAGTATATTAGTTGCATACACCTTATTCTTCCTCGAAAGTACAGAAGACCAAATCTTTCGGAGGCGGTGTCTGTACTTGCCGCGGAGAGAATCCTTTATTTGTGTTACATCTTGGATGTGCCTTTGTTGCACACCCAGATAAGTATAGGTCTCTTTGGCATCCAGATGTCTTAGGATGCTTCCGTCGACAAACTGCGCATCTTCAGAGAATTCCCTTCATTGTCCTCTCTTAAGGTGGACGACTGCACATTTGTCCAACCCGAACTCCATACCAATGGCCCGCGTCTATTCATTAACCACCCTAAGAGCTTTTTGTAGTTTGTGCTCTCCGGAAGTATAAAGTTTAAGCTCATCCATATAAAATAGACTAGTGACCTTATGCCTCCGGTCGCTGGGTGGTCCACATTGATATCCGCGAGTTTGGCGGAGTCCAACGGACAACGGTAGTAATGAGATGCAGAAGAGGAGAGGACTCAGAGAGTCACCCTGGAAACTCCTCTTCTAAATGTCACCTGCTCTGTCGTGACCCGCTGTGCACCTGATGTTATGGTGAAGTGAGTCTTCCAGAGTGGCAGCAGCTGGTCTATGCATCTCACTAGTGGTGCTGGTATCGCAAGACATTAGAACAAGTACAACAGTAACTCATGTTGTATCAAATGCCTTGCGGTAATCAATCCAGGCCATCGATAGATTCTGCTTGTATTGCACAGAATCCTGTGTAATACAGCAGTCTATCAGCAGGCTGTCCTTGCAACCTGGCATGACCTTCTTGGCACCACGCTGCTCGTGTATCTGTTGGAAGACCGGATCGACAGACCTCAGTGTCCTAGCATACAAGATACGTGTAAATATCTTGTAGCAGAAGTTGAGCCAAGTGATTGGCCTATTATTCTTCGGTTGGGAAAGATCCCCCACGCTGTGGTTCTTGAAAGAGGCGGGAAGGATTCGTACAGAACAAATTGTTTTGCTCCATACTCCTCACTCGCCTCTTCAACGTTTTCTTTATAGCCTATAGCCATGAGCGCTTAGATCCTATCTAGACAGTGCTACTTGATGGTAAGCATCACTGTCAGATTTAGAGTATGGTGTTGACGATAAGCGTGTTATCTGGCCGACTGTATCATGCCCTCGATTTTTTATACACGCCGCTTGGCTTTTTCGACCCCGTGATTGGTTGACCTCTCACGGAGGACGACTTGCTTCGCGGCGTTGTACAAGGCGTCGTTGATTTGCCAGATGTCTTGCATCTTCTGGAAGTTTCTCATCGACTACGTCCATTCGAGCCAGGTCTTGTGGATTTACGTTAGCCCTGGTGTAAAGGCTAACCCTCGTCCTTAAGTCTACATCGTTGAACTCTAGAGGATGTTCCCCATCAGCTGCTAATTGCCGCGGTGGGACTGCGGCTGGCAGTTCTTCCAACTAACGGGGTGCTCTTACGTAACTTGTCCTGCGCAAGAACCATACTTGATCTCTTGCGACAGGTCAGCAAGTCATTCCGAAGTTCCCTCGTCCATTTAAAGCGTCCTAGTCCATTGCGTTCGTCATTATTGAAACCGTCCGGTGAGGCTCCTTTCACCTGTCACTGACCCCCCATCCGCTTGGGGTCGGTCGTGAGAGGCCTTTCCTCTGAGATTATATGGAGCCAGAGTATTTGGGGTATCAGGGTGGTTAGCCCTGATACCCCAGGCCGACATTAGTCAGACAGAGATTCCTTTTTCTATACGACAAATTTGTCTCTGTCTGTCGAGGGTGCACCGCGAGGAGGTTGCCGGTCCTTTGCACCCCTTTATTATTCTTATTATTATCATTATTATTATTATAATTATTATATTTTAAAGCAGCCACCTTGCTGTCTTGGAGCTATATTCTTGAATTATAAGACATGGAAGTGGCAACTTCTCTCTATCTAGTCGTTAAATAATCTCTCCTTTGTCGAAAATTTCTCAACCTGCCTAGCTAGCGTCAATATTATTCCATGAAACCTTCAAGGCAACTAGAACCGAGATCGTCTTAGAACAGTGTGCAAATGATTTGAAGCAGACAAAATTCCCATACTACTGAAAAGTGGTATATACCCAGAGTCAATTTAATAAAGTTCAATTTAATAAATCAGTATAAAGTCCAAGAACTCAAGAATTCTTTTCACCACTGTAACTTTGTTTAATGTTGATGTGAATAAGATTCGAATCGAGAAAATTTCAGTTTATTCACAATTTAATCATTTATGAGAAATATAATTTTTTCTTAATAGGCAGATATTATTTTTATTAAATTGTTTATCAGTGTTTTTTTAGCTATACTTGTAAAGTTGGTAATAAATTATTATTGACTCTTGATTACGAATTTAATATTACCGGAACAATAAAACCAGTTCTTAAGATTTTGGGCGGATATATTTACATTATTAGTTAACCAACAATTAAAGAAAGGCAAATATTTATTTGGGAGTAAAATAAAATAATACTATAAAAATATCGAACATATTAATCATTTCGAGTCACGAATAGTACTTATTGTGTAATTTAAGACTTTTCTTATAAAACAAATTGCGTAAGTTGTAAATAAATGAAATATTCTTAATATACATCCTAAATACTATTCACAAGGACTATAATATATTAATGTATTAAACTTAAATATATTTAACAACTTAATTGATGTAATCTTTCAGTAAAGTCTAATAATTTATCTAAAAATTATAAGCATATGCAACAATAATTATTATGATAAATCAACAATTTTTTAAAAATTTTTATTGTATTCTAAATTAATGTTAAATATGTGATAATCAACTCTAAAAAGTTATTTTCAGTAAATTAAAATTTTGTACATTATATTTTTCTTCTTATTTTATATAGCCATAATGTTGATAAAAATGTTTGTTCTTCGACTGGTTATATTAAGTTTAAAAAATCTTACTTTTTCATGCGTGTATAATTTGACTTAAAAATGGTTATAAAAAAATGGCGAATTGTTGAGATTTTTACGAGCGTAGCAATGTGAAGGATTGCCAGTTGATAAAAAAGGGGTCATCCACCCTGTAACAAAGTAAAAGTCAATATAGCATTCGATATGACGTTATTGATATTCTGTGATCGTCGAAACGTCAGTGGATGTCATTATGTGCAAGGCAGTGTTTTGCAGTTCTCGATCGCTATTGCAACATAGCTGCACATTTTTCCTTGGACATACAATTATCTGTCTACATACTTGGTGCGTGAAACGATTTTCTTAAACACAACTTCAAAATGGCGGACAAATGTTAACTACTTTCTTATGTTTGTTTGTATTGCTTTTTGTAACATCCCAAGAGATACATAAAATTGCGAAACAAGGCTTTATCTTTTCTAATTGATGCAAAAGACAACATAAAAACTCAACAAAAAACTTAAATTAAAACCCTCTTTCTTATGTTAAATATGAAATACCGTAGTTGACACAAAAGTACAGTTATACATCGTTTTAATGATTGCTGTCATCTTATTTCAAATACACCTATTCAGAGCTCACAAATTCTTGTAAAATGTAGGTTGCGACACATTTGTTACCATGTTACCATAATCAATCAAGTATTCTTATATAATATAAATGTGCTGATATTACAGTGGCGTAAATTATACCAGTGGCTGCCGTATGCGTATATCTATTTGCTTATATACATACACGATAGAACTTATTTCTTTTCTTTCAAGTAAAAGTGTATTATTAACAAATTTTTAAACTTCTGTAATTTTGAGGCCAAACACCGGAATTGTTTTTAGAAAACATTGTCTATAGTTATTTATTTGTGATCCTACAATGTTTCCACGCACCTTCTTTGGATATTAGATCATTGTCCTATAAATTATTTAAATAATTTATTTAATAAACTTCTGTGCCAGAGGTTGATTTTTAGAAAAAAATGTTTTTGCCAATGCAAAATAATGCCCCACACCTTAAAAAATACACCGGCACACAAAAAAAAAGTTGTTTGTACATTTGACGCCACCTACCTCCTGACATATATTCCGACCCGCTGAATCCGAATTCGAAGTCAGTTTGGACCGTACACCCTCAAATATCGAGTAAATTGAAAAACCGTAAAAAATAGCGAAAATTGGGTGTTTCGGTAATAAAAAAAATTTTGTGGATCTAAACCAAGCCTAATTTTTATGTATTTCGATCCGCTGAATACGAATCTAAAGTATATTTAGACCATAAGCCGTTTTAAATCTAAGTAAATTGTAAAAAACCCTCGAAAATTGCTAAAAAGGCAAAAAATTGTGATTATGTTGATGAAAAAAATTTTCATTTTGTTTATACGTCATTTTTTATAGATTTTACAATTTTTCACATTTTCAGATTCTAAACTTGTATTTTATGCATAAAAAAAATACAAGAAACGTATTTAATCGTGTTTCATAGATTTTTTTTCAATTTTTTCAACTGCAATTTTTTGCTATTTTATCGGTATTTTGCGATTTTTTGAGATTTTGAGGGATTAATGGGCCAAATATATTTCAGATTCGGATTCAGCAGATCAAATTACATAAAAATCCTCTTCGATCCGGGTCTACAAAATTTTTGTCATCAACATAATCACAATTTTTTGCCATTTTTAGCAATTTTCTAAGGTTTTTTTACAATTTACTTAGATTTAAAACGGCTTATGGTCTAAATATACTTTAGATTCGTATTCAGCGGATCGAAATACATAAAAATTAGGCTTGGTTTAGATCCACAAAATTTTTTTTATTACCGAAACACCCAATTTTCGCTATTTTTTACGGTTTTTCAATTTACTCGATATTTGAGGGTGTACGGTCCAAACTGACTTCAAATTCGGAGTCAGCGGGTCGAAATACATGTCGGGAGGTGGAGGTGGCGTCAAATGTACAAACAATTTTTTTTTGTGTGCCGGTGATTAACCTGATAATGAAATTTGTAAGGCGCTTCGGGCATTTTTTTGTAACAAATTGATTTATGGTGGCTTCAGCTTCATACCATCTCACAAATTTGTCGAAATTTTTTGCGCTTTCAATAACAATTTTTTTTACCTCTAATAAAAAGTTTTTGAAAAAAAAGCTAGTCCAACGAATTCTTCTCATAGATACTGTAGATGGTTGAGAAACTTCTCTTTCGCGACTCTCCTAATTTTTCTAAACTTGCAGGAAATTGCAAATCAGTGTAGGAGCAGAATCAGTTTAAATAACTGAAAACCGTGCCCTAATGTATACGTAAATTACAAATACACACACACTTCTTGAAGGCTTTTCTCCTCTGTTGCATTGAGTTTGAACAATTGACCAGCTCGATGCAGTAGTTGGCCAGAGCACGCGATGGCAAGAATGACTAGATAAGCTCTCCATCGTCCTGTGCGTTCTAATCCCACCACCGGCATTGGCAATGTCGGTGGGAATGGTTATGTGTGCGTTTTTTCATAAGTGTAACCTTCGTCCGTGCAGGTTTGGCTTTGGATTCGAGCATTGTTTGATTTCTGTGGTATTTATATGTTAAAAAAAAATTGAAAAAAGAACAATATTTTCAATGAATAAATGGCGTTTGCCATCCACCTTGCATGATGTACCGGTCCCTACGCCTTCCAAAAAACAACAGGAATTCTCGGTAATCCGATCATGGCTCTGAAAGATTTTAAAAATGCTACTAGTCACTTATCTATTGATTAACGTTGAACTTGACCTTTTCATTTAGTTTTTTTAAACAAAAGTCTATAATGTCAATCCGAACATCATGGATATGGCATTGTCAGTTATGACTCGTGAAAACTGTCTTTGTCAAAAGAAGGCCAGGCTACTTGAAATAGTTTAAAAATTTCAATGTCTAGCGAAGAGGTAGGACATTTCATAGCTTTCTCATAGACTGATTTCAAAAAAATTTCAAATATATGATGACAAGCCTAATGCAAGCGAAACACAATATTACGGTTATTATTCAGTTATTTTTTCACTATCCTGTATATACTTTATAATGCCATAGTAATATTCCGCTTTCAGTATATATTCCAAAGATATATCACACACTATAAAGTCCTATTTCAAATTTCAAAATTGGGGTGGTTGGGAGTGACAGGATGGCATGCAGCCAGGTCGCAGTACACGAAGATTAATGTCCCCTTTGATGTGATTAATATCAATATAAAATATTATGCAGTATCATAAAAAGTGTCCGAAATATTTGTGGTCTGGTCGAAGCTTCCACGTAGACTGCCGAAATAAACATATAAGAAAAAAAATTTATAATTAAAGCTGCATATCGTTTCTGTGTATCATGATCGGAGAGTACAGATGTACTTACTGTCGCCGGCATTCACCTTGACCGCGAAACTCTTTCTCCAGTCCAGTCTATTATTAGCTTTCGAGTTGTGTACACGTTAAATTACTTGGGCGTATTGCATATTGTTTTTGTGTTCATATTTTATTTGTTGTACTGTATTGTTGATATTAATTTAATAATAAAGCATGGCAGAAGTACGCAGGGGTAGAAAACGGCCATTTGCTGACAAAGTGAATAAATTCATAGGTGAATTCCCGGATTTATTCTATGATGGTGCTAAAATAATTTGTAAAGTGTGCCAGAAAGATTTGATGTGCTGGGATAAGCGTGATTGTGTAAATAGTGTACACCATAAAAATAAAAAAATGGCGTGCCTTAGACAACACAGTTTATGTTTGATTTATTATTAATGCTGATTGCCTGTGACGTTCTGCTGCATATACTCGATAAAGAACCATTTCGAGAGTTCTGGAATAAATACAATGCCCAGGTGAAGTTACCAAGTCACACAACGTTATGTAACTATCTACCAACTGTACACGTAGACATGGTAAATAAGATGAAATGTGCATTAAAATATACACGGTTATCTGTTGATGAGACAATAGATTGTAAAAAAAATTCTATTTTAAATGTTATAGTACGAGTACTGGACCCACTTAAACCGACAGTTCCACTATTACTAGCTAGCAAAAGACTAAGTCAGTGTACTAGCGAAACAATTACCAGGATGATGCTGGAGACGTTAGAAAAATTTGAACTGTCAAAAGGTCAATTGTTGATGTTTGTGACTGATGGCGCCGTGACAATGCGTTCGGTAGGCCGTTCTTTGCAAGAACAAGGTTGTACGTTTATACATATTACGTGTAAAGTGCATGCTTTACATCTTGTGGCAGAAAGTATTCGAAATGGTTTTCCAGAGGTGGATGCATTAATAGCAAGTACAACAAACTTGTTTCTTAAATCTCCTAAACGTCTCCATGCATTTCATAGCAAGTGTCCTGGTATTCCTGAACCACCACAGCCTATTCTTACACGTTGGGGAACATGGTTGCAGGCAGCTTTTTATTATGCTGAATATTTCCAACAAATAAAAGCTGTGATACTACAATTCAATCCAGATGAGGCTGCAGTGTTTAAGGAAAGCCAGACAAAATTCGAAGATGTTTCCGTTGAAACAGCTTAAAAAAATATTGCGAAGAACTATAAACCATTACATGAAAGCATAAAAATATTAGAAAACAGTGCGTTGTCGTTAGCGGAGTCACTGCAAATAGTGGACGAAGTAAATCTACTGCTACACGCTATTGGTGACGCAACAAATGAGCGCGTTAAAGAAAAGTTCGCAAGTGTGTTAAATAAAGACACCGGTTTTACCAAATTAAGACAAATATGTGATGGTGCAGACCCAGATCCGTTAAGTGCGTTCAAAGACTATTTTACGTATGCGTGTATTACATCAGTAGATGTCGAACGGTCGTTTTCAATATATAAGAATATGTTTTCACCAAAGCGAACATCACTCATGGAGACAACCATAGAAACATACCTGATGCTGCAAAATGGCTACACATCTTCTTCAGTTTGTGATAAGCAAGCTAGTTCATCAAGCTAGTTAAGAGGGTAAGTTTTACTTACATTGTTATAAATTGTAACAGTTTATTGTTTCTCGCATTAGTTAATTTCGCGTACGCCACTGTCCCACGGAACATTTTTGAGAGCTCTATTTATAATCATATTTGACAATGTTTCGCGAATTTTGCAGATCTTTATATTTTGTATTAATGTTTCTCTGATAATGGCAAATAGCCGAAACTGGTTAGAATTTTCATTTTTATGTGCTTAAGTAATAATAAATAGTAAAATTATTTCTGTTTAATTAATGATAGAAGAAAATGTTAAATGCTAGATTTAATTTGAGTGACTAAGATTTTTTCATTAAAATTGTCAATGTCAATTACTTATTTATTGATGGTGATATTCGTCTAAGTGTGGCGTTTCAATTTTTTATGTTTTTTTTTTATAAATCAACACGATTTACTAATCATCTATCAATCTACATAAAAAAGTGTCTGCTTATGGATTAAAAAGTCATAACCTTGAAATGTTTTAATGGTTTCTCTAGATAAATAATATTTATTAAAGCATTAGCATATTGCGTAAAAATAATTTAACAAATTTTAGTTTTATTAAAAATTACCACACACAAAGTAGATATTATTTTCATCGTTAAGCAAAATTTCTCATCGTATTATTATAATCTAAACTAACAATCAAAACGTAAGACTGCTCTTATGGTCTAAAATATGCTGAAAGTCATAAATTCATAACCTTAAAGAACACTAATTTCCTTCAAGATAATATCTACATGTAGAATAAGAAATGTGAAGGCCACCGAAGGACGGTGTTTACTTACACAAAAAGCTGTAAACAGTAATAATTGTTTTTGTTTTGCAATCTGCTTTTTTATTTCATTGGTATTTTTAAATCATCATAATAAATTGTTAGAAATAAAAAACTGTGACCAGTTAAAACTTTAAAATACACGTGAACATGAGTTTGTGTTTAGATTTAACGCAAATATTTTTTTACAATATACAACGCAAATAAAAACATTAAACCAACACGAATTTAACATTTTATTTTTTTATTGACACAACAGTGTTTTTAAAAAACAATTTCCTTAAAAAACTGCGTTATAAAGCAGTATATACAATAAGTTTTGTCTAACGAAATTTTATTTCATGGTAAAAAATTACTATTAAATTAAAAGAGCAAAATTAATTAAGTACTAGATTTTTTGGCACACTTTAAAGAGGTTCGTCGTCTAATTTATCATTAACATCTCTCAAGAATATTTTAAAATCTAGTATACACTTTTCACTGGAGAATGTTACATAATTTTTCTTTTTGGTATTTTTATATAAATTTCGATGTATAAAATAATATTTAAAACGTAGATGTTTATACAGTGTGTCCTGAAATGGATGAAGTATAATGGTTAAAAATAAAAGACTATTGATATGATTTAAGAGGTTCGTCATTCATCATTAACATCTCCCAAGAATATTTTAAAATCTAGTATACACTTTGCACTGGAGAATGTTACATGATTTTTCTTTTTGGTATTTTTATATAAATTTCGATGTGTTAAAGTAATATTTAAAACGTAGGTGCATATGCAGTGTGTCCTGAAATGGATGAAGTATAATGGTTAAAAATAAAAGACTGTTGATATGATTTAAGAGGTTCGTCGTCTAATTCATCATTAACATCTCCCAAGAACATTTTAAAATCTAGTATACACTTTGCACTGGAGAATGTTACATGATTTTTCTTTTTGATATTTTTATATAAATTTCGACATGTTGAAATAATATTTAAAACGTAGATGCTTATACTGTGTGTTCTGAAATGGATGAAGTATAATGGTTAAAAATAAAAGACTGTTGATATGATTTAAGAGGTTCGTCGTCTAATTCATCATTAACATCTCCCAAGAATATTTTAAAATCTAGTATACACTTTGCACTGGAGAATGTTACATGATTTTTCTTTTTGATATTTTTTTATAAATTTCGGCATGTTGAAATAATATTTAAAACGTAGATGCTTATACTGTGTGTCCTGAAATGGATGAAGTATAATGGTTAAAAATAAAAGACTGTTGATATGATTTAAGAGGTTCGTCGTCTAATTCATCATTAACATCTCCCAAGAATATTTTAAAATCTAGTATACACTTTGCACTGGAGAATGTTACATGATTTTTCTTTTTGATATTTTTATATAAATTTCGACATGTTGAAATAATATTTAAAACGTAGATGCTTATACTGTGTGTCCTGAAATGGATGAAGTATAATGGTTAAAAATAAAAGACTGTTGATATGATTTAAGAGGTTCGTCGTCTAATTCATCATTAACATCTCCCAAGAATATTTTAAAATCTAGTATACACTTTGCACTGGAGAATGTTACATGATTTTTCTTTTTGATATTTTTTTTATAAATTTCGACATGTTGAAATAATATTTAAAACGTAGATGCTTATACTGTGTGTCCTGAAATGGATGAAGTATAATGGTTAAAAATAAAAGACTGTTGATATGATTTAAGAGGTTCGTCGTCTAATTCATCATTAACATCTCCGAAGAACATTTTAAAATCTAGTATACACTTTGCACTGGAGAATGTTACATGATTTTTCTTTTTGATATTTTTATATAAATTTCGACATGTTGAAATAATATTTAAAACGTAGATGCTTATACTGTGTGTCCTGAAATGGATGAAGTATAATGGTTAAAAATAAAAGACTGTTGATATGATTTAAGAGGTTCGTCGTCTAATTCATCATTAACATCTCCCAAGAACATTTTAAAATCTAGTATACACTTTGCACTGGAGAATGTTACATGATTTTTCTTTTTGATATTTTTATATAAATTTCGACATGTTGAAATAATATTTAAAACGTAGATGCTTATACTGTGTGTCCTGAAATGGATGAAGTATAATGGTTAAAAAATAAAAGACTGTTGATATGATTTAAGAGGTTCGTCGTCTAATTCATCATTAACATCTTCCAAGAATATTTTAAAGTCTAGTATACACTTTGCACTGGAGAATGTTACATAATTTTTCTTTTTGGTATTTGTATATAAATTTCGACGTGTTGAAATAATATTTAAAACGTAGATGCTTATACAGTATGTCCTGAAATGGATGAAGTATAATGGATAAAAATAAACGACTGTTGAGATGATTTTCATGGTATCAGACTTTTTAATGTATGACTAGGGTGTAGATATCATGAAAAGGGCCAAAATACTATTATACAAGTTGTTTTCAGGTAAAGCTTCTTTCCCGTTCTATATTAAAACTGAAACTAGTAAAGTGATTTTAGATAAAAAGAAACTTAATATATATACATATACTAGCATTCCAAACAGCCTTTAAACTTTTAAGAAAAGTGTGGAGCCAAGTTGACTTCTTATAATAAATATTTGGTATGATATAGCGGACGAGATAATTTGTTAATTTATGATGTGAATAGATGTAAATTTCAGCAAATATGTATTTTTGAAATAATAATAATGTTAGTTGTCTATTATAGCGCACCGTCATTTGATTTGGGCATTGTTACATTATTGTATTGTCTATTCTAAATTATTAAATAAAAAAATCTTTGCTCCATCTCTATCAAGTGTTGTTTTTTTCATTTATTTAACAATGGCCTATTTTTGCTACCAGGGCCAATCAACAACGCCAAGAGACTAGCTACGTCCAACTTTTAAATTTTGCCGAACCACGTATGTATCGAAGAGTAAGGATTTTTAACTTGCCTAACCTCTAGTGGACAAGGGACCAACTGCTTTACATCCTTTCCGAAGGATGGTATATCACCTACACAACCCTGGCCTAAGATTGCATAGCTTCTGCGTATACGCTGATATACAAGCCACTAGAAGACGGGATGAGGTTGCCGAGTTTCACTCCATCCAAATTACTGACTGCGACTACCGTTGCTTAATTTTCGGTATGTTAAGTCGGATATACGCTCGTCCCCCTTTCAAGTGCTTGTAACTCCATAAGGGTGCTTAGGCTATATATTTTGGCCTTATGATCTGGAAGTTCGGAAACAAATTCGCAACCACAACTACATTCTTAATTTCAAAATATAATTTGTAGATAGCCAGTAAACACATACGTTTTTAAAACGTATTCTCAACGTGTCGTTGGTTGAAAATTCGTGTTACGTTAGAAAATCAACCGTTCATTTATTGTTGGAAAAATAATGGTCTTTCGTAACGTTAAGAATGCATGATTTTTTCACGAAAATGTTGGTAATCCTTTTGATAACGTTAAATTAACGTTTTTAAAGTGTTTAAATAAAACTGTTCTCTTAAACTTTCATTCAGAAACATTTTTAAAAGGTTTTGGAGTTGCGTATATTAGTAATACATTTTAAAATATCTGATATATTCGTTTCACATGTACTAATATTTAATGTTTATAATTTCGTTATCTGAAACGTGTGAAACTGTGAAATTTTTAAGTTGTTTGTACGCAAAAAAGACACGTTTTTCAAATGGTGGTTTGACATTATAAACATCTTTCTAACGTATGCGTGTGTACTGGGTATGGGTGACTTTTAATTTACACACATAAGAAACAAATTTTAAACGAATTAAAATATATTTAATGTAAATGAATCTTTGTTTCATATAAATCATTCGTAACTTCCTTGTTAAAATAAGTAATCTTTCGTCGGATGAAGGAATTATTTCAAATATAAAATTACAATTATGTTTATTTAAATCAATAAATAAAATTATGATGCAAATTAAACATATAATGTATTTGATAAAAAGAGTTAACCACATGATTATCTCGGCGGAGTAGTTAACCGGCTCGGTAGAGTAGTTGGCAAAATATCAATGTAGCATAATATCTCACGTGTCTATGGAAATATATAAACAAAAACTGTCATGTTTGACATGACAATATTTTATCAAAGAAATTTTGCTGTAGTTTTGAGAACGGAATCTGCAGTACTCCGAAACGTCAACTCTTTATCAACTGAAAATATTTGACATTTAAGTTTCTTTTTTTCCGAATAATATATATTTTTGGTAGTAAAAAGCATTTTTTCAAAAAACAAACCTCTGGCATCCTTTTGGTGCCGATATTTATTTATCAATTTTTTTAAAATAATTTATAGACAGTGGTTTAATGCTCAAAGAAGGTGAGAAGAAACATTATTGGATGCCACAAATAAATAATTATGGGCAATAAACGGACATATTTAGACGAATTAAATTATACCTAAATTTAGAAATATTTATAAGAACAATATTTGTTGGTGTCTAGAAAATTGATGATTTTTTAAATTAAATATTTCACCTGACTACACTACAGACTACACTGAAAGAAATTTTTACTAACCATAAATAAAAAATTTATTACCCCAAAAAAAATATCTGTATTAAATATGCTCCAAGTGGACAGTTTTGTAATTGCAACAACAACAATTTTGCTAAGACGCACTTATTAAAATGTAGGTTGTTAACTTTGCTATCAGGAGTCAGAGGGAGCCCTTATTTTAACCTTAATAGGTTTTTGTTGCAGCTTGTATTTTTTACACCATTACTACCTTACAACCAGAGAAAAAGCTTTTGCAGCCGCTATAGATGACTTTGTAACCACAATACAGCTTACACTGTAATAAATACCTAGTAATGACAGCAAATACTACTTTTTATCCTGGTAATCTCACTTTGTAAACGTTGTATAAATATATACTGGATTTAGCAGAATTTTATTCCTGCCATTAGAAAGAATTGCTACCATAGAAAGAATTTTTGCAAGTTATAGAGTATTTTGCGAGCACACATATGAGGGTGATTGGTAGGTCGACGTATTTCTTTGAGGGCGTGTTAGTAGCGAGCTTAATTACAATTGAATTAACCATAATATCCATTATGCAAAACGATAGTTTTTGAGATGTTTACAGGCAATACGCATAATAAATCAATGATTTTAAAATAGGTATGTATCTATTATTTATTAGTTCTTTGTTACCTTAAATGAATCATTTGGTTGCGTTTTCACCAGATATCCAACTTAAATTTATAAATCGCTGTTCAAATTTTTCTGTTAGTAATATCGAAGAACGAAAACATTCGGTTCATTCTAAATACCATATAGGTAGATTTAATATATAAAATTACAGTCAATACTGATGTGTATTTTTTAACCAAGAAAATACCATTTTATTTGGTTTCATTTCATGAAACTAAATAATCGTATTTTCCAAGCGCAGATTTATGGCTAACAGATAGCTTATTAACCATAGGTATGTGCTTTTTAACTACTAAAAAGTCAACCAAAGCCACTTATTTACCATAAGAAAACACTTATCCTTGATAAAAAAAAACAAAAATATTTGAGTTTATTTAAGTAAGTGCTGTTATTGGCATATTTAGTCAAAGATTTAAGGTTGCAAAAGTTCATTAGCAAAACAATTTTTCTTATGCTTAGATAATGGTATGTAGTCTTAAGAAAAATAATACTTATGGTAATGTAGATCACCTTAGCAAAACATTTTATTTGATTGATTTCCCTCAGTGTATAAAACATAATTTTCAAACATAATTTTTTTACTATATAGTTTGAGAATAGTAGATATTTTTTCGATGTAATTTTTATCAATGTTTATGTGTGTACCAATAGGTTTCTGTCTTGAATAAATGAAAATAAACTTGTTAATATATCTATTAATATACAGAAATAAGGAGAAACAATAATTATAACCACGAATATATTAGAGAATTATAAAATTGTTTGTATTTTATACAATAATATGCACCTTAAATATTTTTCTTATGTCTCCGAACTTGAGGGTTCCCTTAGTCTGGGCCCCCTCGCACAGCAAGGTCAGCGGTGCCATTATATCCGCCACTATATACAATATTCGCTGTCGACAACGCCCGAATGATGCTAAATCAACTAGTAAACTTATATAATAAGAGACATATGTTCACTCACATGTTCTCGATTTTTTAATTCGTAAAGATCGTTGATTATTCCTGAAACTTATATCTCCCATTAACAAACCCGCAGTATTTATATTTTTAGTATTTGGATTTTAAGTATATATATGAAGTTTCTCATTATGTATCGAATATAACCTATCTACCTGTTTATTTTTTTGTTGGTTTTCTTATCTTTATCCTACTTGGGCTATTCGGATTTAATATCTCTCTTTACAGCTTCTTCGTGGTAAATAACTGCGTCACCGACGTCCATTAGCTCGCATTTTTTATGGTTGTGTTCCTAACCCTTTAGTTTTCATGCTGGTACAGTCTGATGAAAATTTTAAATAATCTTTTATCGATCTGCTGGTGTTAATTTATTTGTTTATTTAACACGTACGATTTCAAATATTGGAACAATTAATGAACTTATATTTTTAGTTGCACTTGTATTTGCTTAAGTTTTATTACATACAAATATTCTAAAACGAACACATTAATTATAACTTTTAGATTTCCAAGTTCTCAAAGGCCGTTGACCCACTCCTGTAATAACATTATAACTTCTTCTAATTATTTAATCAATCCAATATGGTTACACAGTAAAAATAAACCTGTATCATTTTTCAGAATTTTAAATTTACCTGTTTAATCTAACGTTGAAGTCTCTCCCTTGATATAATGAAAAATAACAATAAATACGTTTAATGTTTACTGAATCGGTTCATAATTTGGGCACCGTAAAAATAAACTATGCCTTTAACAAATCTCAGATTTTTAAATTAACCTGCTTGATCTAGCATTGACGTCTCCCTCTTGATATATTAAAAATAACCATAATTATCTAAATATTTACTGCATAATAAGTTACAGTAAAATTAAACTGTTTTTAATTTTTCTCGGAATTTTAAATTTGCTTGCTTGACCTAGCATTAAAGTCTCTGGCCCGTATATATATCAAGAACAGTAATTACATTCAACGTTTGCTGAAATGCTGGATCGTCTCGTAAGTTTGGACAACAGATATTACTCACACTTTTAATTATATTTTACATAAAAAAATTATTTTGACTAGTCAAATAAGTGTATTAAAACAGGACCGAAATATAATTATTATGCGTCGGAAAAAGATTTGCTCTGAAATCAGTTTCAGAATACCCTGTTGGTATCAAAACTTGAAAAGAAATGTGTCTGTGTGTATGTGTGTGTATATATTATGCCTTTAAAATATTGACCTAAAATTTGTCAGATTTGGTAGATTAATAAAATGCGACGAAAGTTTACCTATTAAAACTAGGGCAGATATATGCGTCATGTTAGATCCATACATTCTTTAAAAATATTATGCAACTTATTTTATGCCTTATTTATTATAGAAAATCACGTATCTATGATTATAAGATGTGAAAATAAAGCTTTTAAAAATGGGAAAGCAGAAATTAAAAAAAAAATTAATTTTTCGCTTTGCAATATAAATCTATGGGTGTGATAAACTGTATTATGTATTTTGACACGAAAACAATATTGTTAAGTACCTACTTGTTCGTGGACCAAAATTTTGAAAATTCTTTACCTCATGTGCCTCACTCATTTCCCCGCTGCTATATTTAGTACAGCATAATTTAAACAATCGGAAGTGCTATAAGGAAATACATATAGTAAACAATAGACATTCTAGATATCACTGTATTTTAAGTCGCCTTTTTGTATGCATATATTTAGTTTAAAGTTTTTTTCATACCACGCTATTTATTTTTATATGCCCAATAGGAAGTTAAGTAGGTAAAAATAGGAACTTGTGTAAAATATTGTCTCAAATGTGCAGAATATTTATCTAGGTAAATATATGTATGTTACGGCATGATATGTATACCTAAACTGTTTCGTTGCACGAGTTGAATAATGTATTTAAAATTGAGTAAAACATTGGATTTCACAGAAAATTTCGTAACAAAAAAATCGTAAGTAAAGAAAAGTTTGTGCCTTGACCTATCGTTGAAATTTTTCCACTGAATCATGAAATAGGGAATAGTAAGCACGTAAACCTGATTTATGTTAAAATTTGTGAATGACAGTGTTTATGATAGACAGTAGATTGCATAGTGAATGAGTTTATATAGTTATAGTGATTATTATTGAATGGGCATGTATTTCAGCAGAATTATTGAGTTTACATTAGACGGCACTAAGTCCGTGTTTTGTCTGTTACAAAATGTAGTTTTTCTAGTAAATGATGTCGTTAGTAGTTTAGCTGTCTCCAGTAGTCAGATCAGTAGGCATATTGACGAGCTAGGCAGAGGCAACGGTTGCGTAGACCGTCTGCACGCAACTCTGGCTTTATTTAAGAATTCTGAAATAGCTCCGGGCATGTCTGGGATTATACTTTTACTTCTTATTGTTCTATTTTACATCATTCTTTTTTCGATCGTTTTATTTCCCTCCTCCGTTGTTGCCATAGGGTATCGAAGTTGGTCGGATCGTCAAGTCATGCAGGTGAATATGTCGCTATCTTTTTCTTCCACATGGTCGTCCTCGAGGTGAGATACCTGGGTAGCGGCCATGATGTCGAGCCGATGCTGCCCTCACACAGAGATGAGAAGAATTAGCGATCAACTAAACTCCCACGTATTCGAGGAGAAGTAGCACTTGACATGCGTCAGAAAGAGAGAGAGAGAGCGGCCTGGTCGAAGTAACCGCGGGGGGCCCGGAGGCTGAACAGAGCTCTGAACGCAGCGAGCGGCCTCAGAATCAATCAAAGACGCGCCTACCTTAGTCTTTCTCTCATCGGAGATAGGCAATTGCAAAGGACAGTGGAACGGAGGTGTGCGCACGCCGTCCCGTACCTGCGATCAACTTTGAGCCGCCGCAACTAACAGTCAGTCAGTATTAGTTCGAAACACCTGTAGACGCTAGTATGTGATTGAATATAGAACCCTGGCCAATATTGGAGAATGCATGTTGTCAGAGAGTGGTGAGCATGAAACTGTCGGGCAGTGTGTCCGTGTCGTGTAGTGCGGGCCCCGTCACCATGCCGCCCTCGCCCTTGTGACTGTCCGAGGCCAAACAAAGGGATTTGCCGATTCACCGATTCGCGATCTGCAGCAATAGGTAATTTCAAACACCTATCTACGCATGTTATGCAGCTGTAGCTTATACATATATGTAAATCTATATTTTCTTTATTTTGCCTGTCGCATTCGTACTAATTTAATCACTCCCGCCTCCATCAACTGTCACCATGTGTCACACGAAATCGACAAGTTGTCCGCTGTCACATTACACACCGGCTGCGGCTGGGCCGCAAGCATGCTCACTCACACCTAGTTGTTTTCAATATTGAATGATTACAATAATACCTGTTATCCGAGAGCTGGCAGACCTGTTCATCAACTATTGCTCACACTTAATCTTGAATGGCGACTCGGTACGCCCCTACTAGTTTACCTGCTTGAATATCTGCACTCACAACCCGCCGTCCGCTGCCTGCCGGCGCTCTCAATTTTTGGCGCCGCTCATCTAATTTTTTCTATACTAGACTATTAGGTAAATGTTGTTTTTAAGGAATCCGACAATCCGTAATTCGCTGTCTGCCCGAGGCAGTCTGCATTACGACGTTCGCGGTGCATGTAAGCTGTTGTGTTGTCACAACACGCCCAGAATATTTAATTATGATCGAGTCGAACGTCCAATCGTGGGGAATATCGAATCTGTGGCCAATCCCGATTCACTGCCTCACATGAATTTCAAATTAGAGATCGTGTCCATGCATAACAAATATAATTTAGCCGATTTAAGATGGGGCTGCTGCATTGTTTACTTCTCGCGATGCTCCACTATTATCGGGTCAGCAAGCACATTAACATGCGTATAACCCCGAGTATTTAAAAGTTGGAATGTGTACAGTTAGTTAAAAGAACCCACAAACCGGTTCGAGCCACCCTCTCGGACCCAACACCGCACGCCAGACGCCACCAGGATTTGCAGACTCCGCGGACCAGCAAACTTCCATATGGTTGTCAAACCTGTCCCGACTTTGGCACGTGGAGGTTCCGGTTTGCTACCGTCTGGCGTACACGGCTAGTCTTCGGCTTCAGCAACCCTGCCCGTGGCCGTGGAACCGGCCTGGCCACCGCAACATCACACTCCTCAGCCACACTTTTTTTGGATCTAAAATAATAGAGTTGATCTAAACCGGTACCGGTAGTAAAGATGAATCGTTTGTAGTAAAACTTCCTCACGTGCCTTTTATGACCCAATATATTAATAGTTTTTGCCATGCGCTCATTGTTTTCATTTTTTTCAGGTTAATTGCTAGTCTGAAACACATTTTTATTAGTCGAGCGACTGGCATTCTGAAGTTTCACTGAACAGCCATAAAAGTGCCATAACTTGAACATTCAGTTACGTAAACAAGTGCAATAAGTGACCTCTGTGATATAGACTTTTGATGCCATAATGACTCGACGTCAAATTGACGATTTGTCCTCCAACTCTTCGCCCTCAGTCGAAACGGACCACGGAATGATGTCCCCGCCACCTCCTCAAGCGTCACCTGCTGAAAGGTCACCTCTGAGGGACGGCCCTGGTTCGCCCGCTATGTTGGCAACTATGACGCCGGTCAACGTCATGGAGCTCAAGAAAGAGATGGAGGAGGAAAGTGCCATGGGGAGACCTCCCCTATATGCTCAGGTTAAAACAGAAGTCTTATATGAAAAAGACGATGATATTTATGCTCAAGGGATATCAGACAAAAACGACACCCCCATAGATTTAATATATGAAGACGGCAACAAAACCGTCATCTACACTACAGCCCCGGATCAAAAGGGTCTCGAAATATACTCTGCCGACAACTCCGGGGAAATTACGATAAACAATATCAGCGCACATCAAATTCACGGTCAACAAATCGCGGACGTGTTAATCGATGGTAATGCGAGCACCATGGTGAGTTCGAGTGGGGAAACGGTCGGTAGTCCTCAAGGAACGGTGTCCGTCGTTCTTCAAGGGAATGGCCAAGGATTGTTGCAGTATCCCCAAGCCCAAGTTCCCGGAACAACGGTGTTAGTGCTTTCAGAATTAGTCGAAGATGTCGGGGTACCCGTCGTCGGACTCAGGTAAGTTGTATTTAATAATGTTAATGACATTTAAATAACCCTCAAAAAACTGATTATTCTTAATATAACATAAATACCAGAAGAAACTTTTTTACACATCATAGAGCAAAATTGCACAACAAATATAGCGATTATACCTCAAGTATGAACTATGTGATTAATAATTTTAGAAAAAAACAGTACACAATAAATTAACAGAAGATAAATGTTCTTGTGTAAATATCACCAATTTTATTTTTATTATAAAAGAATTAATTTTCTTTCACAAAGTGAAATCACCTAAAATATTTCTTTCAATTTAATATATGCCTTTGGATGTCTACGTAGACTGTTGCGTCATTATATTTCTTTACACCTGACAAAGTTGTAAATCTACCGAAAGTAATTTTCTTCGTGACTGCTTTCGTAGCCACAAATGGATCGTTTACCTTATATTTTACCCCCCTGATGGTGGACTATACTTATTAGTTTATGGTCCACAGAGGGCAGATCTACCTGCTTAGTTGACTTACTGTTGTGCTTAAATGAATT
This sequence comes from Rhamnusium bicolor, assembly GCA_029963845.1. Lineage (NCBI taxonomy): Eukaryota > Metazoa > Arthropoda > Insecta > Coleoptera > Cerambycidae > Rhamnusium > Rhamnusium bicolor. The sequence continues at coordinate 866,353 of JANEYF010004805.1, read as the reverse complement.
TACTGGCTTTTAAGCCAAGAAAGTTTCCAAAAAGAATTATTAATCGCATTATTTGCGTTTTAATTGTTTATTTATGTTGTATATTACAAAGTAAAAATGTAATAGTCTTGACCTTGATTTCAGACGTCACAGCGTTTTTAAGCATGTGTAATAAAATAGAATTTTAATTGCCAATGAAAAGCGATAAAAGTTATAGTATCATCTTCTCCTAAAATGTAATTTCATCCGAGGTATCTTCTCTCATCTCTGCGTGTAATAAAACAGGCAACGCTGTATACCTTCAGTTGGTCCATACAAATATTCCAAGGTCAAATATTAAAGTCTAATATAACTGACTCCATGCTGCTGAGCTGAATATCTAAAGCCTACAAGTTAATGTTAATTGTTACTTAGTTCTATATTATGTTTTAAATTATGTTGATTCTATAATAAGTTGAAATAGTTTGAACCCACCTTTCGAATACAATATTTTTTCTTCACGTACAGGAGATTTATAGAACCCAATTCATTCTGTTTTTTTTTTTAAGATAATGCCAAGACATATCGAAACAAATTTTTGTTTTTAAGGCATCTTCGTTAAAAATGATTGGTGTGGCCTTATCGAGATTGAGCCGAAGTAAATTGGGGATTTTATTTTTGGGATTTAATGGTTGTTGTCATCCTTTAATTAGTGTTTCAAGTTTAATTTATTATTTTGTTTACTATCTGCCTTTTTGTACGTCTAGAATCCTAATGGTATTATCTGGCATTTCTTTCTGACAGTTTATATATATTTTAAAGTTATTGTAACATCAGTTATACGTTTCTTAACGTCTGGAATTTAAATGTTTGGTATTACATTCATATTTAAATATATCTTATTTATTATAATTCCAGCTAGGAATGATGGTCGTAAAACGTGTATTTTCTTTTTTTTATTGTGATTGTAAGCTGGATATATTTCAAGGGCCCAGCAGACTAAGCTTACATGTTACACTGATTTTTTTTTATAGAAACTATGAAAGTAGTCTGATGTTATGGATACATATTTGAGAGAGAAAAATATTTTTTAGTATAAAAAGTATAATGAATTTCAGGGCCACGATAGAGTTTTTCAAATTCAACATATAAGGTAAAAGAGTCCAACAGGGGTAGTGGCAAGTATAAGAGATTAAGAGTAAGTCAGAACAACTGCATATATACAATCTATATTTGTTGAATGTAATAGAGTTACACGCGTAGCTGAAAGATTATACAGACATTTTAACATTGATGTGGTTTTCCACAAAACACCAAAACACCATATACTGCACTAGACGCGCATTTCGCCAACCAAGTTGGCATCATCTGGAGATTGTCTGGTGAACCGTGACTCACTAACCAATAGAGCGGACTCTTGGGGATTGGACCTCTGTGACTGTTCATGCCATTTTTACACTTGTGATTTCCAAGCTTTCAAATGCATTCTAGCAGTCTAGTATTTGTTACATTCTTAATTAATCTTAAATTGCCAATATATATTTTATGGTTGTTCTCAAACGCATGTTGGGCGACACTAGACTTATCTAATCTACCATATTTGAGATAAACCATATGATCCTTGAATCTAGTTTGAATTAATCGTCTAGTTTGTCCAACATACTTTTGATTACAGTCCTTACATCTAATTTCGTTAACCCCCGAATTTTTGTTTATTCAATTCTGTCTTTTTGATTGCCTAAAAGTTATTGTAGTTTATTTCACGATGAATGAAACACTCTCATATCTACACCTTTTAAAAATCTTAACAATACATCGGCTGATTCGAGGATCATAAGGAATCGATATCAATTTCGGATTTTCTCTTTCATTTCGAAAGGTCGAGGAATTTCGAAATGTCTCTTTAAATTTACGTTTCGTAATGATTTTATCAGCTAAATTTGCAGAATATCAGTTACTCACAGATATAGCCTTAATTAAACCTCTCTTTATTGAGGGGGAAGTTTAATAGACGATAAACCATAAAATTAAAACTCGCAATTTTGTGTTGAGCGCATTGGTGAGAGTCCTTAGGGATATATCTTAACCTATTGGTATCTTTTCTGTATCTGTCAAATTCTAACTTATTTTCACTATTTCTAATTACTAATACATCTTAAAATGGTAATTGTTCCCAGTTTTCAGTTCCATATCGCTTCACCAGAACAATACTGAGACAACTTAAAATATAACGAATGGAGAAAAATGCATTTAACGATGGCAGTTTTTAGAATTTGCCACGAAAGACTTATCATATAAATAAGAATACCAGGTTAAAATTTAAAATGTAGGTAACATAACAAAGGATGTATATTTTTCATAAGATGTTTCAGTATTGCACTTACAGACATTATGTCCCCTTATTTTACTAATATTTGTATAAATACCATTAAGATTTCATACTTGGGATACATTGTTTTTTTATTAATTAAAATTAAAATTTTAAGATGTCTCAGTGTTTTACTGAAAATATATCATACGGTTAATAAATATGTAAAAATGCCAAAACTTTAAAATTTTAAGTTGTTTCACTATTACTCTGGATGAGCGATATGTGAGTTTAACTGAAGCGAAACGACTGTTCAATTTAGAAACAATGTTGTCAATAAGTTGATTGAAGATGAAGTTACTTTGTGAAAATCCATTTTGATTTAAAAAAATTATAAACACTTTTCATTACTTGTCTATTTTTCACTTTATTTGTTATTTTACACTAGTTTCATCCTATTCGGACATTTTACGGACAGTTTACTTGAAAATGTTCGAATAGGATGAAACTAGTTGTAAAATAACAAATAAAGTGAAAATTAGACAAGTAATAAAAAGTGTTTATAATTTTTTTAAATAAAAAAAAAGTTGTCAATATCAGTGATTTTCGTATAAAACACTGCAATAATATCATCCACATAACTAAGCCAAACCCTAGGGAAATATTCGAATTCTTCTTCTGCTTCTGTTTTGAATTTGTTCATGAAGAGACTGGCAATGACTAGTAACTAAGAGTTACCTATTGTCGTTCCCTCATGTTGTTCGAAGAAATTAGCAATTTCATGTAAAAAAACTCGAGTGGTGTTTTGGTTTTTGTGGAAAACACAAACGTTCCAACCAGTGGCAGCTGGTGAAATTTAAGCTGTCATATCTTAGTATTGAAGCTAGGACCCAAGCGATACTTTAAGATGTAACTATAGAGAGTAAATGAAGAAGTTTTGCAGAAAAAAAATTGCATTTAAAATTTGCGAGAAAAGTTGAAAAATTTGTGGGCCTCACCAGGTTATTTGTTAAACGATTTGTAAAATATTTGCAAAACATTTTTTTTCATAATCAAGTAGAAAATTTATCTACAGATTTCAAATTTCATAAAAAAAATATTGATTTTTAAAAAGTTGCAACTTTTTGAAATTTTCACAGTGAAAAATGAAATTTCAATACGTTACACATTTATAGAAAAGCAATATTATTTGACGAATTTGAAATCTATTGATATATTTTCCACCAGATTCTGAAAAAAAATATTTTGCAAATATTTTACAAATTGTTTAAAAACTAACCTAACAAATTATCATTTTTTTTTTGCAAATTTTGTTCGCAATTTTTTTTGCAAAATTTCCTCATTTAGTCTTGATAGTTATGTGTTAAAATTTCGCTTAGGTCCCATGCTCCAATATTAAGATAATACATAACCTAATTTTCACCAGCCGCCACTTATTCCAACCAACTTCAGGATCAAAATATTTTAACTTTTCATTGTCTATAGCAAACAAAATTAGAGAATGTTCTATCGGGAGAAGCAAAATCGTTGAGAGGTATTCGAAATTATTTAACATATACATATTTTTTTGGCAATATGTAAATTAGTGGCATTTTTAAACAAATAGCTTTTGGCTTGTAGTTGTTTAATAGTTCATTTTTCAAATCTCCCCACAGGAAACAACTAACTAAGTGAGGTCAGGAGATCTAGGTAGCCATTGTGCAAGACCCACTAGTAGTAATATAATTTTTAATTGATACTAATTGAGGTGCTATTTTCTCTACTCAAGGGTTCACAAAAACATTAATATCATAAAACAGTGGGTCAATGGACAAAATTACCTGAAATGAAATTACAATTTGATTGAATTACAGTTTGTCTCATTTAAAATGAAGACACCTAGTTATTTTCGTAATTTTTTGAAATTCAGATTTTAGCCTTGGTACAATTGTAGTCCTATATTCATATGTTAGGATGACTGATGGTCGAGAGGCAAGGACACTTGACTCTCACCCAAAAGTCCCCGGTTCGAATTCCGGCCGTGGCACTGGGATTTTTCTGTGAGAGAGATTAATCATAGTATACACGAGTATTGGATATATGTCCGTTGTCTCTAAATGTGTATCCTCCTTTCGCACAACGTCAGTTTTAGAGATATAGGGGGTTGTGTTATTTGTAGTGTTTATTATTATTATTATATCAGATGTACATTTCGAGGCAACCAACTTAAATTTAAGTAACAAACTGAGACAACGGCAGCCCCCCAAATGGGACCCATTCCCGATATTTTGCTTCGCGTTGAGGATATCGAAAAAAAGTTATTAAAAAATTCATTACGAAATTCGCATTTTTAGTTTTTTTAATATTTTTCCGCAAAGTTTACACATGGTGACAGTTTTGTTTTGCAATTTAATTCGTAAAATAGTACTGGGGCTCAAAATTAGATTCTGAACAGCTCTTTTTAATAACTTTTTTCGATATCTTCAACACGAAGGAAAATAGCGGGAATGAGTCCCATTTAGGGGGCTGCCGTTGTCTCAGTTTGTTACTTAAACTTAAGTTGGTTGCCTCGAAACGTTCGTCTTATATAGGGCCAAGGTTCAAACCTGAATTTCAAAAAATTACGAAAATAGCAAGTTGTCTTAATTTTAAATCAGACACACTGTATAAGGAATCAAAATCAGCAAAAAAACATTCCGTTTAAAAAAAAAAAAGTTGTAGTGTGCTGTGCATTTTAGTGCGCTTTCCGAAAACATTCAACTGCACAAAAATAAAAAAAAATATTCTTGATATTTTCTTCTTACCTAGAGTAGTTTACAAAAATATGCCTGATCTTATGTAGATACGGCACCCTGTATATAAAATTAAAACCATTATCACATTACAGGTAGACATCTAGTTACAGACTGAAATTGTAATAAGAGAAATATTATTTTGTGCGACTTCCTGAATTTTTTAATTAACAGACACAAGAGACATATCGAAAGAGAAACCGGTAAAATAAGGTTATAATGTGACTTATCACGTTGTAATTGACTCTGCGACTTCCATATATTTTCATTATTATTATTCTGTGTTTATCTCATTGAAAATGAAAAAAAAAATATGTCAAAAGCCTTTCCCGATTCTTGACGTTACGAGCATTTCTAAGAATTTATGACGTTATTGTTTGTGGACAGATAGATCTCTTAGACATGTTGCAACTATGAAAAATCCGGGTCGTTGCCTCAGTTGCTCAACAAAGTGACGTAATACGAAAATAAATACCCATAAAGGCCAAGGGCGATTAAAAATGTTAGCAATATATGAAATGTATACTGTAACCCACCCTTAGTATTCATGGTAAATTGGCGGAGACGGAACGCGTCCACCGCTCACTCTATGCCCCAGATTTGCGGAATCACTTCCTATTTAATTTGTTGCCTAAAATATACCAACACTGACGTAGTTTCCCACGAAACACCAAAACACTATATACTGCACTCAACGCACGTTTCGCCAACCAAGTTGGCATCATCTGGAGATGATTAAAACTAAACTTATACTAACTATCTACCCTATTTACACCTCAACTATTGTCACGGTTCACCAAACCGTCACGATTGTATGAACCGTGACCCACTAACCAATAAAGCGGGCTATTCGGGATAGGCCCTCTGTTACTATTCACATTATTTTTACACTTTATGATTTCCAAGCTTTCAAATGCATCCAGCTGTCTAGTATTTGTTACATTCCTAATTAATCTTAAATTGCCAATATCTATTTTACGGTTGTTCTCAAACGCATGTTGGGCTACATTAGACTTATCTGTCCTACCATATTTGAGATGGGCCATATGCTCCTTGAATCTAGTTTGAATTGATCGTCTAGCCTGTCCAACATATTTTTGATTACAGTCCTTACAGCTAATTTTGTAAATCTCCGACTTTTCGTTTGTTTCAATTTTATCTTTTGGATTGCCTAAAAGTTGTTGTAGTTTGTTTCCCGATGAATGAACCACTGTCATACCTACATCTTTAAAATTCTTACCGATACCACGGGTGAATCTAAGATCGAATGGAATCGATACAAATTTCGGATTTGCTCTTTCATTTTGAAAGGTCGAGGAATTTCGAAGCGACTCTTCATACTTTCGTTTCCTAATTATTTTATCAATTAAACTTACAGAATATTCATTACTCACAGCTATATCCTTAATCAATGCCTTTTCTTTTTCAAACCTCTCCTTATTGAGGGAGAAGCATAATGGACGATGGACTAGAAAATTAAAACTGCAATGTTGTGTTGAGCACAATGGTGCGAGTCCTTAGGGATATATCTCAGAGTACTGGTATCTTTTCTGTAAATGTCAAATTCTAACTTATTTTCACTATTTCTAATTATTAATACATCTAAAAATGGTAGTTGTCCAGAGTTTTCAGTTTCATATGTGAATTTAACTGACGCGAAACGACTGTTTAATTTCGATACAAAGTTATCAATATCAGCGATTTTTGTATCGAACACTGCAAAAATATCATCCACATACCTAAACCAAACCCTGGGGAAATACTCGAATTCTTCGTTTGCTTCCGTCTCAAATCTGTTCATGAAGAGACTGGCAATGAATGGTGACAAAGAGTTACCCATTGCTGTTCCTTCATGTTGTTCGAAGAAATTATCGTTGAATCGGAAACAATTTTGTTTCATGCAAAGTTTAGTGAGTTTAAGACATTCTTCTACTACATCTTGACTGAGATTGTTTAATTCGAGTAGATCCTTAAGGTAGTCCAAGGCCTGTGACATCGGAATACTTGGAAACAATGAACAAACGTCAAAGGAGATCAAAATTCCACCTTCGTGCAACTGAATATTTTTCACCTTATTAATGAAATCGTTGGAATTAATCACAGAGAAACTAGGTGGTGCAATAGGTAAAGTTTCAAACTCTTCTGTTAACCATTTTGATATGTGGTAAGTCGGCGATCCGATTGCTGAAACAATGGAACGTACCGACTTTCCTGTTTTATGTATCTTAGGCAAGCAGTACAATCTAGGTACACTTGGGTTAAATACTTGTAACCTCCTATTTAAAGCTGGAGTAATCAGGTTGTTACAGGATTTAAGTACAATTCTTACTTCAGTAACCATCTTTAGTAATGGATTTTTAGAAAGTTTTTTTATAAGGACCATTACTAATTAGATTGTCTACCCTTTCATAATAGTTTCTCTTTATCGAAATTAACAACCTTATTGCCCTTATCAGCTTTTAAACAAAAACAATCTTTTTCAGGCAACCGTTTGATAAATTTTCTGTCTTTTGTAGATTTTGACTTTTTATTTACTTTAGTGACAATATTTGTCGAGATTTGATTTCTGCAAACTTCTCTGACAAATCCTTTAGAGGAATCAGGAAGGTATTGAATTGAACTTTCAACACCTGCAATAATCTCATCTAAAATGCCTTCAGAGACAGGTAAAGCAAAATTTAATCCTTTGTTAAGGAGATTAATTTCTTCTTTATCAAACGACTGTGAGGAATGATTTTCTACAATGCTGAGAACTTTTTGAGGAACACTTTCTTTTGACGTACTACCGATTAATCTTTTGAGTTTTTTATTTTGTGAAATATACTTAAATCCTGCAACAACCTTAATACTCCAGCTTTAAATAGGAGGTTACATGTATCTAACCCAAGTGTACCTAGATTGTACTGCTTGCTTAAGATACATAAACCAGGAAAGTCGGTACGTCCTATTGTTTCAGCAATCGGATCACCGACTTACCACTTGTCAAAATTGTTAACAGAAGAGTTCGAAAATTTGCCTATGCACCATCTAGTTTCCCTGTGATTAATTCCAACGCTTTCATTAATAAGGTGAAAAATATTCAGTTACAAGAAGGCGAAATTTTGATCCCCTTTGACGTTTTTTCATTGTTTCCAAGTGTTCCGATACCACAGATCTTGGACTACCTTGAGGATCTACTCGAATTAAACAATCTCAGTCAAGATGTAATAAAAGAATATCTTAAACTCACTAAACTTTGCATGAAACAAAATTGTTTTCGATTCAACGATAATTTCTTCGAACAACATGAAGGAACAGCAATGGGTAACTCTTTGTCACCATTCATTGTCAGTCTCTTCATGAACTGATTTGAGACGGAAGCAAACGAAGAATTCGTGTATTTCCCTAGAGTTTGGCTTAGGTATGTGGATGATATTTTTGCAGTGTTAGATACAAAAGTCGCTGATATTGATAACTTTCTATCTAAATTAAACAGTCGTTTCGCGTCAGTTAAATTCACATATGAAACTGAAAACTCTGGACAACTACCATTTTTAGATGTATTAATAATTAGAAATAGTGAAAATAAGTTAGAATTTAACATATACAGAAAAGATATCAGTACTCTAAGATATATCCCTAAGGACTCTCACCATTGTGCTCAACATAAAATGGCGAGTTTTAATTTTCTAGTCGATCGTCTATTAAGCTTCCCCCTCGATAAGGAGAGGTTTGAAAAAGAAAAGGCATTGATTAAGGATATAGCTGCGAGTAATGGATATTCTATAAGTTTAATTGATAAAATAATTAGGAAACGAAAGTTTAAAGAGTCGCTTCGAAATTCCTCGACCTCTCAAAATGAAAGAGAAAATCCGAAATTTGTATCGATTCCATTCGATTTTCGATTCACCCGTGGTATTGGTAAGATTTTTAAAGATGTAGGTATGACAGTGGTTCATTCATCGGGAAACAAACTACAACAACTTTCAGACAATCCAAAAGATAAAATTGAAAGAAACGAAAAGTCGGGGATTTATCGATAAGGTGTTATTTTCTGTGGAATCAACCTTTACTTTTCATGGACTCTTAAATCGTCAGAATTGTAGATACTGGTCCAATATCCTCACTGGATGTCAGAGTTACATATTCAAAAATCAGAAAAGTTAATGTCTGGACAGGCATAGTGGGAAATCAAATAACTGGATCAACATTGTTTGAAGGTAACCTAACCGGAGCTATCTATTTAAACTTTCTCTGAACAGAGCTTATTCCTACTTTTAAAAACTTATAGAGATACAAAATTCTCCTTTGTGGTTTCAACAGGATGGGGATCATCTCATTTTCACTTCCTGTCAGAGAATATTTTAATAGAATATTCCCGAAATAATTACTCCACCGACATTCGGAAAGGTTAGAAAGGAATTTTACTTTAGACTCTCAGGAAGCAGAAGGTGCCTATTTAAACAACTTTTTAATTACTTTAATAAACGAACTAAATCCATTTTTGCCGTAAGTCTTATTAAAAACTTGATTTTAAAGTTTACGTATACAGGGTGGGGCAATAGTGTGTCCGACTTCGATATCTCGAGTTCCATGGTAGCTAGATTAATTGATTTAAAAACATAAATAAACTAGACAAAAAAGTTTATAACCGAAAATTATTTTCGAATATACAGAGTGAGCCAAGATGGTTCTACAGGGTCAACCAATATTTTTGTAAATGGAATACCATGTATATTTTTTGAAACCTCTTTGTGGTCTCCTTCCACACATGTATTATTATTGCCTCTCTCCTAACCACATGGATGTAATGATTTTTTTCTCTTGAAATTATACCATTTACACGTATGTATTAAAAAAATCACTACAGTCACATTTATCGATTTTAAGAAAAAATATGTTAATACCAGTTATGAGACATCTGTGTGATAACACTCAGCCATTTTGACTTCCCAAAAGAGTACAGGGTGGCCAAAAATAATTTTTAAATTTACAACTATTTGAACTGAATTCTCTCAGTTTTTACAAAAGGAACACCCTGTATGTTTTTGGACGATGTGATGTAGAATTGGAAAACGAACCTTTTTTTGTACGTATATCCCTATGGCTATTTAAATTAAAAATATATATTTTTTTGTAATTCAAGAGAAGATATTATAAAAAGTGCTCCACATGTTGCCCATTTTAATTGACACACATTTCTATGCGTCTTTGGAATGAGGTTTCCACTGTTCATAAAATTGCCGGAGTGATACGTCTAAAAGCAATTACACCGGCACACAAAAAAAAAGTTGTTTGTACATTTGACGCCACCTACCTCCCGACATGTATTTCGACCCGCTGAATCCGAATTTGAGGTCAGTTTGGACCGTACACCCTCAAATATCGAGTAAATTGGAAAACCGTAAAAAATAGCGAAAATTGGGTGTTTCGGTAATAAAAAAAATTTTGTGGATCTAAACCAAGCCTAATTTTTATGTATTTCGATCCGCTGAATACGAATCTAAAGTATATTTAGACCATAAGCCGTTTTAAATCAAAGTAAATTGTAAAAAAAACCCTCGAAAATTGCTAAAAATGGCAAGAAATTGTGATTATGTTGATGAAAAAAATTTTGTAGACCCGACGTCATTTTTCATAGATTTTACAATTTTTCACATTTTCAGATTCTAAACTTGTATTTTATGCATAAAAAAATACAAGAAACGTATTTAATCGTGTTTCATAGATTTTTTTTCAATTTTTTTCAACTGTAATTTTTTGCTATTTTATCGGTTTTTTGCGATTTTGAGGGATTAATGGGCCAAATATATTTCAGATTCGGATTCAGCAGATCAAATTACCTGAAAATCCTCTTCGATCCGGGTCTACAAAATTTGTTTCATCTACATAATCTCAACTTCTTGCCGTTTTTAGCAATTTTCGAGGGTTTTTTACAATTTACTTAGATTTAAGACGGCTTATGGTCTAAATATACTTTAGATTCGTATTCAGCGGATCGAAATACATAAAAATTAGGCTTGGTTTAGATCCATAAAAATTTTTTTATTACCGAAACACCCAATTTTCGCTATTTTTTTACGGTTTTTCAATTTACTCGATATTTGAGGGTGTATGGACCAAACTGACTTCAAATTCGTATTCAGCGGGTCGAAATACATGTCGGGAGGTAGGTGGCGTCAAATGTACAAACAACTTTTTTTTGTGTGCCGCACAGTGGACCGAAACGCCGAAAAGCTTGCCAAAATGTAAAGGCATTGAGCTATTTTACTGAAATTGTGCATACAGGGGTTCTTTGTGTCGCTGATCAAGAATCTGAGGTTGAATTTTGAAAAAAAAAAAAATGGCGGCCATGAAATCCCCCAAAACATACCATAAATCGCCAATTATCGCTGCATTTTTACAAAACTTTGTATACAGTTTTTTTGGGTCGCTGATGAAGAATCCCATATAGAATTTCAAAAAAATTACGGTCAAAAATATATACATAGTTCAAAAAATTATTATTGAATTGAAGCGAATTCATGTGTTTCATTTGTTTCGGGAAAATTAGGATCTGGGAAATGGAATAAAAATGTGTAATGACTTTGAAAATTATTTTATTCAATTACTATCTGAATTACATTCATCGTCCTCTTAGACGTTTCATGAGAACGCATTCAAAAGGAGCCCACTTTATGGTGCACGAATGTGCATGCATCCGTGCATTCGCGCACAATTTGGTCAATATCTCGCAAAGATGCAAAAAGATGCAGCTAATTTTTTATACACTTTCGAAAAAATGTTCATTGAACACATTCCAATAAGTTTCAAGACCAACCATCACCAACCGCGTAAATTATGGCTTTTTTGTGGAGTTTATGAATCGTTGCATGTACAAAAATGCACTCCACTTCGATAATTATTTACTAATTACCATATAAATAAACTGATCTGATATTGAGATATTTTAATTGTACTTACTTTATGATGCAGAATCCATTTTTATGGCACAGAAAACTGCACTTTGAGAATTTTTTCGCTGCAGACAAAATGTATCGATTTTTGAAGCGTTGCGAGCTGCCGAAGTGACGCGCTGCACGGTCGCGCAGTAAGTAATTTCCTCGCTCAGGTAATGAACCCGGACCGGTATTAACGGTCGATTCTAATGATAGGGGTACCACTACAACGATATAAAACGTTTCCATTTCAAAAAAAAAATCTTCATTTTTTTAAATTTTGGCCAGCTTTTTGGCGTTTCATTCCACTGTGTGCCGGTGCCTTTCCATCAAATTTTGGATTATTGTTGTTGTAATGTTTTTATGGGCATCATGTAACACGCTTATTATAATACCTTCTCTTGAATTATTTGAAAAAAGCCCTCATTTTTAATTTCTATGGCTGAATTTTGCAGTTATTCTTCAATAAATTGAAAATGGTCACAAATAGCTATAGGAATGTACGTCTTGGCTCACCCTGTATTTGAAAACAATTTTCGGTTATATACTTTTTGTCTAGTTTACAAATCAGCTATCATAGAAGTCGAGATATCGAAGTCGGACGAACTATTGCCCCACCCTGTACAAGTCGGTGGCGCATAACTATTTCGAATTTATTTACTTGGTATTCTCTGAAAATTTCTCAAATGATTATAATATAACAAAATATTTTTAAAACAGATGTGTATATTACTGATTCAGGGTCATATTTTTTTCCTAATATAATTATTTATTTATTTATCACTGTAGAAACAATTTAAATTATAATTTTGTTTTTAACTTTATATATTAGTATTAAAAAACATCTTCTTATAAATAATGTATTTTTGTCTATGTATCATTTAAAATTTAATATGTATACAGACTGAACATATATTTTCAGTATAATTTAACTTAAACCGTTTTTGTACAAATAATAATGATGGTTACAATCTTGTTGAATTTCATTATATAGCAGTAAGAAACATAAAACTGTAGCAAAACTACAAACGAAAAAAAACAAATGAATAAATATGAGATAGTTATATACATTCTTAAGGTGTGCAATAAATAAAGTTCGTATTATATAGAGCACTGCATTATTACCCAATAAATCAGTAATTCTAATGAATGCATTTCTGCATACGAATAGAGTGTAAGAACAAATTTAATTGGCAATTAGGGTAGATATACCAAGTACAAAAACAAACACAGCATTCACAGAATATTTAATTTTTTTTTTTTTTGGTAATGTTTCACTGAGAAGCGAGAAAATATTTTACTTATAGTTCATTGCAGAAATACAAGAAGTACGAAAAACGCCATAAAATCGTATCTTTAGGTCTGAATTAATAAAAGAATCGAAAAAAAGATTCCAAAAATTTATTTCGTATGAGAAAAAGTATAAAATAACAAAAATACAACAGAAGAAGAACAAAAGGTCCTGTTAGTCAGGCCAAGAAAATTGGATAAATTTCGACAGCGAAATAGAAATGAAATAATTTTTTAAAAACAAATTAAGCTCCTCTTCTTGTTAAAAGTTAAAATATAGAGCGGAATGAAAAATAATATTAACTGAAAATTTTTCGCTAATTATTATTTACTAACTTTTACAAATCTTATCACAGATAAGTATAACATATATCTTTTTAAACAATTATTTTCCCGGCTATTTGCCAAAACGCTGAAACTTGGATTACAAATAATTAGCAAAAAAATTTTCAGTTAATATTATTTTTCATTCCACTCTATATTTTAACTTTTACCAAGAAGAGGAGCTTAATTTGTTTTTAAATTATTTTATTCAACCCTAAGGGATATTTCCACTATATAGTTTCAATTGTTCTGTTCTCTGAAGCCATTAATGTTTATTACATTAAGGTTTACAAGTTTCCTTACTTTGGATTCTTTAAATTTGCTGGCTACCCTGATGACGCAATGCAAGCAGAAACACGTGTCGGTAGATATTTTAAAGTTTTTTAAAGTGAGTGTCAACTGGTGAGTACCTTGTGTTTTATTTATTTTTGGTTTTACTAGACAGAATAGTTGAAATTAAAAATAACATTACTGAGTCAGTTGTACTGAACATAATGTGCATATTATCTTTTTTGTAATCCAAGTTTCAGCGTTTTGGCAAATAGCCGGGAAAATAACTGTTTAAAAAGATATATGTTATACTTATCTGTGATAAGATTTGTAAAAGTTAGTAAATAATAATTAGCAAAAAATTTTCAGTTAATATTATTTTTCATTCCACTCTGAAATAATTTTATACTAAGTGAAACTATGACAAATATTATTACTACCAAAAACATATAAAAACAGTCCCTTATAATCCATAGGCCCAAAACTGTTCTCAAATATATATTGTTTTTCGGGATGAACTTAAAAACTACAGTTATGGATCTGACATTTGACAAAGAAAAATATGCATTAAATTATTTTTTTGTTTTTTTTTTATAAATTGTTTACTATAAATACCTTTAATAAGTCATTAATAAGAACAGGATATTAAATAGTATTTTACTCTTACTGAATTAACCTGACCTTAATTTTCATAACAGTCAACAGCATGCATGTAAATAGTTCATAATTCCTAGTACTTATTACTTATGTTTCAAACTTGATATTTTATTTTTTTCAAAATATTTCGTCAAAACTCCTCTCAAATTTTTAACCCTATTAAAATATATTAAGAATAATACGGGGAGTTGTCAAATTGACACATGTAGGTACAGAGTTATTCATTATAAATTACCCACCCCTTATCATCGTTATTATTGCCTATAGAAAAAAAGTTTTAAATAAAAGTTGTGTGGTTATGACTGAATTTTGTTAAAATGCTATCAAAAGTACGGTAGCGTGCAGATTTCAGGGGATACAAAAAAATAATATTTTTTTTTAAATGTGATACCCTATATATTATTAAATTTTTGGAATAATCCTTTGTCCCTGATTTCAAAAATATACCATATGTTACCCCTACCGTATACCGTTTTTGAGTTATTAAACGTCGAATATCTTAGTTAAACTAGTTAAGTACTGTAAATATGGAAAAGTTAACATTATTAAAGTGAGCTGTGAAAATGACAACTATTATGTTTGATAAGTGACATTTCTTTAATGAAATAATCAAAATGGTTTACAGTGAGGAAGAAAAAGTTCAAATATTTACTTGTTATATACAAAAATAAACGTGCAGCAAAAAGAGCATATAGGGTGTTGTATCTAAATCATCCAACACCATCAGAAAATATGTTCAAAAATATTTACTTAAAGGTGAATCATACCTCCAGTTTTAGTAGAAAAAAGCGTGTAGTTCAAGCAAACCAGGAAGAACAGCTAGATATATTGCTTCATTTCGAAGGTAAGCCTATCCATATTTATTCGTGAATAGACTTCTTTGAAACATTGTGTCATTTTTTAGAAAATTCTGGATGTGGTATAAATAATGCAATCGATCAATTAGGTAAAAGTTATTAAAAAATCCAACGTACGTTAAAAAATAATAGCTACAGACCATATAACATTTTTCCTGTACAAGTTTTAACAGAGGCTCATAAAAAGGAAAAGGCTGGATTTTTGCCCCCAGATGATTTAAAAGTTGGATGAAGATCCCAATTTTTTTACAAAAATATTAAAATATTATGGACTGATGAATCATCCTTCTATAGGGCAGGAGTTTTTAATAGAAAAAATCGCAGGTCGTGGGAAAACAAGCACAACAGAAAAAGATTGGTAAAACAAATAAAAGAATCAGGAAGAAAAACTGTTAGCGTTTGGTGTGGAATTTTCAGAAACAAAATTGTTAGGACTATATTTTATGATTATATTTTAACTGGAGTTACCTATCTGGAAATAATTATCCCAGAAGCAGAAAATATTCTTTTGTATAATTTTCCGGAAGCCGAACTTGATGATCTGATTTGGATGCAGGATAGTGTCCTACTCGTTCCAGATGATTTGAATAATGTATTCCCAATATGGATATGGAATAATGGACCTATTAAATGGCCACCTAACAGTCCGGATTTGGCTCCTATGGATTAATTTTTTTGGGTATTTCTAAAAGACATAGTCAATAATAATAATAGTAATAGTATTCAAGTCATTAAAGACAGGATTCGACTTGAAATAAACAATCTGAATTTAATTAATGAAGCCATTTCCGGTGCAATTATAAATGTAAGAAGACGTTATCAATTATGCATTGACAATAATGGTGGACACATCGAACATTTTTTATGAGTTATCATTCATTTATATTTAAATTTCCTAAATAAATCTTTGTTATCTATTTTGTATAAATATTTGGTTTTTTCTTCCTCCCTGTAAACCATTTTGATTATTATTGAAAAACAACCCTTAACTTCAATTACAGAAAAAAGAAAGGAAAGAACATAAAATTTGATAACGATTTCATTATATGGATGTTCTTATTTGCAGAGATCCTTATGACTAGGATATTAGCAGTCATTTGTCACCAATCTTAACACCATTTGGGTATAAAACGCATCCCTGAAGGGGGTGAGAAGTACTCTTACGTTAGTAGCTTTTAATTCTTCTTTTTTTAATCTTTTTTTTTATGGTATCTTTTAACTTTATTTTCAAACGATCTTCTTACTGACTGTCGTTTGTGTTGTTCTTTCGTGTCTCTTTTCAGAGACCAACAGTAGTCTGCTATCATGTGTTCGTCCCATCTTTCTTGATATCGTTTTTCCATTTCATAACGCTATAGGAGTAGATTTGGGGTATTACGTGAATTCTACGTCAGTTTATTGCAAACCTAACGAAACTTAAACATTTTTAAATGTTTTTCAGTCATTGTCGTTATCAATTGGTTTGTTGGCAGATGAGGGTGGTTCTCACCCTTTATGGGGGTGCGTTTCATACCGATAGGGTGAAGCTGTAATTTACCTTTATTTTTATCGTAATACATTCAATTTTTCCCGAAAATATTAAACAAAACGATTGATTAAAATGATAGCATCATTTTCAGAGCGTTATCTCATATATACCCTATTCAGGGAGTGTTTCTTGGCTCTAAAATTTTTTTTTGGGGGTGTACGACTTTTTTTTGACCCCGGATTCGGAATCAGCGATCAAAAATACATAAGGATATACTCGTCTCGTTGCTAGATCAGAAAAAAATATTTTTTTGTGGGGCTGTGTTATTCAGTCGATTATGTTAACCAGCTGAGTGGTTTTATCAAATTTTGCAGAAATTGAGTTTTACTATGTCATAAACGACGCAAACTGAGATATATTTTTTTATTATCACACAATAAAAAAAGCAGAGCTTTCTCAGTAAATTTTGTAAGACGTGATTTAATGTTTCTAGTAACAATATGTTCTTCTGACAGTGACAAAGGTAAACATTCTGGACAAGAAATTCAATGCACCGCCACAACGTTTGCTGTGTATGCGCGCAAAAATGCAACACAATTTGTTTTGTCGTTTGGTTTTTGATGGTAAACAATAGTACGTGTTTTATTATAAATGTCGAAATGGAGTAATGTTTGAAAATCTATTTGCGGAGGACTTGAAATATCTAGGAATCGCTGTAGATAAATCAGTTAATTGCAACTCCAATCTGGAAAAGTAATCTACAAAGCAAACCTGGCCTTATGGACATATCGTTGTATTTTTGATAAATCTTATGGCGTGGGTTCCCAACACATTTACTGGATCTATGTCATCAGACCAATGATAACATACGGATTCATCCTTTGGTTTCCGAAAGGATCACAACGGACGGCCAAAACCAAACTCTTTGGTTTGCAGAGGTTAGCATATTGACCGTCACTGCGGCAATTAGCACTACACCGTTAGCTGCAATAAAAATCATCCTCCTCTTTGATATTCCAAAAGATCTTGGCTCCTACCGGTGTAACTTCAAAATGGTATAGAACTGTCAGAAGGTTCTAAGTCATTTGAGCAAAAGCAGTAAAGTGTCTCTGGTCGGATACCTGGCCACTCAGGTCTGGAATGTAACGAAACAGCTATCTTCTTGACCAGAGAAGGGGGTAGGATCATGAATCATCGAACCCGAACGGGTACTTGGCATATCCTCAAGTACTGCCAAGATGGCTAAACCTGGGCTGAAAGGAAAACTCTCCAGTATTGGCAAGAGTTACCAGGATTAGATCATTCGAAGGCGTTTATAAAATAACGACGGAAAACGCCAACTGCCACCTATAGGATGATGAGAAGGCAGACTACGTCTTATGCACCTGTCCGGCTGTGGAGAGGATCTGATTCTCAATATTTGGCAAATGACAACTGCTGCCAATACTCTCACCCAATAAAGTTGTCAGTTTCATTAAGAGACTGAACTTATTGGATGAAATATAGTTAGAAGTGAGCCACAATAGGCTGCTGTCCAGTAAACACATACGTTTTTAAAACGTATTCTCAACGTGTCATTGGTTGATAATATAAAACACATCGTTGTATTTGTTGGTCCTCAACACATTTACTGGATTTATGTCATCAGACCAATGATAACATACGGATTCATCCTTTGGTTTCCGAAAGGATCACAACGGATGGCCAAAACCAAACTCTCTGGTTTGCAGATTAGCATGATTGACCGTCACTGCGGCAATTAGCACTACACCGTTAGCTGCAATAAAAATCATCCTCCTCTTTGATATTCCAAAAGATCTTGGCTCCTACCGGTGTAACTTCAAAATGGTATAGAACTGTCAGAAGGTTCTAAGTCATTTGAGCAAAAGCAGTAAAGTGTCTCTGGTCGGATACCTGGCCACTCAGGTCTGGAATGTAACGAAACAGCTATCTTCTTGACCAGAGAAGGGGGTAGGATCATGAATCATCGAACCCGAACGGGTACTTGGCATATCCTCAAGTACTGCCAAGATGGCTAAACCTGGGCTGAAAGGAAAACTCTCCAGTATTGGCAAGAGTTACCAGGATTAGATCATTCGAAGGCGTTTATAAAATAACGACGGAAAACGCCAACTGCCACCTATAGGATGATGAGAAGGCAGACTACGTCTTATGCACCTGTCCGGCTGTGGAGAGGATCTGATTCTCAATATTTGGCAAATGACAACTGCTGCCAATACTCTCACCCAATAAAGTTGTCAGTTTCATTAAGAGACTGAACTTATTGGATGAAATATAGTTAGAAGTGAGCCACAATAGGCTGCTGTCCAGTAAACACATACGTTTTTAAAACGTATTCTCAACGTGTCATTGGTTGATAATATAAAATCCATGTTACGTTAGAAAATCAACCGTTCGTTTATTGTTGGAAAAATAACGGCCTATCGTTACGTAAAAATACGTGATTTTTTCACAAAAAAATATTGGCTGTCCTTTTAACAGTTTTGATAAAATTAAACTAACGTTATTTAAAGCGTTTATAAAACTGTTCTCTTAAACGTTTATAAAACGTCCATATCAACCGAAATAGTCCATTGAGGTCGAACAGGAACGTTTTTAAAACGTTTTGGAGTTACGTACACTAGCAATGCATTTTAAAATATCTGACATATACGTTTCACATATACTAATATCAAACGTTTATAATTGCGTTATCTGAAACATGTAAAATTGCGACATAAGGACATAAGTTGTTTGTACGTAAAAAAAACGTTTTTCAAATAGTGTTTGGGCATTATAAAGGTCTTTCTAACGTATCTGTGTTTACTGGGCTGATGACCGCAGTAGAGGGCCAACAACCCTCTCACAAAAAACCTAACCTAACCAAATGTTTGGAAAGATTTTCACGTGCAAGACAGATCTGTTCGTAAGGTTTACGTGCGCGGAATAACGCCCAAGTCGGCAGTCACCTTTAGAACAAAAGTTGCATTTATCACATTCCACAATTTCCTCAACAACAAAAGGTAAAGAATTTATTCAAAGTTTAGTCATATATTTCTTTATCAATTTAATTGAGGTAACATTGAGAATAAAATTGCAATGAAGCGATATAATAATGTTAATATAAATATACACTTTATGTATGTAGTTATTGGGCAATGCAAAATTACGTTGATAGTATTAAAACTTGAGTTGTTTACAAATGAAATGAAGTATGTGTATTCTACAAAAGTACACTCGGTAAGTTGAGACAATTACTAAAAACTGTATTGTAAAATTGGTCTGATGTTTTTAGTCTTCGATAAATGTGTCGTATTGTTTGATCCAGTTGTCTAAACAAAAAAAAAACTGTATAAAGAGAAGGTACGTCTATTACAGCCTTTTAAATTTAAATTCGGTACAATATTTTATCTTCGTAGTGTACTCCGTAGACCTCAGACAATGTTTTGTGACATGGGACGGTAATATAAAGTAAAGCAAAATATAGTGAGCGCTCACTGTTAAGTCTGTCTAGATATTAACAAGTATACAACCGCATATTATAGATTCTTCGAGATTGCTCAAGGGCAGACATACCAAAAATGGAATGATTATTTTTCGAAGTTCGTGACTGAGGCGTATACCAACGTTTTTATAACGTATAGTAACTTCAAATTACTCGTATATTTTACTTTTGCAGGTTATTATACACACATTTTGTCAATGACAATATAATGACCATAAACAATGCACTAATTTGCAGAACAAGAAACGATTTATTTCGAAAACAAGCAGCAATTTAGGGCCTCTTTAAACGGCCAACTAAATGTTCCGAAAGGTTTCATTCTTTGCATTTTTGTTACAGAAAATTTAATAACCATAAAAAATTGTATTATTTGTACAACTTACAATGCCCACGTCCTGATTATTTCCTTCATATTAAAGAATCTGCAAAAAATATAATACAACTTATGTACGTTTCGTATTTTATGTAGGACAAGTTAGAAAAAAAGATCTAAATTAGATCATAGAATTGCTTTGTTGAAATTTTAGTAACCATAAAAAATTGTATTATTTTGTAAAACTTACAATGCCCACGTTCTGATTATTTTGTTAAGTTAAAGAATCTGCATAAAATATAATATAACTTATGTATGTATTTTATGTAGGACAAATTAGGCAAATGACGTAAATTAGATTTAATGATCATAGATTTACGCAACAAACGCTAGAAGATTCAAAAACTGTTTTTGCATACCTTGGTGTATTTTTTGTAATAAGAAGAAACTTTCCTTCGGCCAAAGTCGACTAAAACACGCAATTTGCCAATTTTTTAATGGGTTTTTGTTGAACAAAAAATGTGAATGAGAATGTGTCCAGATCCTCTGGCAGCAGTTGCCCTTTGCCAAATATTGAGAATCGGATCCTCTCCACCGCGGGACAGGTGCATAAGATGTGGTCTGCCTTCTCATCATCCTCCAAGCATAGACGGCACTCGGCGTTTTCCGCTAGGCCGAGTTTATGCAGATGATAGTTTAGTCGGCAGTGCCCGGTATATAGGCCTGTTAGAGTTTTCAGGTTTATCCTGTTTAACTCTAAAAGTTTCTTAGTTCTCGATTTCAAAGGGTATTTTATGAACGCCTTCGAATGAACTAATCCTGGTAACTCTTGCCAATACTGGAGAGTTTGCCTTTCAGCCCAGGTTGAGATAGCTATCTTGGCCGTACTTGAAGATATGCCAAGTATTGGTTCTGGTCCGATGAATCGTGATCCCGCTCCTTCTCTGGCTAAGGAGTCCGCTATTTCGTTACTTTCCATACCAGAGTGGCCGGGTATCCAGACCAGAGTCACTTTGTTGTTCTTGCCCAAATGATTTAGAGCTTTCTGACAGTTCCATACCGTTTTGGAGTTACACAGGTAGGAGCCAAGAGCTTTTATAGCTGCTTGGCTATCTGAGAAAATTTTTATTGATCTGCGTGTAAGATGCATATATTCCAGCCTTCGTACACACAGTTCAATGGCATGAACCTCAGCCTGAAAAACAGTTGCATGAGTACCTAGGTTTGAGACTATCCTCACCCTTGGTCTGTAGCTGTGTACTCCGGCTCCTGTTCCCTCGGGAGTTTTGGGGCCGTCTGTAAACCAACAACTGTCTGCCTTCAGTAGGTCGGCTTTATTCCGATCCCACTCATCTCTTTCTGGAGAAAGGATGTTGAAGGTCAGCTCGTAGTTGGTCATAGTAGGCATAGTATCCGAGGGCATTCCCAGGATGCTGTGATTCTCTATATCATCCAACAACCTGTTCCGCTCCATGATACTAGTCTGCGGCATATTAATGGCCGCTTGTTGCAGTCTGTAGGTTGCCCACCTGGCCTCTCTCTCCAGATATATATGAAGAGGGGGTAAATCCAGGAGGATTTCCATTGCAGCTGACGGTGTGGTGCTAATTGCTCCCGTTACGGTCATGCATGTTAATCTCTGCAGTCCAGAGAGTTTGGATTTGGCCGTCCGTTGTAATCCTTTCGGCCACCAAACAATGGATCCGTATGTTATCATTGGTCTGATGACCGTGATATAGATCCAGTAAATTTGTTGGGGACCCATGCCCCAGGATTTGCCACAAATACGACGGCATGTCCATAGGGACAGCTTTGCTTTGTGGATTACCTTTTCCAGATGGGAATTCCAATTAAGTGATTTATCCAGAGTGATTCCTAGATATTTCACCTCCTCCGCAAATGGAACAGTTTCACCCATTAAAGTGGGAGGTCTTAAGTCCTCCAGCTTCCTTTTCCGGGTGAATGGTACTATTACTGTTTTTTGAGGGTTTACAGACATCTGTTCCCTGTCGCACTAGTTACTCACTGCATCCAGAGTCTCTTGAAGGGTATTTGATATTACTCCTTCAGAGTTTCCTCTGACTAGTATGCTAGAACCTCAACCTCCCACAGTGTGAGAATAGCCAGTAGGTCGTCCACAAGAAGTGACCACAAAAGGGGGGAGAGAACCCCACCCTGCGGGCACCCTCTCGTGGCTCTAAACCTAACTGTTTCTCCCTGTAGAGACGTTGTTATGGTTCTGTTTGATAGCATAGCACGAATCCAGTCGCCTATAGTAGGCTCAATTCCTCTGGCAGCCACTGCTGCATATAAGGAGTCGGGCAGTGCATTATTAAATGCTCCCTCAATGTCGAGAAAGGCTCCCACCGCAATTTCCTTCATTTGAAGGAATTGGGTAATCTTCTCGACTAGGTTATTGAGTGCTAGTTCTGTTGATTTTCCTGTCTGATAGGCGTACTGATGGATATTGAGGGGGTGATGATTCAGGATGTTCCCTCTGATATATCCGTCCGGTTAATATTAGGAACAAACTATTAGGCCTTATAGTTAAAAATCCAAACTTTAATTCAAATAATTCGTCCATTTTTCTTTTAAAAAAAGCGAACGTATTACTATTTTTCATTTTAATATGAGGAGAATTTTATTTCCTAACTGAGCTTTTTAGACAATAATCTCAAGGAAGTAAACTTCTCCGGAAGCCTGGTAAATAACAAAGAGTTTTTCTATTCTCTATCCTGGTCTATTTGTACTTTTGACTGCAACATTAAAATTTTCATATATGTGTCAGGGACCGCTCTGGCGTTTACGCCGCCCCGGACAAAAAACAAATTGCCGCCCCTTTTAAAGTTATTTTTTCTTAATAAAAGATGGTTTTAACTTGCAATAAAAACGTATGTTTCAAAAGAAACAAGTAATAAAACTTAACATTTGGTACAAAATAGTAAAAATTAAAATAAAATAGAATTACAGTACCTATAGATACCTATACCTAGTTGTTTTTTTTAAGTTTTAAAAATACAGTGTGCAATTTTACCGCTATTACGATTTAGATTTTTTTCTCACATATCTAAAACTTAAATAGAAAACAAAAGGTAGATACATTGAACCAGAGTAATACATTGTTTGTTTGAGTCATAATCAGAAGAATATTTTTTTTCACTTTTAATTCTGCAAATTATTTTATTATCTTTTTAAGTTTATTTGATTAGCAATTTCATGTTCAATTGCAAAAATGGCCAAGCCGTTTAGTCGATTTTGCGTAGTAGTTGAGCGTAAAAAGTTTTTGAATAATTTTAATTTGGAAAAACTTCTTTCTCCACTTGCTACTGATATTGGAATAGTCAGAAGTATTCTTAAGGCAATACTAAGATTTGGAGCAAATTTTAACATTGTTATTATTTTAAGAACATCACTTGGACTTTCTTTTTTTGCCCGAAAATGCACAAACTGCAGAAATTTCCTCTACTAATTCTAGACCGTTAATGTCAGCTGATTCACCATCAGACAAAATATTTCCCAAATCTTTGCAAATCATTATCAGTGTCTCTTTCGGCATGGTTTTCACATCATATATATTATATAGAGATTGAAAATGGTTACTATGGTGATTCAGTTGTTCAAATCGACTATCTAGTGTGTTTAATGCTTGATCAATAGTATAGACGAAAAATTCTATTTTATATTTTTCTTTGGAATCTTCAATTGGTTCGTCCCTTGCCTCATACGAAAAGTTGGCCTTTTTTCTTCTTACGTGGTGTCGCGGCGTTGTTGATTCAAAACTGGCTTCAATGTTAATTTCATCAGCCAATTCTCTTGCGTCAACAATAATTTCATTGAAAAACTTATCTGATCGAAGATTTTTAAAGAAATTTTTGCAGTTCTCTAGAAGATCAAGTGATTTTTTCACATCAAAATCTTTTGTTTGCATAAGCTTGCTTATGGGATTAATACAGTTTAAAATTTTATACCTTATGACTGTTAAACATAAAAATTTAAATTGCTTAATGCAAACCCGAAGCTTCGACTCTTATTGAGATGTCGATGTCTTGGTTTTCATCAATGCTTAGCAAAGCGTCGTATATTTCACCAAGTTGAAATCTTAAGGGCGTTAAAGCTTCTATCCTGCTTTCCCATTGAGTGTCACTCAAAGGTTTTAATGTTAATCCTTGGACATGTTTTAAAAATGTTACTCATCGAAAAGTAGAAGAAAAAAATAAACATATTTTTTGGACTATATTAAAAAAATTTGCTGCTTCCAAGGATGCTTTTGTCATATCATTTACCACTAGACTGAGCGAGTGGCTACTACACAGAACGTAGAATGATCGTGGATTTAAATTCTTAATTCTAGATTGCACTCCTGCATTGTTGTCCCTCATGTTAGCCTCGTTATCATATGCCTGCCCTCTTATATCTTACACATCAAGTCCCATTTCATGAAGCTCTTCAATTATAATTTCATATAGTTGTCTTCCTGTAGATATTTCAACATGTAAGAAATCTAAAAAAGCTTTCATAGATTTTTATTTCGACATCGTTTGAATCAGAATCAAACTTATTGATGGGAACATATCTAATTATCAG
This sequence comes from Rhamnusium bicolor, assembly GCA_029963845.1. NCBI lineage: Eukaryota > Metazoa > Arthropoda > Insecta > Coleoptera > Cerambycidae > Rhamnusium > Rhamnusium bicolor. Next base: position 841,131 of record JANEYF010004805.1, on the reverse strand, counting down.
TCATTTTCTCCACCTTTCTAACGTCAGGAGTGCACTCAAATATTATGGAATAGTATTTCGCTTTTTTTATTTCAGCAATAATATGCGATTTTACACTTTCGTGAAGCAAGTCTATTATCTCGTTTTTAATGTTTTTCCAAGATAGTGAGCTTTGGTTTCCTCTTTTTTTAAGCATTCTATACACGTGTTCCTCCATGACGGGGTCAAATTTAAATAGCAGTTCAACTATTTTTTAAAAGTTGCCGTTATTATGCTCAAGTAGTTTGTCGGTTGTACCTTGAAAAGCTAAACAACTATTACCGAGCATTTTAGTAATTGCTACAATCCTTAGAACCACCTCGTACCAATGATTCGTTTCAGCGTTAATAACTCTTTCGGCAGCTGCATCTATAGTTGTACAACACTTTAACCTTTGACTGAGTTCTAGCCAGGATTTTTGAGCCTGAATATGATTTTTAGAAATTTCGTGATCCTTTAAAGTTTCAACGATGTGCTTCCAGCTTTTAAAACCGTCTTTTGAAAGGAAACTTGATACACGGTCGTACATTTTGCAGCAAAAGCAATATATGCAGTTTTTTTAAGTGGCGTGCACTAGCCAGTCTCTTATAACTTGCTCTCCATTTCTTAAAATTCGAGAATAGTAATTTGCGCTAAATTTTCGACCAGTGCCATCATAAGGAAATTTGTAATTAAACAATGGTTTAGGTGGACCTTGTCGTACTAAAAAACTTTCGGTATCTCCTAAAATTCTGGGCCACAATGCTGGATCTGTACCTAAAATTTGTATAGTTCATTCCGTAGGTGGTAGGGTGGGGTCAGTTTGTAGAGGTAAAGTGCTATTAGTGCTACCCAGGGTGCCTTCTGTAAGTGCCAAGGCGGTGTCAGTTGGTAGGCCGCATTCATTTGGTGACAAAGTTGGTTTAGAAATATCGTGTGTTGATTGGTCTTGGTCACCAACACTCTCTGATGATTCCATGTTTTTCTTTTTATCTGAATTTTTGGAGATATTTGTTTTGGTACTTATGGTACTACTGGACCTACCCTGTAAATAATTGTGCAGAGCACCAGCTTGTTTTTGCTTTTGGGTTTCCTTCTCTAACCTTCGTTTTTGTACTGATGACCGGACAATTTTCTTTGCGCGTCAGACATTCTAAAACAACAAATTAAACAATGCAAAATATACTAGTTAAAATAAGCCACGGCGTTGCTAAAAATAAAAGTTGAAAAAAATCTTCAAATCTAGTCAGTGACTTAATCTATCACACAGTTTTGAAAAATAAAATGCCTAGTTTTAATTACCTATTTAAACTATTTTTAAATATAAAAACGAACTTTTTAACGTTTCGGGCTAATTTTCAACCCCCCTTTTTGAAAAAATAGTTAATACTTTTAGTAATTAAAACAAAATGGACAAATTGCGAACCACCACAATGAACACATAAAAACTAAATATTTAAAATGGATACCTATCTAAAATACTTGAATTTTTAAGATGGATTTTTTGTTTCTCTTTTTGCGCCGCGAAAACCCCAAATAAATTAACAAAAATCCGTCACAACAAACATACAGAAACTATTTAAAAATGTATAAGTACGTATTGTGGAAAATATTTTTGAAAATAATTCTTTACCATTTAATACAGGTATTTGCAGAGTACTAACCTTTAGAAATTGACAAAATACACAAAAGTCATTATCCCGACCTAAACTGTTAAATATTTTTAATATTTATAAACTTACTTCAAGGATATGTTATCACCAGCACCGACGCATTTGCAATCATAACACAATTGCGCTTAGATGACTCTTTATATAGTAAGGCGCGAAAACATGTCCATGCATGTTATGTCTTGCAGTTCCTATTTTAAACAAGTAACTATATACCTACAAGTTCATGCAAGGTCGTGCTCGTCTTTTAACTATACGTCTTGTTTTATTTCAAAAATAAATATGCTTTTTTTAAAAAGGTGTTTTAATATTTTTCTAACTTCAAAACATAACAAACCACAAAGATCAAATGCAAATTCGCCCTCATGTTCGCCGCCCAGGACAGGGGTCCGGGTTGTCCGCCTCTAAAGCAGGCCCTGTATGCATATATAAAAAATGAGCAATTGAAAATCTTTCTTTATTCTGCGTATATTCAAGAACAGTATAAAAATTATTTGAAAGGAATTTTCTACGTTAAGTTCACGGTCATCTGTAGTATAAAGCTGGCAAAGTATTGTATAAAGTAATATATGTATATGTGGGTATACGTACGTCCATATTTTTTATGTGGTTCTCATATTACAGTGAAAACACAATTATCTTCCGTGTTACTATTATTCGTCATAAATTATTGTAAAGTACTTTGGTTTGTTCATAAAATTGAATCTTAACCACCAAATGCCATTAAATGAAAAGTTATTATTTAAGGGAACTTTCTAAAAACCAACGTAAGTTATGTACTACAAATCGGCTTATAGAAAAGAGAAAATACTTCAAAATATATGGGTATACCTTTAGGCTTTATTAGAACTCGATAACGAAAGAAAGTTACAATCAGTGCAGCACTGATGCAATCAAAATAGAAAATATGTAGAATAGAATATAATAGAATAGATTTATTTATCCAATAGACCATAATATAGGGTGTCCATTTTGTTCAATCACTGTTATTAATAATAATTTTTATTAACTATGTCTTGTCAATTTATATGTAACGCGATGTTGTTAGAGTTCGGTTTTCTATTTAATAATATTAAATTTATATTTACATATTACACATAATCGGCTCGGTAGAGTAGAGCACGCGATGACATGGTGACTAAACAATCTCTCCATCGTCCTGCGGGTTCAAATTCCGCGACAGGCACTGACAATGTCGATGGGAATGGCTGTGTATTCGAGTTTTTTCATAAGTGCTATCCTCGTCCGTGCAGTTTCGGCTTTGTATTCGGCTGTTGTCTAATTTCTGTGAAGCTTATGTTATGTTTACATTTACCGTATTTTTGGGGAACGTTCTTGGAACACGAACGAGCATGAGAACACATTGATTGGACCACGATCCCTGCAGTTTCTTCAGGAAGAACTGATTCTTGCTTTCGCTCCATTGTTCCCCAATGAAGACAACTCTGGTCTATCCAAAAATAGCATGTGGTATCAGCAAGATGGAGTTCCATCACATTATGCTATTGATGTCCGGCGATATTTGAACAAAGTTTTTCCTAACCGGTCGACGGGATCCGATCGAGTGGCCAGCCAGATCTCCAGATTTGACCCCGCTGGATTATTTTCTATGGAGTTATATTAAAACTAAAGTTTATAAAGATAGACAAAATGATTTGTAAGATTTAAAGGAACGTGTAAGATATAAAACGCGACAAATTACACCAAAAAATTGTGTTAAAAACGTTTAACACGAATTTATAGCTGTCAAAATAGTTTTCAGGTAAACAATGGCTATACTAGCATTACAGTAAGCGTAATTTAAGTGTACTAGTCACGACAGGTATTTTAAACAAATAATTTGATTTGACATAATTGTTTTCACAGCACACTATTTTGTGCATAAGGTTTTGTATATTACATTATAATACCTATAATAAACTACAACTTTTAGGCAATCCAAAAGACAAAATTCAAACAAACGAAAAGTCGGGGGTTTATGAAATTAGCTGTAAGGACTGTAATCAAAAGTATGTTGGACATACTAGACGATCAATTCAAAATAGATTGAAAGAGCATATGACCCATTTCAAATTTGGTAGAACAGATAAGTTTAGTGTTGCCCAAGACACGTTTGAGAAAAACCATAAAATAGATATTAGCAATTTAAGATTAATTAGGAATGTAACAAATACTAGACCGCTGGATGCATTTGAGAGCTTGGAAATCACAAAGTGTATAAATATTATGAATATTGACAGAGGGACAATTCCAGGTAACCCGCTTTATTGGTTAGTGGGTCACAGTTCACCGAACCATGACAATAGTTTAGGTATAAATAGGGTATATTGCTAGCATAAGGTTACTTTTAATCATCTCCAGATGATGCCAAGTTGGTTGGCGAAACGCGCGTTGAGTGCAGTATATAGTGTTTTGGTGTTTCGTGGAAAACTACGTCAGTGTTATCTTCACATCAAAAGACTACGATGGCTTCACGGTCAACGGAACTAAATCTGTATCATAAGGTTACTGTTAAGGTTAGATTAATAGGGTCAGATATTTAGTTTCTAAAATCTTGCAAACGTCGTTCAGTATTTCCAAATTTTGTTCAAGTTAAAATTCCAAATTCTTCACACATTTCAGATATTATACAATGTTTGCAAAGTAAAAATGGCTAAATTTAGCAATTAAGTATGTGTACAGTAAACGAAGCATGCTTGAATTACAAGCATATGGACTTTCCAAAAAGCTTACCTATATGTTAAATAATTTAGAACATGAACAATGGTGTGACTTTCAGAGGAATATGTTTTTATCAATCAACGCGAAATTTATTAAGAAAATGTCGTCACAAAATAAAAACCTCAAAAGATTAATCTGTAGTACATCAAAAGAAAGTGTTCCTCAAAAAGTTCTCAGCATTTTATAAAATCATTCCTCACAGTCGTTTGATAAAGAAGAAATTGATCTCCTTAACAAGGGATTAAATTTTGCTTTAACTGCCTCTGAAGGCATTTTAGATGAGATTTTTGCTAGTGTTGAAAGTTCAATTCAATACCTTCCTGATTCATCTAAAGGATTTATCCGAGAAGCTTGCAGAAATCAAATCTCGACAAATATTGTCACTAATGTAAATATAAAATCAAAATCTACAAAAGACAGAAAAATTATCAAACGGTTGCGTGAAAAAGATTGTTTTTATTTAAAAGCTGATAAGGGTAATAAGGTTGTTATTTTGGATAAAGAGGACTATTATGAAAGGGTAGACAATCTGATACTAATGTAATAATAAAAAAAACTTTCTAGAAATCCATTACCAAAAATGATTACTGAAGTAAGAAATGTACTTAAATCCTGCAACAACCTTATTACTCCAGCGTTAAATAGGAGGTTACATGTATCTAACCCAAGTGTACCTGGATTGTACTGCGTGCCTAAGATACATAAACCAGGAAAGTCGGTACGTCCTATTGTTTCAGCAATTGGATCTCCGACTTACCACCTATCAAAATAGTTAACGGAGGAGTTCGAAAATTTACCTATCGTACCACCTAGTTTCTATGTGATTAATTCCAATGATTTCATTAATAAGGTGAACAATGTTCTGCAAGTAGGTGAAATTTTGATCTCCTTTGACGTTTGTTCATTGTTTCCAAGTGTTCCAATACCACAGACCTTGGACTATCTTAAAGATTTACTCGAATTAAACAATTTCAATCAAGATGTAGTAAAAGAATATCTTCAACTCACTAAACTTTGCATGAAACAAAATTGCTTTCGATTCAATGATAATTTCTTCGAACAACATGAAGGAACAGGAATGGGTAACTCTTTGTCACCATTCATTGCCAGTCTCTTCATGAACAGATTCGAGACGGAAGCAAAAGAAGAATTGAGATCTGGTTTGGCTTAGGTATGTGGATCATATTTTTGCAGTGGTTGATACAAAAATCGCTGCTATTGACAACTTTGTATCTAAATTAAATCGTCGTTTCACGTCACTTAAATTCACATACGAAATTGAGAACTCTGGACAACTACCAATTTTAGATGTATTAATAATTAGAAATAGTTATAATAAGTTAGAATTTGAAATATACCGAGAAGATACCAGTACTCTAGGATATATCCAACAACTCCTATATTTAGGAGGTGTTGATATATCCCTATGGACTCTCAACACAACATGGCGACTTTTAATTCTCTAGTCCATCGGCTATTAGGCTTCTCCCTCAATAAGGAGCAGTTTGAAAAAGAAAAGATATTGATTAAGGATATAGCTGCGAGTAATGGATATTCTGTAAATTTAATTGATAAAATAATTAGGAAACGAAAATTTAAAAAGTCACTTCGAAATTCCTCGACCTTTCAAAATGAAAGAGAAAATTCGAAATTTGTATCGATTCCATTTGATTCTTGAATCACCCGTGGTATTGGTAAGATTTTTAAAGATATGGGTATGACAGTGGTTCATTCATCGGGAAATAACCTACAACAACTTTTAGGCAATCTAAAAGACAAAATTCTAACGAAAAGTCGGGGATTTACGAAATTAGCTGTAAGGACTGTAATCAAAAGTATGTTGGACAAACTAGACGATCAATTCAAACTAGATTCAAAGAGCATATGGCCCATCTCAAATATGGTAGAACAGATAAGTCTAGTGTTGCCCAGCATGCGTTTGAGAATAGCCATAAAATAGATATTAGCAATTTAAGATAAATTAGGAATGTAACAAATACTAAACAACTGGATGCTTTGAAAGCTTCGAAATCACAAAGTGTAAAAATAGTACGAATAGTGACAAAGAGCCAATTCCAGGTAGCCCGCTTTATTGGTTAGTGGGTTACGGTTCACCGAACCGTGACAATAGTATAGTATAAATAGGGTACACTGCTAGCATAATGTTAGTTTTATTCATCTCCAGATGATGCCTACTTAGTTGGCGAAACGCGCGTCGAGTGCAGTATATAATGTTTTGGTGTTTTATGGAAAACTACGTCAATGTTATCTTCGCATCAAAGGTTCCAACCCATTCCACGATTATAATACTTATTTATTTAGAAGAATTTTGATTTTTGTTATTGAATTGCTACTTTATGGGTATCACTGTAATCGTACAAAGATGTATTTTCTAAATATCATGATGAGACACCATTTTGAGATTTGATAAATATGCATTTTTTAGAAAAACCGAATTTTTCACCTCTGAAGGCTACTGTGTAAGAAAGTATTTATCATAAAACTGTAATTCAATTTTTGCAATAGTAAGAAACCCCGTCAGAAACATTTTTTGTAAATCATAGCAATCTAAATCAAAAATTAAAATTTTCGTTAAAAAAGACATAAGTAAAAAATTAAAGAAAAATATATACTGTTATCTTCAGAATTCTCCACAGACTCCAAAAATGTAAAAATATACAGGATGTTTCAAAATAAGAAAGTTGGGGTAATTTCCGGCGAAACTTGAAGTGCATAAAAATTGAAAATACTGCCTTCTAATGCAATTTTATGTGTATAACAACAAAATTTCATTAACTTATTTCTATAAGAAATGAAAATAGAGAGGGTGAGTCAGGTTTTATTTACACTCTGTATATGTATGTATAAAAGAAATATTGTAAAAAGTGGGATGTTCCCTTGTCTTAAATAGGTATTATTTTGACCGAATAAGGACAGTTCAAGGTTTTGTTATTGAGCGCGTCGAACAAAACCGTGTGATGCGTTAATTAAAAAAACATAATTAATATTTCGAACATAATAGATATCAATAGCCTCAATAACAAAAATGGTTGTTAGCAAGAGCAAGTTGACTAGCTATGAGGCACAAAACATACATTGTACAATTCGTTATGGGTGTGATATCATAAATGAAATATTAAGTATGATGCTGGCTAGAAGATATTTCAGAGATTCTAAGATGAAAGATCCGGATGTAAGCCCACACGTTTTAAAGGAGCTGCATCTGCGCATGCTTAGTTTATTCAGGTGTTCGAGTGGAGCGTATTTTAAGTTAATTCATTATAATTAAAGTAAAATGGTTATTTTACCTTGAACCTGCTTCTTCTGGCGTTGGACAGTTACAGGAGATAAAAAACTGTATTTATGTGTGACTATAATTTATTATAGTTTGTTGACTATTACCCTTTTTTAATTATTGTTATTGCATTATAGAAAGTCCTTGTATTTTTCGTTTACAATATGCTTACGTTCACCTAGAGCAATACTGCAGTATTTAGAAACGTTTCATACTAATTATTAAAATGTTATTTATTAGCATTAAGGAAAAGCGCCGTACTTTGATGGCTGGGGGAAACCGACGCAAATTAATGATTTTAAATTAAACAAATGCCAACTACGATTAATATTATTTAACATAGATATAGCACAATTTACTAAAATTATAAAAGTTTGTTCGACTCTAAAAAACACAAATCATAATATATTTAATTTTAAATCATAAAGAAATCAGTTGGTTCCAAAAATATGACTGTGCATCATCTTATAATTTAAAAGTTTTGCTTTTCCTCGAGCAGCATTGGTTTTAGATCATTGATGTGATATAAAACAGAGCCTATTGGTATGATGTGGGAAGAAGACCACCTGTTAGGGTAATCACTAATCAGTTTAGCTAGTACCTGTAAATTTTTTTCCTTACGGGTTGCGGTTTTGACTACCCGCTGTACTGAAGCTTAAGCTTATTGTACCCCATAGTCTCATTACTCCATAAGACCCGTTCTATTCCAGAAGGCGAGTATACAGTTTATGGGAGCCCTGGCTATCTCTTCCGGGGTCCGTGGTCCCTCGAAGTGTGTTAGTCTCATTGCCGTTAGGGCTGGGCATTCGCGTAAAATATGGTGGGGAGTTTCTTCCTCTTCACCACACATCCTACAATCTGGATTGTCTTTCACCCTCATATTGGTTAGGTGTTTGTTTAGTGTGCAGTGTCCTGTTAATATTCCCACTGCACACCTCAGCTGTTTTCTGCTCAGCTTTAGCATTTCGTTGGTCCTTGCTCTAGATATTTCTCCGATGAACAAGCGTGACTGCCTCATTCCCGGTATCTCTATCCAGTGCGAGTAGTGTTTCTGTCTTAATAGTTCCTTTACCGATCCTTTCGCGGTGCTATAAGATACCCCGCAGGTCGGTTCGGGACCTGTTAGAATTGATTTAGCGCCTTTTCTGGCTAGCATGTCTGCTTTTTCGTTTCAAGTATTTCCCTGGTGTCCTCGTGTCCACTCCAGTTGTACACTGTTGTGTTCTGTAAGTTTCTCCAGGGACTCCAGGCAGTCTTTTACTGTTTTAGATCGTATTTCTACTGCTTCCAGAGCTCTGAGGGCTGCTTGGCTGTCAGTGATGATGCGGATTCTCTTATTTTTGTATGCCCTCCGTATCATTTCTTGCGCACAGACGTCTATTGCTGTGATTTCGGCTTGGAACACTGTTGCGATACTTCCAAGGTTCAGGCTGATGTCTGTCCCTGGTTGTTCTCCCGCAACTCCTGCTCCAGTACTGCTTGACGTTTTTGATCCGTCAGTATACCTGATGGTGTCATTTGGTTGTCGCTGCATCCTGCCTCCTTCTCCATCTCTTTCAGGTATTTTTACCCGGAAAGTTTTTGTGAAGTTGTAGGTTGTGCTGATTCTGTCTGACTGCATATCGAGTAGCCGATTTTTTCCTACATGTTGGAATACTTCAGTATGGTATCCTCTCCTTTGGATGGTCCCATACCCAGTTGTTTTCAGCCTGTATGCTGCCATTAGTGCCTCATTCTCCACCACTAGGTGTAGTGGAGGTAGGCCTAGCAGTATTTCCAAGGCTGCGGTCGGCGTTGTTGACATTGCTCCCGTGATCCCTAGACATGCAAGTCTTTGCAACTTGCCTAGTTTTCTCATCGCCTCTCCTTTTCCGGCCTTGTGCCACCAGATCAGGGAGGCGTAGGTTATTATTGGTACGACGACCCTTTGGTACAACCAGTGCACCATTTTTGATTGAAGTCCCCAGCTCTTGCCTACCATGCTTCTGCAGGTCCATAAGGCCCGCGTGGCTTTGATGGTCACTTTGTCTATGTGAGCTTTGAAGTTCAGCTTGGTATCTAAGGTTAGTCCCAAATATTTGACTTCATTGCTCACCTGTAGTTCTTTTCCCCAAAGATATAGTTTCCTCAGATTTTGGAGTTTTCTTTTCCTTGTGAAAGTCACCACCGTGGTCTTTCCTGGATTAACAGAAAGCCCTTCCTGTGTGCACCATCGATCTACCGTATTGAGAGCTCTTTGTATCATTTCTGATGCAACGCTCTCAAATTTTGCCACTGGTAGGATTGTGACGTCGTCTGCATATCCTTGCGCATATATTCCTTGCTGTTCCAGTTGTGCTAGCAGCTCATACATAACCAGGCACCACAGGAGAGGTGATAGAACCCCTTCCTGCGGGCAACCTCTGGTTACAGACACCTCCTCCGACATGTTTCCTAGCGTAGATTGGAATTTTCTGAGTGCTGAGTCGATCCATCTTGTTATTGAAAGACCGACTCCGCGCCTCTTCACTGCCTCACTTATTGAGTTGAATGAGGTATTGTCAAATGCTCCCTCTATATCTAAGAAGGCTCCTATGGCAGTTTCTTTGCTGTCTAGTGCCTTTTTTATTCCTTGAGTAAGCTCGTGTATCGCTAGCTCACACGATTTCCCTGCTTGGTAGGCATATTGGTTTCGATGTAAGGGTTTTGGCCCATCACATCGTCCCTTATATGTCTATCAGTACAATACTAATACGCATAATCAACTCAAAAAGTGGTTACATTTTGTATATTCCTCGCGCGGCGTTAGATTGTTGACATAAATTCAAGCTAACTAAAAACTGATGATACAGCCAGAAAAACCGAAATTTTGCAGTTTATGATATTTCCCAACTGAGATTTTCCTCGCTATCCATCGAGATGTCTACGTAAGCAGAATGTTAGGAAAAAATGTATTATATCTGATCTGTGATCGAATTGACTGACTGTCTGCGGCATCCACACATTGTTAATGTAGCCAAGTCAATTGTGTAGTTCGTGCGCAAATCTCGCTAAGTCCAGTTTCAGACATGTTTTATTTTTTCGCAGATTCCTACACTTCTCAATGATCTCTCAAGACCGCACTTTCCTTAAAGAACAAAACCCGTTAAATCCCTTCTTAAATAGCTGTCAAATATAGGTCTGTGGAGCATACAGCGCTAAATCCAATATTGGTACCAAAGTCAGATAAATCTATATTACTCGTTGTATTCAGCACAGGTTTTTTAAAATGTCACACAGATGAAGCTGAGTACGGCTTTGTAAACTATGTGCTTTCCGCGTTATGTTCGCACACTCAGCCGATTTTTATAACCTCATAGTTTTGAAGTATACATTACCAATTAGTGAGTCTGAAAATGGATGATGCTAATACCACTGTGGTTGCAAGTAATGTGGGATCAAGAAAAAGACAAACTAATAGAACCAAACGACAGAAGACTAATTTAAAGAGGTACCTAAGTTAAAATAATTGCAACTTACCTGTTTATAATAATTATTATTATTATTGTCAAGAAAAAACCTAGTAATTTTGTTTGTTTGTTCGTCAGAAGTCGCGTTTCTGCTCCTGCCGTTAAGTCATTCAAAAAGCCCTGTTTACACAAGGGTCCTACATATTGTTGTTCAGAAATAAATCTTGGAGATGTGCAAGAAATACGAACTTCTCTCAACGTCACTAATGACAAGATTCAACAGGATCTCAAATTATGCCATTTTTTGTCTGCCACTGCAGTCGAACGTAAACGACTCATTAAGAACCAACCTAGAAAGCGAGAGTTCACTGTAACATATTTCTTGCCAAACCGACATTCTAAAAAAAAGATTCGTGTACCAAGCCATGTTCTTGAGGGTACTTAATATCCATAAGGATCGAGTTAGGCGCGTAGCAAAAGTTTGTTTCGAGGGTAAAATCCCGAAGGAACCGGAGGTGAAAGAATTTCCGAGAAGCACATCGACAAGAAGCAAAATATTAGGAGATTTCTGGATGGGCTACCCGCTAAGGAAAGTCATTATAATAGAAAAAAATCAAAACGAGTTTATCTTGATTGTAGCCTAACCACGAGAAAGCTATTTAACATCTATATAGAACAACGTGCACCAAATGTCACGACTACAAAATTCGGTATGTTCAGAAATATGTATAATGAGTATAATATAGGGTTTAGCAGTCCTGCTACAGACTGTTGTGCTCAGTGCATGAGACTGAAACATCTCCAAAAAAAGGAACGGGATGAAGATGCAAGGAAGAGACTCGCTCTGGAGTTAACAATACATAAAAAAGTGTCAATGCATTTTACGAATCAATGAGGAACACACCTGAAAACTCATATACTTTCTGCTTTGACTTGCAACGAGTGCAGCCTTTGCCCAGAACCCTCATCAATGATGCATTCTGTTCACACCAAGTTAGCTTGTATAACTTTTCTTATGTTGACATAAAAGCTAAAATTCCTACATTTTATATATGGACTGAAGACCAAGCCGGACGAGTTGCTGAAGAAATTGCTTCTGCTTTGTTTTATCACTTGAACAGCCTTACACTCACGGACATTCACACACTGAGATTATTCTGCGATGATTGCGGAGGACAAAATAGGAACTCACACATCATCCACACTTTGTATTATTGGTTAAAATGCAAATCTCCACCAGGTATATCAGAAATTATAATAACGTACCCGGTCCGCGGTCACTTGTTTTTACCGGCCGACCGAGTGTTCGATCGCGTAGAACAAGACCTTAAAAAGCATTCAGTTCTCACATCAAAAGCCGATTATAACGCAATCTACAAAAAGCATGAAGTTGTTAGGTAACTCGACAGTGACGAAGGAAATGGCTGGAGAATCTACAACATCAAAGTTTTGGAAGAAGAACTCAAGAAGATCAATGGCATTTCGAATATGAAAGTGATCAGCTTAAAAAAACTACGGAAAACGTTTCTGTGTATGGTTTTAAGCACTTTAGGTTCAGGACTGGTACGGAACAATATACGACATTAACAAAACCAAGGTCCAGAGGGATACTCAGATTTGAAAGAAAGGGTATTCGGACGTCAAGAGGGCATACCCGAGAAAAAGAAAAAATCTTTGGAAAATCTATTGACTAAGCAATTTGGAGAAGATTGGAAGAATGACGAGGACTTGGTTTGGTACAATGATTTACTACGTAGGCAAGAAATCAACAATATGGAAGATGAGCTAACTGAACCATGCGATTGCCTCACAGAAAAGAATGCAGTGCATATCTAGCGAAAAGATTTTTTTTTAATAATCCATTTTTATTTTGGAACCAAAGGTCAGAAATCGAGTTTGTTTTAGAATACGTTGATATATCGTTTATATGGATTAATATTTTTTATTTGTTGTTATGCCCTTTTATAATAACAATTACGGATTGAGGAAGTAGTTTTTTTATACAAAATGCGCTAATTATTTTTATATTTGAACCAAAGCCGGCTAAATCCAAAAAAAAATATTTTTAAAAATATATAAAGGTTAAAAAATTTTCAGCGAAAATTTGTCAAATAGTCCTTGGCGATCTGCAAAATACAAGGTAAAAAGCAGTAAAACGCTAATCATATTTGATTTACTGCAATACGTTTTTGCGATTTGCCACAAATTTGACTTTGGGGATTTAGCGGGATTTGCGCGAGCTCCACAATTGCAAGTAAGCCTGGTTTCTAATTGAAAGCTAAGGGCTACTTTGCTTCACATCAAATATAACTACAAGTACGTCCACATTTTGAAAGATCATTATATTGTTGCTAATCATCTGTTTCATTATTCTCGGCATTTTATGAAACATCCTTTCTATTATGAAAAAGAAAGGTATGCAATTCAGTACTATGAGGTCCTATTCTCTTTATGTCTTGCAGGTTAGGATTAATTGGTGCCTTCTCCAATCTTCTCCACATAAGTTACCCTTATATTCCAATACTTCCTTTATGGGATGCCGTTCGATAAAAAAATCTGTCTTATCTATGCCATGTTTATTTGTGGATTTAAGTCTGATTGAACATGCTTATGATATGATGCATACTTTATGTCTGACGCTGAATGGGTGCCCTTCTTATGTTTTATTTGCAGACATAAATCGTGTGTATCAACAATATTCTTTAATCCTCCAAGGATCTTGAAAAGCATAAAAAGCCTGAATCGTATATTTGTTTATCAAATAATTTCGTAGTTAATGAGTATAATGTGTATTAAAAACGACTTTCTTTTGTCCATTTTCGACAGAGCCTTGAATACTGGCTGAGCTATTTGAAACATCAGTAAAAATTAAACTAACCAAAGAACTTTATTCAGCGTATGTAGTATACTACATACTATAAAGCATACTATCTTACTAGTTGGTCTCCGTTTATCATTTTCAACAGAACCATTTCTATCAAACTGCGTTGCCCATTCTCGCATTCTGTTCGCAGAAGGAGCCATTACGCCGTAATTCTCTACGAAAATCTCGTTGAACTTGAGTTGTAGAACCACTTAATAAAAACAACCGTACTATTTTTACACGATCAATAATCGACCATCGCTCCATAGTAATGAGAACTGCGACTTAGGGCCACAAAATGAAGTGTGACATTTCGGACTATCATAGGATATCAAAGGATAAAAACCGCTCAATTTTATAAATGACACCCTTCGTTTAAATTTTTTTATAATTTACGGTATTTAAAAATAATAACGACAAAAGTTGTTTAAAATTTTTCAAAAAAGCGTGTTATGTATGGATTAGGTACATCCTAGCTTATTATCTGTTTTTCCTAGTGTTGGCAGTCACTCAGGCACGGTCATCATGAACGGTCAATGACCGATCATTTGCCGGTCAAGTCACGATTAAGTTGACTGGTCAAATAGCAACGTGTCCAAGATGGTCACGGATATGGTCAACTTGACCGGTCAGTTTGTCCAAGTTGTCCAAAATTTTAAATGTGCTGACATTTCCTTTAAAATTATAATCATGACACTTGACAATTGATGTGTAACTGTCAATCACCTGTTTTTGGACAAAGAAATTGATATAAATCCTCAGTAATAAGAGAGTCCAGTAGACTTTTTCATTTTCTTTTTGTTTAAAAAATGCCAAAAATTGTCAAAATTTTGGGATTCCTTTGAAAAATATCTGATATGACCAGAACATAACTTTCTTATATCAGTATACATTATCCTGATCTAAAAAAATCATTCTATTTAATTCTTCACTTACCTCAATTAAATTTTAATAGCGTGCCTTGAAATGTTTCATTAAAATTTTTAAATAATTATCTATCAGCATCATTCGATACTGTCATATATTTTAATAATTTTTTTGTTATTGACATTGACATTTTTGTAACTAAATTAGGCCTCTCAAATGTCAAACTGTTAAATTTATCCTAACCCCATTTTATGAAGCCAAATGTGTAAAATATTTCAGTTTACATCAGCTTTATTTAAGTACTTGGAAAATATATTTCATTCGCTTGATATAGTAGACATGATTTATTTATAATCTTTCATCAAGAATATATTTTTTTGTAAAGTCAAATACAAAAAAGTTTGGGTCCCGTGGACTCCCTTCTGCAAATATTTTACAAATTGTTTAAAAGTAACCTAATGAGGCATACAATTTTTTTCAACTTTTCTTGCAAATTTCAATCGCAATTTTTTTGTCTGAAAATTTTCATTTAGTTTTGATAGCTTTAAAGTAACGAGTCCCATGCTTCAATACTAAGATATGACATAACCTAAATTTCACCAGCTGCTACTTGCCTGGCAAAGCGCATAGTAAAGAATTGCCAAAAATGTCCCAAAAAATGTAATTATTCATTCCCAAAGTGCGTAACTCCAAAAAGTTTGCATTCGCTAAATTTGTAACAAAACCAACCTGCAACGAGAATATCTGTGATAAAGAAATATTTAGATGAGGTCAGTTTAGACGACGATGGGCGACAAAAAATAAAGTGCCAAAAAATTTTAATTTGCATAATTTCCTATATATGCCTCATTTATACAAGTATTACACACCATTTTGATGAGAAAATTATGATACATCCAATGGCACTTTTATTTGTCATTTTTAAAAATGACCAGTTTCGTGACTCACATTGACCGGTCACGATGATCGGTTAGTCACGGAAACATCGTGACTGGTCAACTACCCATCACTAGTTTTTTCCAAGAGTGTTCACGCTATAATTAGTGTTGCTTTAATTAAATTTTTAGCGCAGAAGTTCGTAAATATGCCGTATAAATGCAGTGTCGGGTTGTAAATTATGTGAATGGGCCGAAAGTGGGTGTGTCTTCTTTTCTGAAGGATGAAAGCTTGTTTAAAAATGAATTTCTGCTATTCCAAGAAACGGAGTTACACCTTCAATGTGTATTAAAATGTGTCAATTCCTTCATCGGGTAATTGAACAAGATGAATTTGTTCAAGCACTTGAGGCAAGTGAAAGAGAATATTTATGTCTGCAAAATTCTATCAGCTATAAAAATTACGATGAATTTTTCAATATTCTAAACACATTGCCAATTTCGGAAGAGAGGTACATATAATTTTCATGATAAGGATAAAGCCACAATAATCAAATTAACATATACTCCAGAACCAGCTATCTTATGCCGTTGTCATAATTTATAATAATTATAGTCTCATTATAAATTTAAGTCGAGGAGGTTTGGTATTTCCTCGCGAAAAGTGGTCTCGTCTATTTATATTATATTTAATAAATTACTGTAAAGCTATGACGCAGAATTTTTGAATATTCATAAGAGAGGTTTTGTCATTCATTTTGTTTTAAATTACTTCAGTAAAAATGGATTTTAGCGATTGCGAAATTCGGAACATATTGCATATTCCCATCTTAATGTGCACCTCAAATATTTTACTAAAAAAACTGTAAGTATTGTCACAAAACTACTGACCATTTAGGTAAAATTAAATTGAATATTTTGGTAGTAAAATTTTGATAGTTCGAAAAATATTTTGGTAGGTAAATAAATATATATAAAAATAAGTGCACATAGGTATAGATTTTTTAAAAATTAAATTAATTATAATCATTACAATATAATAAAAGACATGTTACTTTGTTGACTCCAAAAAATTAAACAATCTTAAAATGTACAAGAATGTACAAAAATTAAATTTATTAATCAACAGATTTTTTTTATTTACTTAATGACCAGTTAGACTTACATCAGTTTTCAATCTTTATAATTTTTAAACTATAATTCTTGTTTTTTAACCCTAGTATAAAAACCTTATTTATTGACTTATTGCCTCATAAACTGTGTTTAAAATTTCTCATTAAAATATATTTTATTATATCGTATCGATTTTCCAATTTATTTCTTTTTAAATTTAAATTTAAAATCTATACTTATATTCATTTTTACAATAGTTTAACACTCGCAAAAAAAAACTAAAATTTATTCGATGTAAGGGCTCAGTTTATGACTGGCAACCCCGTTTTACAGAAAAACCCTTAATGATTATTGCAAATAATTTAGCGTTGTTAATAATTCGTTATTACAGTACTCACGACGAATTGTGCCGGCTTGGCTAGACTAGCAGTTGTGACGTCACACTGTAGCACTGAGGCCTTGGTTTTAGGTTGTAATGACTGGGTTTTTCCGGTTGATGCTGGAAGCCTAGATATGAAAATCAGATCAATATCTTAAATTATTTTGATGTTGAGTATGAACGGACAGACATCTACTCGAAAACCACTTTTTTTTGTATAATTTATTTACTCTCATTGCCTCGGTGGTGTGAAGGACAGTATTGCGTGCTTCCACCCAGGCCGTCCGGGTTCAAAACAAGACCAGACCAAGACGATGAGGAATAATGAATGAGCTGACCTGCTCCTCTCACCATATTTCGAAGGGGATGTAAAATGGAATGTGCGATGTGAGCACGTTAAATATCCCTACCTCCCCCCCCCCCCACGACAAAGTGGACGTTCGGCAAAATTTCTAGTAGTACTAATAATCTTACTATACCTACTTAAAAGAAATAGGAAGGAAATAGTAAAAATAAAATAAAAATTTAAACTATGTAATACATCTTTTTGCAAATAGTTGCGATATAAAGAAATGTACAATATTTTTATAAATATGGAAAGAATGTATTTGCATCGTTTTTCTAAAATATGTTTATTTCTGTTATCAGAGAATTTCAAAAATTTCATTAATATAAGTTGTATATTTTCATGATTACTATAATTCCTCGTAAAAGCATGTAAAATGAATCATAAACAATTATTAAAATACTTATAATACTATATATAAGTATCTCCTATCACCCCTACGAAATCTGGCAGTCAAAAGCTATGATAGGCTTCATTGCCTTCAAGTTATTTTCTTTAAAATCAAAATTTTCGTCTGGCTTTTGTGTAGTATGATATGAAATGAGGCTTATTTATTTAATTAAAGTGAAAGTTTTTAATTAATGAAAATCGAGAATTTAATTAATTTATAAGTTATGGATGTCACAAATCAGTTATTTAATGAAATCTGAGCCGACAGGTACATTTTAGTATTTAGAAATAATTTTCATTAAATTAAAGATTGTTCATTTTCATAAATATAAATTGGGACTTATTTCGAAATATTGTACTACTGGTTAAATTGTAATTGAGATGTTATACAGAGAAGTGAACTTGAAACCTTTTGCCGCAAAAAATTGCCATACAATGACAATTATGGCCATGACATTGCTTAAGTACATTGTTCAGTAGATCATTAATTACTTTTAGATTTGCAAAATAAAACAATTTGATAGGATACATTTCTCACGGTAGAGATTGGGTCTGTGCTCCTAATATGTCATCATGTCAGTCTGATAGTCTCTTGTCAAACTCACCAATCTGACAAGGGACTAAAATTGATTAATTGACTAAGGGAGTCAGGAGGAAGCAATGGCATAACAGACAGGTAGAGATATCAGCATATCTCGTTTAGAATATTCCATTCCACATTTTCATTGAACGAAAGGTTAACAATCTTATAACATTTGTTTATAAAACATTTCATACTTCTTATTATAAGAAATACATTAATAACGGTAATGCGTTTTCTGAATAGTTTTTAAAATATTCATAAATAATTTGAGACTCAGATGCAAAGTAGAAAAATACTACCTTTGTAACAAGAATAGTAGATTTTTTTGATTAATCAAGGAAGCCAGAAAAGGTTGTCATGGTAAAACAGAAATATTATAAATTAATAATAGCAGTTTTTTTTAATTTTCAGTGATAATTTTGAGTGGCTCACTTCTGACTTTATTTCTGAGCTGGGAAAAAAATCAAAAAGAGAGGTTGTAGTTTTCCTCATGAATACCAACTATGGAAATGATAACCAATTAAATATAAACTAAAACAAATAAAGTTGAGGGTCCAAAATTTTAATTTTCAAAAATAAATTGTTTTCACTCAGAAGTATAAGTTGACATATATATATATATATATATATATATATATATATATATATATATATATATATATATATATATATATATATATATATATATATATATATATATATATATATATATATATATATATATATATATATATATATATATATATATATATATATATATATATATATATATATATATATATATATATATATATATATATATATATATATATATATATATATATATATATATATATTTATTATTTCAGCTGTATTTTTTAAAATTAATTAACAAAACAGAAAAAAAAATTAAGTACACTATGAAACAATAATCAATAACACTAACAACTATCGGTTTGACAATAACTATGATATTTCCAGGTAGTCAGAATTTTATTTCTGACAGATAGATTATTAAAAAAAAATAGTATTTGAATATCCAACTCAATTTACATATTTGAGGTAACTTTTTAAACCTAGAAAACTTTTTTTATTCAGTATTTTCCTCTAAAGTTAAAAATGAAGATAGATAGTTAATTTTCATGTACCCTATATATATTGAACATAATGGGATATTAACTGTAATGTAGGTTTTTCTAATTGTAAACAGAAATTGGAGAAGAAAATATCTAAATTTAGCAATACAAAATCATTTTAATAATACTGCGTTTTCGTTGGTGTTTAGGTTGATCATATATACAGGGTGTCCCAACCAAAAGTAGGCGGCACCCTGAATAACTTTGGAGATAAAATTTTTTTTGAAAAATTGGTGAAACACGTCGACCTTTTTTCCAAGGGGGACATATTTCAATGTAATACTTGTATACCTATCATCTCTCTACCCTACGCGGCCACCCCCTTAAAAAATTCAAATGGCAAGGGGGTCGAGTGATACATCTTTTGAAAGGTCTTATAATTCCCTACATAACTGTGTATTTTTTTTAACTTTTATCGATTCGTTCTTAAGGAAAATAATTTTATTTTTGATGATTACACACAATCGAAATCGTTTAAAATATCTAAAATACACGGCACTGGGTATCGGAATTTATAAAAAACCTACATTTTTTAGTGCTCTCAAATCAACACGAGTTTTTTCGACAAAAACACTTTCCTTGTCCGTTTAGTTTTAGAATAATAAAAGACTCATAAGTATTTGATAGTCCTTGAAGATTAATTTGTTCACAACAAATTTTAAATCGAGAAACATTTGACCAGAGTGAGTTCTCAAAATGGTTTATACCCTTCAGGAGAGAATAGAAATTGTCAGCATTTATTTTAAAAACGATAATTGTGCTAGAGCTACGAAGCGCATATTCAATAGAAATCACCCAGATAGAGTGGTTGGTTCTCAGTATGTTTTACAATTATTGACAAAATTTATGGAAACAGGTTCTGTAGGAAACAAAAAGCATGAACCTCAGCGACCAATTTGGAATGAAGCAGTCGAAGTGGCAGTTGTGGGTCATTTGCAGATGGATAATACTCAATCGATCAGGAAAGTAGCTGAGGTTTCCGGCGTATCACGAAGCAATGTTCATCGAATTATAAAGTCTCACAAATTTCATCCATATAAATTTAAATTGGTACACGAATTAAACGAAGATGATCCCGATCGACGGCTTGAATTCTGTGAGATTTTTAGTAACAATTAAACGGTAATGCCAATCTACTGTACAATATGTGTTTTTCTGATGAATCGACATTTCAGTTAAATAGAGAGGTAAACTGGTACAATTGTAGGTATTGGACTGAAACCAATCCACATTTGTTCATGGAAACTCATACCCAAAGGCCTCAGAAGTTAAATGTTTGGGCTGGCATCTTAGGGGATCACATTGTCTGGTCGTTTTTTATTCCAGACAATTTAAATGGCGAAAGGAACCTCGATCTGTTAGAAAATAACATCGACCCAATGATTACCCAAATCCTCGAAGAAGACGATAATCTTTTAGAGGACGAACTGTTTTTTCAACACTCCCACATTTTGCTATAGCAGTCCGTTAATTTTTGGATAATCGGTTTCCTGAGCGATGGATTGGAAGAAGAGGTCCTGTGGAGTGGCCCGCTAGGTCACCCGATTTAACTCCCTTGGATTTCTTTCTGTGGGGATATATTTGAGATCGAAGGTATTTGCAATAAAACCCGTATCTCTGGAAGAGTTACGTGAAAGAACTGTTCGAGAATGCCGTTTATTGACTCCAGATGTGTTCAGAAATGTTCATACAGAATTTCAAGACAGATAATACTACTGTATGGAAGTGGGTGGGGGTCATTTTGAACAATATATACGATAATTTAAACTGCTTTTATTTTTATTTCCCGATCCTAGAATAATTAAACAATTATTTCTCAAGAACGAATCGATAAAAGTTTAAAAAAATACATAATCATGTAGAGAATTGAAAGATCTTTCAAAAGATGTATCACTCGACCCCCTTTGCCATTTGAATTTTTGAGAGGGTGGCCGTGCAGGGTAGAGGGATGATGATAGGTATACAAGTATTACATTAAAATATGTCCCCCTTAGAAACAAGGTCGACGTGTTTCACCAATTTTTCAAAACATTTTTATCTCCAAAGTTATTCAGGTTGCCTGCTTTTGGTTGGGACACCCTGTATATATATATATTTGTTTGACTGTTTTTCATGTACATAATACTAATTTAAAAACTGATTTCAAATATGTTTTAATATTTGTACTATATACATATTTAAAATAAAAAATTATGGTTTAAATTGCCTGTATTATTATTAATATAAATAAGTGTAGAACGTTTTAAAACGTTTGCGAAAATTCGGTCTTGTGTACACTCGAATAATATTGATAGCGGCTATTATAGATAGGCGAACTACAGAAAAAAATGATAAATATATTTGGGTATCATCAGAAAAAATTATGATTTCATAACTCAAATATCGTAGAAACCAAAGATACATATTGAAGCCAACAGAGGCCTTACACTAAATCTTTGAGGCACTCCTGAATTTATGTCTAAAACATTTGAAATATCACACTACGACCGCTCCAAAAGTAGAATTGATTAAACCAGGATAATTTTATTATAATGTAACTCATTACCACTTCGAATATTTTTAACAAAGTTAAGATAAGATAGGCGAGACCGAAATTACTGAATCTGAAGATGTTGGGTATTTTAACCTTGGGTTTAATTAGTTTTACAGTTCTTTTTATTCTTGTATCTCACTATGGCCTTAAGTGCTTCCAGACCCTGAATTCGACGTTTCAATTATTTTTTCATTCCTCAAGCAAAATTCTCAGAGGTATGTGAAATGCTGACGTAATTGTACATAGATTTACCGACGTCGAATGTTTTTTAAATACCGTTTTGCCCTCGATAACTCTCCAAATTCATTTTATTTTATTACTCGGATAATTAGTCATTAATGATTCCAGATGCAGCATCTCTTCTGTTTTGGCATTCATAACACTTTCGAATTCTTCTACGGAGGTTAATTAATTGACTTATGTAAGTTTTATAAACGATTTGGAAATCTGAGTTACGCTTTTTATGGGTATGTTCTTTCGATGTGTATCTTTATGTGAATTGTGTAAAAAATAAACTCCTATATCTAAATTGTTTCATGAAATATATTTGTACAGACATTGTTTTTCATCTCGAAATGTGTCATTGAATCTAAAATCTTCAATCTTTGATCCTGACCTACATTTTTTCCAATTATTTTTTTAAATTATGTTTCAATGTTTTATTATTACTTGTCCTAAAAATATACGGCCAAGTTATGGTAAGTCATATATTCTCAATAGGAGTGGAGAATTATCGAATGCAACCATATCCATATTTTTGCCATACGAGGCGTATATAGTATATATAGGAGGAAGCTCGTTAGATAAATGCGTGGGTTTTAATAAATTTGATATATGTCGTCCTTACCGAGGTGTTCATTATCAGTAACATATAAAATATAGCGCAATAACAATAAATCTTTATAAACATTTGTGCAAGTATCTTAATTATGATAAAACGCGGTTGCAGTTAAAGTAAGGATGGTGATAATAAAGCTAAAGCAGAGGCGTGCTGCATTTTGTCAACACAGTAAGATAAAATATTACAAAATATATTTTTTTCATACTCCCACCTTTTTGCCCATGTTACTAAAGAAATACAAACTATGTGACATTAAAATTGCAACACCCAGTAATACATAAAGAATTTAGGTGAAATCTGTTACACAGTAAGTCATACAAAAACTAATTAGTGATAATATTTTGATTAACGATTGAATGATAGATTACACAGCCCCACAAAAAAATTTTTTTCTGACCTAACAACGAGACGAGTATATCCTTATGTATTTTTGATCGCTGATTCCGAATCCGTGGTCAAAGAAAGTCGTACACCCTCAAAAAAAAATTTTAGAGCCAAAAAACACTCCCTGAATAGGGTATATATGAGATAACGCTCTGAAAATGATGTTATCATTTTAATCAATCGTTTTGTTTAATATTTTCGGGAAAAATTGAATGTATTACGATAAAAATAAAGGTGAATTGCAGCGTTCACCCTATCGGTATGAAACGCACCACCCTCATCTGCCATCAAACCAATTGATAACGACAATGACTGAAAAACATCTAAAAATGTTCAAGTTTCGTTAGGTTTGCAATAAACTGACGTAGAATTCACGTAATACCACAAAACTACCCCTATAGCGTTATGAAAAACAACTCTTAACTTCAATTACAGAAAAAAGAAAGGAAAAAACATAAAATTTGATAACGATTTCATTATATGGATGTTCTTATTTGCAGAGATCCTTATGGCTAGGATATTAGCAGTTATTGGTCACCAATCTTAACACCATTTGGGTATAAAACGCATCCCTGAAGGGGGTGAGAAGTACTCTTACGTTAGTAGCTTTTAATTCTTCTTTTTTTAATCTTTTCTTTTTATGGTATCTTTTAAGTTTATTTTTTATCGATCTTCTTACTACATAACGCTATAGAGGTAGTTTTGGGGTATTACGTGAATTCTACGTTAGTTTATTGCAAACCTAACGAAACTTAAACATTTTTAAATGTTTTTCAGTCATTGTCGTTATCAATTGGTTTGGTGGCAGATGAGGGTGGTTCTCACCCTCTATGGGGGTGCGTTTCATACCGATAGGGTGAACGCTGTAATCTACCTTTATTTTTATCGTAATACATTCAATTTTACCCGAAAATATTAAACAAAACGATTGATTAAAATGATAACATCATTTTCAGAGCGTTATTTCATATATACCCTATTCAGGGAGTGTTTTTTTGGCTCTAAAATTTTTTTTTGGGGGTGTACGACTTCTTTTGACCCCGGATTCGGAATCAGCGATTAAAAATACATAAGGATATACTCGTCTCGTTGCTAGGTCAGAAAAGTTTTTTTTTTGTGGGGCTGTGTTATTTTTTGCGCATTTTCAACAATTGAGTGAGTTTGAAAGGGTTACAAGAAACCGGTGTTTCTTTTTCGGAAAATTGCGATTTATTAGCCAAAATGCGTCAACAGTAATGCGATGTTGTAATACGTGGAATGAAGAACAGAGACATCAACGTCGTATAGGTATCAGCGCTGTTGAAGGAACCATTGAATGTGAAGAACGCCGCTTAAGAATTGCGGCCCTAAGGGACTGTTTCATTATAACCAGGTCTCTGGCAAGTGAGTGATTATATTCTACAGATTATCCATACGCGTCGTAAACTAAAGTTCTTAAAAATTTTGCTAACGATGGGTCCAGAGTTTTCGATTGACTGATGTCGGATCGTTGTTTTCTTAGAAGGGCACCTTCTTTCACCAGTTTCTGTATTGTGGGATAGGGAACGTTAGTCAGAGATGCCGTTTCACCTAGTACATCTAAATCATACATATTAGCTCGTAGCTTCAAAAGATTATGTATTTCTAATTTGTGACACAAAACCAAACTAATGGAAAATAGGATTATAATGGGCATAATTCAAATGTTAGCATGCTTAGATATAATAGAGGCAATGCCAACTACATCAACTGCAGATTTAGAAGACTTCATGGATCTGCTTCCTCTCCATATTGTGGTGGAAACGGTTACCAAAATGTGAGCTTGACTCATCAGAAGTGATCGAGAAGGGCATCTCGCTGCCTAAAGATGATCAAAACTCTGGAAACAGACATATTAAAAACGAGTTTGATACAGTCAAATCTATGTCTGATTTTTGAAAGCTCTCTTGGGTCACAATACCTGAAAGTACAGAATATATGAACGGGGTACTAGATAATGTGGAGGGCAAGTATGATGCACAAATTGATACAAATTTGATACAAGCAAGGGCATAGAGGTATATGGGTCAGGGGGAAAAATAAAAATACAATTGGGAATCTACTCTAAAGTTTTTTAAACTGAAATTATATCAATTGTGATCTGTGCTCAGTTTCTACAGGAAACACCAAAATAGTCTAAACTGTATCTTAACTGACAGCTAAGCAGGAATTAAAACTTTTTATGCTTATTGATCTCAATCCAAGAAGTATTAGGATGTCATCGAAGATACTGTAACTGATAAAATTAACATCGTCAATGCATAAAAGGCAATGAACACGCTGATTGCTTAACACAAAGAGGTAGTGGAAATGGCTCTCATCGACTGGAACTAAGTTACGGAATATCCTGTAGTGTCTGAGTTAAGGCACTTTGAGTGCTCCCAAGGATCATCCAAAACAACAGTCACTCCTCAGATTAAATAGGATACGAATAAGGAAAATAATGGGAGTCATAACAGGATACTGTCTGTTAAACAAGTATATCATCACACAAAGAGAGAAAAAGAATCTATCTGGCTAAGTTATGAGGAGGAAGATGAAGCTTCTATTCATTTAATATGCCACTATGAAAATAACAAAGAAAATAGTGGTTTTTAGAGTTTCCAGAAACGGAACCCGCAATTTTGAGAAACCTACATTTCAACGAAACCTTTAGAAGCCACAATTTATTGAAGGAAATAGAAGCATTATTTGACATTACCAATGAGGAGAAAAAATTGTACACCGATCTGAATCAAAATGTTTCGATTCGATATTGTACGAAGTTTAAATGTAATTATTATATACAAAAAAAACACTTTTTTGAAAAAACTGAAAAATCATGTTCGAGATAACATACTGACATAAATATTTTATGTGCTACGCTGCTGATAGGATTTCAAATAATCCGTTGCCTATTCATTGTATAATTGATTAGTAGAAGCTATAAATAAAACTCCATTAAAACCCTGGTCTATATCAGGAATAATAATGTATATTCCCACTGGTAATATGACAATAATGGATAAAGCAAAATGTAAATGAATGTAATAAGCAAATTCATTTGGAGGCCATAAATTTATTTCACTATATTCTGAGACCTATCCAAAAACTAGGAGTCGAAGAGAGATAACACAATCCGAAAGTTTGATTCCAGTATGTTGGTACACACACCGGTTTTGGTATCAAAGACCATCAATATTATCAAGATCGCCATGTCAATTTCCTGATCTAAATCATCTGCACTCATTTTGGTGAAACAATTTTAAAAGTACAGTATATACATTAGTACGGATAATTTAGATACCCTTGTAAAACAAGCACTGACAGGTATAATTTTCTAAACAAACCAAAGTCCTACAACTGTAACTTTTGGAGATTCCAGTTTGGAAAAAAATTTATAGAGTAGCACGTACAAATTAATCCATAATGTTGCATCTGGTGCGCAGAAAATTGTTACAAGGATTATTGTTTAATAAAACAGTTGTTTGTTTCAAAATGCATTATTTTGAAAGATGGTACATAGAAAAAGACTGTTCTCAAAAAAAATAAAGTTTGAAAATTATTTTTTTCTACTCCCTACATAGAAAATACTATTTTGCTCCCTCATTTCAGGGAGCAAAGTAGTACTTTTCCTCCCTCGGGAGGAAAATACTTTGCTTCCCCTAGGGAGGAAAATACTTTGGCTCCCTCTGGAAGCAAACAAGTAAAAACTTCAAATAGCTGTAATAGTAGTGTATAGACTTCTTTTATTGATACACAAACTTCCTGAAAATGATTGCTTTTCTTTGAAACAGATTTTTTATTACTTATTTTTATTTATAAAAATTGAAAACAGTTTAAATCGAGGTTTAACTTAACATCAGTAACTAAATACTGTTAAAATTTATGGTACAATTAGTTAAATTACTAATGGAGATTGCCTCTGAAGAAATATTGGCTCTGCTGGTGGAGATCAGTTCCTGTTTGTTGTTTTCCAAAGTCTTGGTCGCTGATGAAGTACTTGTAGAAACAAAATTTTCAAAAACAAGACAACGTTTTTTGGTACTTGAAGTAGTACTTTCTCCCGTAATTATTTGGCTGGCTACCTCACATTTTTTAGAAATACAATCATCTAAGTACCCTTCTGCTACTGCGTTTGTTCGCCATCCCCCATGTCTTTTTAGAGTGAGAATGTCACTTCCAGCATTGACTAATAACGTAGCTGAAGTACGGCGCAAACTGTGTCCAGTATAGCCTTTCGAATCATCCAAATTTAAAAATATTGCTATTCTGTATGGAATTTTGGCAATTGTGTTTTTGCCAATTACCTGGTTTGTACATTTCCCTTTAGCATAAGTTATAAAAAATCTAGAATGACATGTTTTAGGGGACCTACAGTCCAGATATTTTCTATACATATCCAAGACAGATACTCCGTTTAAAATCTCATTTGTTATTGTAAATGTCCTTTTGATATTAGTTTTTGAGTCAGATATTTGCACCACCAAAATATCGCCTTTATCACTGATATCCTCAAGTACCATTTTAACTAATTCATCGCTACGGCATGCCCCAGCAATTCCAAATATAAGCACAACCTGAAAAAAGGAAAATGCACTTATGATAACTGCCTAAAATGTCACTTAATGGTCATATATATACTTTCTAATAAAAAATGCTGCGTTACGTTTTTATTTATTATTCAACAATAACGATCAATCTCACCTTCATATGTAAGTAAGTTTCATCTGGAGCTTCTGCAATAAACTTGTTGATATCCTTCCTTGAAAAAGTATTGGCTTTCTTGGCTTTATATCCAGCAGATTTCCTTTTTAAAAAAGCTACTAATTTAGTAAACTTAATGTCGATATCGTCTTTAATTTGGAGTGTAGATCGCAACATGCTGTATTTGCTCCATAATGTTGAAGGCTTCAAATCGGCGCATTTTTTGGAAAAGTAAAATAGGACCACTTCTTCAGATATTTTTCTTATTTGCCTAGTCTCCATCCAACAATTAAATAGCTGGTACTCTTTTTCATACTTTTTACGTGACTTTAACGGTAATAGATTTAACGAAACCACGTTTGCTTCTTCCAGAATTTCTTGAGGAACTTCATCTTCACATTCGGAATACATTATTATAAACTTTTTGGAAGTTTGTTTATTTTGAAAACAAGAAGCAACCTTAGCAACGTTCCATGTACTTTGATTTTTAACAATATTTACTTATCTAAATACCTATTATGACATTTTGACATATTTGGTTTTTTGATTGTCATGCATAAGAAAATATAATAAAATATATGTAAAACCAATGTAAAACACTGTAAATGGTCGTAGAAAAAAATCATATGTATTACACAGGAGCAAAGTGCCATTTCCTCCCTTGGATATTGATCAAACTATCCGCGGGAGGAAATTATGCATTTTTCTCCCTTGTCATACAAATAGCTATTAATATTTCAAATAAATTTAAATTACCATATTACCGAGCTCAGTAGCGCAGTGGGCCAGAGCATTAAGTGACCAACGTAGCTGGTTTACTGCCTATCGACTCCCGGGTTCAAATCCCGGTTTCGATTCTGACAAAGTCGAGGGGTTTGGTTGTGTGTGTCCGCGTTTTTTTTCAACTGTGTAACCCCTGTTCGTGCAGCTTCGGCTTTGGTTTGGGGGGTTGTCTAATTTATGTGTTGTGTTTTATGTTTATGTAATATTTTTTTATTTCTAGTAAGCCCAGCGTATCTTTCCTGTAAATACATTATATTTACGTTCAAACTAAATAGGTAATAATTGTATTTAGGCGTGATAAAATGTTGACTAATATACAATAGTATTTTTGATACTATTCTTTGTGTTTTCATTTCCAAAATATACACCTCTTTTAATAATATGTAGAATTTGTCTACATGTATAAATTGCCACTCAGTCATTTATCCAAACATGTTGCACGGAAGTGCTTAACATAGGGACCCGTTGAATTGTCTGGCAAGTCGCTATTTTAACACTGCTTTAAGCTGGCAGAGTCCAGGATTCTGTCGCCACAATACTGATGGCAAATAACCAGAAACTGCAGTCTATGGATGATATCCGAGTCTGGTTAAATTGTGCTAGACTTTTTTGCATTTGTAATAATTTTTTTCTACTCCTGTTAGATAATAATAAATAAATAAATACCACAACGGTACAATCCATTGTATTCCTACACTAACGTTGTGTGGGAGGGGGTACACAATAGTACATATTTAGAGACAACAGACACACACCCAATATTTATGTATAGTGGAAGTACTCTCTCTCACAGTTAATTCCACTGCCACATTATTTCACTCGCTCGAGTTAGGTAACTAACTCCATTATCACACTCACAATCAGTGAAATAATGAGGTCATTATTTCACTGAGTAATAATGACATTTTAATTTTTTCCACTGAAAATAGTTATAAAACTGCATTTATTGAACCACTAACGACTACATTGATAGAGAACTTAATGATTATTAATAATATTTGTAACACATTTATTGCAGTTATATAAATTTGAGCCATAATAACTTACAAAAATTCTTTAATGTTTTAACGAGAAGCCAAAATAACATGCTAACTTTTTTTTTTTTGGCATTAGGACTTAGTCCATACTGCCAGATGCACTTATATTAACTAAAAGGTAAACTATTGCTAACATGAAAAAATACACTGGAAAATACAGGGACACTCTCTTCTCGCCTAGGGGCCTATCAAGGCATTTTGTTTTTTAAAAAAGACATCACAGGTGCGGCCACGGGTAGATTAGGAAAATAAACAAAGGTAACACAAAGGAGCAAATCTATACCTAAATTCTAACGCCGCTTCTTTGGATAAATAAAATTAAACAGTTCAAAATTTCGATTTTGTTAAGATGCAACAAGGTCAGTAAGTTGAATGGTGTTGGAATATTTATTTCTAGTAATTTATTGTATAGTTCATTACTTTCGTTTATGTGTTTACTACAGTTAAAGAAAATATGGTCTAAGTCACCCTCAGTATTACATGTGTCACATAAATTCGATGTGACAAGTCCCAGTTTATAAAGGTGTGTAGGATAACTGCCGTGTCCAAATTTTATCCTGCTGATGATAGTTATGTATTTTCTAGGCAAGTTGAAGTTATGATGCCAGAATTCGTTAGGGATTTCGGGATTTATTTTACAATACCTCGTGGGGTTCGTAAAAACAAATTCTTGCCACAAGTTGGACCACTTTCTTTTGGCTTCACGTTTGTAGATATTTACACAATCATCGTAACTTAACTGGTTTGGGGTGTCTATTCCAGATGCAATACTTTCCTTAGCGATTAAGTCCACCTTTTCATTAAAGTGAATACCGCTGTGAGCTTTAACAAACATGAAAGTAACATGGCCACCATTTAATTGAAATTGGATAATCAATGTTTTAATGTTTACAATAAAAGGATTGGATGGAATACTTGGAGGGTGACTGTTATTGAGAGAGGTCAAAACGGACATAGAATCTGAGATGATAATAGAATTTACCAAGATTTGTGGAGACTATATATTCCATTGCTTTGTAAATAGCAAAAGCTTCTGCTGAAAAAAATGAAGATTCATTATTTAATTTAAGTTTTATGGAAATATTATATTGAGGAATTATATAAGCTGAACCAGTTCCATGAATTGATTTTGACGCATCTGTATGTATTTGTGTACACTGTGACCACCGATCCAAATTTTGAAGAAAAATACTGTGGGTTTTTACCTGATTCTCACTGTATTTGGAGATAATTACTGGGAATTCAGAACTCAAATCAAAGAAATCATATTCTGGTGTGGGTGGATATAATGGCTCGATAATTTTAAAAGAATCGGAAATTTGACAGAAGGCAGTGCATAGAGCTGGAGAATTTCTTTTTTGCCACGACTAGGTCGTGAATACTTATTTTACAAATTTTATCTAAAACGTCCGAATTTTTGCTTTTGCATTTTAAAATAAGTTTCTTAGAGAGATATTCTCTTCTTAGCTGTAACGGTGATTCCAATGCTTCTACACGTAGTGGTTCAATGGGGGTAGATGACATAGCACCTAAACAAATTCGAAGGGCCTTATTTTGAACTATGTCAATACGTTTTAGGTTAGTGTTGGAGGCAGAACCATAGAAAATTGAACCGTAATCTATAATGGAAAGATCTATAAAATAAAAGAAAAATTCTTTGATCGGATCCCCACCATATTTTTGTAGTAGTTTTGAGAAAATTAAGTCCTTTCTCACACTTATTTATTATGTTCTCGATAAAAGGTTTCCAAGTCAGTTTCTTATCTAAAATGATACCCAAGTATTTTACGTCATTTTTAATAGGGATCTCAAATTTACCTAATTTTATATTATTGGTATGTTCAGTTCTGTGTCTAGTGAAGATTGTTGTTACAGATTTTTCTTCTGAGATTTCAAACCCTTTACTGAGCAACCAAGATTAGCATTTACTGACATCATAATTTGCTGTACTTTTACAAACGTCTAAGTTTTTGTTTTCGTATGTAAATACATAGTCATCTGCGTATTGAATAATATCCATATTGAGATTAAGGAGGTGTATATCAGCAGTATATGTGTTGAACAAAATAGGACTCAAAATGGAGCCCTGTGGAAGACCGGATGATGTATAACACGGCCCTAATTTTTCGTTGTTAAACTGGTGTACATAGACTGCTCTATTCTGAAAGAGGCTTACAATAGTTGTAGCTATATGAGAAGGAATGTTGAATTTAACTAATTCATTTTTGAGTATGTGAAGATTTACTGATTCATATGCTCATTTAATATCTAAAAAGATTGCCAGGAGATAATTATTATTGGTAAAGCAGCTCTGAATATCTGTTACTAGATTGGCTATAGCGTCTAGGGTTCCAAACTGTCGTTTAAATCCGAATTGTTGTTTGGGGAGCTGACACTCATTTCTAAGCCACCACTCGTCTATTTTTTATCATTCTCTCGAATGTTTTAAGTAGACATGAAAGAAGAGAAATAGGTCTGTACGAATCTGCCAAGTTTGGATTTTATGCTGACGTTTTCAAATTAATGTAATTGTCATAATAATGTCAAAAATTCATACCAATTTGAAATGCGCTTTTTGTACTTATTAGACCTGTCAGAGAAAAAAATTTTGTTTGCAACAAGGAAAATGGATGATTATTTCACTTATGCCATTCGCATGTGTGAAATATCACCTACATTTCCTTACTAGTTTCACAAATAGTTATAAATTATTGGAATGTGCCACAGTCCTTATTATTTTATTAAGGAGTTCTAGCGGTTAGTCTCCTACAAAATAGCAATTTGTTAACTATATATTTTGGTTTTTAAGTTATAATTCGCCCCCATTAAAATGTTGATAATTTTATTAACAGATACAAATAGTTGTAATATGAACTTATGTTCCACTTGAAAAAAATTGTTTCATACGTAAAAGAATATATACCATCCTTCGGAGAAGATGTAAAGCAGTTGATTCTTTATCTATTAGATGTTATGCAAGTAAAATATCCCTACTTTTCGATCGAGAAGAGGTTCGGCAAAATTTCCAGATTGGAGGTAGCTCGTCTCCTGGCTCCAGTGATCGACCTTGGTGGCGAAAATAGGCCGACGTTAAATAAAGGATAAAAAAATACGTAAAAGATTATTTATTTCTCGACTCAGTTACGTAAGTTTTTCTCCAGTAACAGGGTAGGGGTATGCTCCGACAAAATTCTGTGGAGTCGGGGAGGTTCGTTTTTTTTGAATTAAGATTTAATTTATTTAGGGCGACAAGTGATTTTTAACTGACAACATACTCCCTAAAAGTTCTACAGAATCACTAAAATTGGGACAAAATTCTAGATAAATGAAACAGTAAAGTCATTAAAAGGAGGGTTTAATATATAAAGTAGACAAAACAAACAAAATTCACCTGTAAAAATATACAAAACACATAAATATCTACAAAACATGTGCAGGAGTAACAGGTATTGAAACTAGATAGTAACAGGTATCTATTTCATGGAGTGACAGATCACTAGGTACTCTTTTCCACTGAAGCTCTTACTAGTTTGCTATTTACGGTTGAAAAATAAATATGAATTTGTCACAAACCGGAGTAAATGTGACCTAATACAGTCTTTTTTTTTTTCTTTACAATAGATATTGTCCACTATGTGGTACTTCTCACTAATCCTTTGCGGTTAGTACGAGAGTCGGAGTGACTCGATAACAAGTGGTTGTAACAGAACCCTCTCGAACAATCTCCACAGATACCATACTCCATTACCTTACTCCATTTACATCCACGACAAATCTTACAAGTCTTAGTTGAGTTGAGATTTCAAAATGACACCCTATCATAGAACGCCTAAAAATTGAAGAAAACTATTATCGATAGGCCACCGTAAATTTGAAGGAAGTATAACACAGATACCCACTCACCTCTGGAGCGAATTATCCCCTATGCAACCCAAGAGACGTTTTGTCTGCTCCTTCCCAAAAGAATTTATCCCTATAATGGGACTTATCAAGGCAGTCATCCATAAAACCATATACGAACCCCAAGTATGACTCGCCCTTTATATGTGATAGTGTAAAATCCATATAAACGATATATATATATATATATATATATATATATATATATATATATATATATATATATATATATATATATATATATATATATATATAGCAGGATGTTCCACCTAAGAGGGATTCTTCTGTAACTATGTAACTGTAAAATTTATGAAAAAATGGTTTTAATAAAAGTTGTCTGGAATCATGTGAGCCATATAAAAAAATATTTTGAGCTTTACAGGGTGTTCCATTTCGCGTGGGTGCTACATAACTTTGTTATTTTAAATAGAATATCCTGTATATTGTTGCATTTTTGAATTCCTTGGTTAATATTAGGTAGAATTTATTACATGGTGTTTAAATCTTACCGTTTTCGAGATATTCAGTTGTTTTTGGAAAAAATCACGATTTCAGCTCTCTAAATGAGGCTAGATAGCAACTAAATACTAAGAGTTAGAAACGTGCAGTTTTCACATTTCGTTTTGGCATAAATTACTCTATTTTGTCATCTGTGAGCAAAACGTGTACGTTAATCAGACTCGGAAATACTGAGACCTACATTTAATAATCTTACGAGTTGAAAAACTTTTTTTTGTAAAATGGAATGACCCATATTAATTGTCATGGGTGAATTCAAAATTGAATGCCCTTTCGACTGATATAAGGTTGTCCATACTTATCTCTAACAGTTTTCCATAAAAATTAGGTTCTTTTCTAAAGTACGAAAAAGTAGCTATGTAACAGCGTCAAGAAGGCCTTGCAAACAATGTTTATTGCACTGTTTGATATACAAAGCAAATTAAATGTCACTCTAGTTTTGATTAACGTTGACGTTGTAGTTATTTTGCTAAGTAGAGAGTAAAAGTTTATTATAATATTTTCAAAATGTCGCTGACGCAGGAAGAAATGATTGATATGGTTTTTGTCCACGGTGAGTGCGAAAGAAATCACGAATTTATGCACAGCGCTATCCAGACAGACCACATCCACGGCGTAAAGCCTTTCAACTAGTGCTTGATAGGTTTTTAAATACTGGTAAAATTCGACATATGTACAAAACGAAATCGCCATAAAACTGTAGTTACGGAGGAAAATGAATTTTTTTGTGCTGGGGTGTATTCAGGAAAACCCGCAAATAAGTGTGCGACAAATTAGTCACACAACGGGTATTAGTAAAACGTCGATACATTAAAAAAGCACAGTTATCATCCTTATCGCATCCAATTACACCAAGAGTTGCCAGAAGTAAACTTTCAGCGGAGACTGGAGTTTTGTCAGTGGGCACTTGAGATGTTAAATCAAGATGATGATTTTTTTAAACGGGTCATGTTCTCCGATGAGGCTACTTTTCATAAAAATGGTTTCGTTAATCGTCATAATTGCCATTATTATGACACAGTAAATCCTCACCAATTCCGGACAACTCAGAGCCAACACAGATGGTTTTTGAACGTGTGGGGAGCAATTTTGGGAACCCATATCATTGGACCATTCTTTTTTGACCAGCATCTAACTGGAGCAGTTTATTTAAACTTTTTAACAAACACTCTAGAAGATTTGTTAGGCGACATTTCTTTAGCTATACTTCGAAGAATGTGGATGCAACATGATGGTGCTCCACCTCACAATGCCGCTGTGGTTCGTCAGTTTTTACACGAAACTTTTCCCAACAGATGGATTGGGCGCGGGGGACCAGTGAGTTGGCCTTCAAGGTGTCCAGATATGACAAGTTGCGACTTCTTTTTATGGGGATTTATAAAAAGTAAAGTTTACGTTACACCACCAACTACCGCGGAAGATATGCGGCAGCGCATTACAGTAGCATTTCAAGAAATTACGCCACACATGCTGACCAATGTTGACAGTCTTTTAAAAACCGAATTCGTTTGTGTATTAACCAAAATGGAGGACACTTTGAGCAGTTGATGTAAATCAGCGGTCTAAGTATTCTTCTTCTTGTTGTGTTCCGAGTTTCAGTTTGTTTCGTTTTGAGTTTTGTTTTAGTTGTTGTTAGTGGTTTACTTTTATTTGTCAAACCACTTTTTAAATATGCCAGTAAATATTGACACTGTCAGTCCCAAGTCATATAAAATGTGAGGGAAAAGTTGTTTTGCAAGGACTTCTTGACGCTGTTACATAGCTACTTTTTTCGGAGAAAAGAATCTGATTTTTCTGGAAAACTGTTAGAGATAAGTATGGACGACCTTATATCAGTCGAAAGGGCATTCAATTTTGAATTCACCCATGATAATTAATATGGGTCATTCCGTTTGAAAAAAAAAGTTTTTCAACTCGTAGAATTATTAAATGTAGGTCTCAGTATTTCCGAGTCTGAATAACGTACACATTTTGCTCATAGATGATAAGATAGGGTAATTTATGCCAAAACGAACTGTGAAAACTGCATGTTTCTAACTCTTACGGTTTAGATGCTATCTAGCCTCATTTAGAGAAAAATATTTTCATTACATGACCCACATATCCAGACAACTTTTATTAAAACCATTTTTTTATAAATTTTACAGTTACATAGTTACAGAAGAATCCCTCTTAGGTGGAACACCCTGTATATATTTTAATAATAAACACTAATCACATGCTTCTTTCCCAATCTCAAGCCAACTGGCAATCTAACGTTATCTCCTCCGTATCGATAAGTTTTTTCCCAATAGCTAAAAAGTGGCCGCTACAAGAAATATAAACGAGAGCCGGTAAAAGTTTATTCCGACGGGTCCTAAAATCAACGCCTTATCTAGAAGGTGGCCCAAATAACTTTAACAAATAACAAATACCCTAAAAATATTAAAAATCCTCCTTAAATACGTATCAACTCAAGCTGCGAATGATTTATGTGAAACAAAAAGCAACTCTGATTTGTAAATATATATTTTTTACACAAGAGAATATATTTCGTCGAATGAGAACTAAAAAGGTATAGATGCATAAGTACAAATGTAAAGGTTAGTTAATTTTCTTATAATTCCTATACAATTCTGGATAAATTTAAACCATTCTACATGTATCATGTCAAGCAAATACTAAATTAGTTCGTTCCATACATTCCACATATCAAAATGGAACTCAAGTGACTTTTCTAGAGACTATAATATAAAATTCGTTTTAGTGTAAAAACAGTGAATTGTTACCTCTCATGCGACGATTTATTTGCATATACATACATGAAAAAAATTCATTTAATTTTTTTTATGTATATATATTTTTAAAGGCGACTCTTGACGTAAGCCTGGATCCACGCCTGTATATTGATATTTTTTATTAAACCACCATTACAAGAAAATAAGTTTATGTTTATACGAGTATTAAATTCCCTTCACAGACGTTAAAGTCGTTACCTCTTGGAAAAACTTTAACGGGTGACTCCGGTTCTGAATGGACGTCGACCACCGCTCCATGGCCTGCAGACTTCACCGCAGTCTCCAGCCTTGGCACTCCGCAAAGGTCAAAGATTGAATTTACCGTAAGATGTGCATACATACGTATCACCGTCAGACATTGTCACTGCGATCAAAAATGTGTTTTAAATTTTGTGTAATATTCTATTGCATACGATTTATTATGCTGATGCCTCGCTAGTTTTTGTTACTGCGTATCGCTGGATATTTTACTTAACGCAGTTTTAGACATGTGAAGATTGTTATCGGGACTTTTAAAAATGAACACCGACAACATGTTGTTATCTTTATTGATATTCGCCTTAAAAGTTTATGCTTTAATGTTTCTGTCCTTTCCTAGAAAACAGTCAACGGCATATATTGCAAAATGGTATAAAGTTTTAAACTAGGGAAATGGAAGGACTCTGTGAGATTTGAATACCACCAGATCCACATGTTGAACTAAAAAATTTCGTAGTGCATTAATACAGTGCAACACGAAATTTCGTCTGATTTCAAAGGGTGGTATTGTTCTGATCGATTAATGATTTTGTTTACGAAATTCTCTTCATTTTACATGGTGTTGAAAGAACGCGTTTTAAATTACGTCCAACGTGTTTTTTTTTATGACCTGTGACGGACTAAAACACGGGGAAATCGAGAATTTCCAAAAAAAAAAACGATAGCCGACCCTGTCAAACAAATAAAAAAATCATAGTTTTATAATTATTTCCGTGTTCTGAATGACTACTATAGCAGGCGAGGATACTTCTATTGCCTCTACGAGATATAAAATAGAGAGATTATCATCCCGCCGTAAAAAAAATAGTGACAGATTTATGGAGGGATAAGGGTAGATCTTGCACTTCCGGTATGCTAATAAAGTTAATAGGATCATATAATAATGACATTTCTATGAGAATACTTGCAGATCAAATTTGATTCAAATCGATTTTTATTTATTTGATGCCATATTAAGAATGCAATGACAACAACTACAGCTGTCATTGACATCCTGCTCAGCCTTCTGACGCTCTCCCTGTGTAGAGGGAGGTTATGACAGCATATTTCAGAATAAATGACTCCGGATGCTGCCGAAATAGGGACAGAGCTGAAGGTCGCGCAGCAATCACTGAACTGGGGGAGAGGGAAATTCCCATCTCCGCCTTCAAGATGATGGATTCAAAAGACCAGCTGAGGTTGGAGAGGACGTATACTCTCACTCTTCTAACCAGAGAAATATGGAAGGAAAAGAAAATAAATTTCCTCCCGGACTCTCGGGTCTGCTACACAGATGGTGCTTGTGTGGCAGACGGACCGTTCTCAGGGGTAGGACTATATCTAGTAGGAGTGCATATAAGCCACGCTCTAGCATACTATACCACGGGTTTTTAGGCAGAGATATTTGCTATTCTAGCGTAGCATCTAAAAAAATGACACAAGGCAAATAAAAGACTGTTCTGACAGTCAGGCAGCTCCTAAAGCAATATACTTTCCTGGGAGAAAGTTAGCTGTAGTTCAAGAATGTGGAGACACTTTGAAAGAGCTTGCCGGTCATAAAGAGGTGAGAGTTGTGTATGTTCTGGGACATACCAGGGTTCTAGAGAGCGAAAAGGCAGATGAACAGGCTGAACTTGAAACCACAATCTTATAGCCAAGAAAATATCCACATTTTTGTTTCTTTAATGGGACTGCACTGGTCGAAGTTACAGGCTTTTGAAATCGCATCAGATTTCGAGGTGAACTATTTCTAACCGAGTATGCTGCTGATAAATCTACAATAACCGCATGATGCTATATTTGAGAATACTGAAATATTCAGCAAATTATAGTTGCAAATGATCAAATTCTCATTGATTTGTTTACGTCAAAAGTATAGTAATGTTTACCTCTACTCTGTATACACGGTTTATTATATTTCTGTAAGGCGTTAATTGAAGCTACAATAAAATACAGACCAAGCCAAAGACATAAAATAAAATTATCATTAGGGCTGTCAAAAATGTTCCATGGGACAGTGGCGTACGCGAAATTAACTAATACGAGAAACAATAAACTGTTACAATTTATAACAATGTATGTAAAACTTACCCTCTTAACTAACTAGATGAACTAGCTTGCTTATCACAAACTGGAGAAAATGTGTAGCTATTTTGCAGCATCAGGTATGTTTCTATGGTTGTCTCCATGAGTGATGTTCGCTTTGGTGAAAATATATTATATTTTGAAAACGACCGTTCGACATCTACTGATGTAATACACGCATAGTCTTTGAACGCACTTAACGGATCTGGGGCTGCACCATCACATATTTGTCTTAATTTGATAAAACCGGTGTCTTTATTTGACACACTTGCGAACTTTACTTTAACTCATTTGTTGCGTCACCTATATCGTGTAGCAGTAGATTTACTTCGTCCACTATTTGCAGTGACTCCGCTAACGACAACGCACTGTTTTCTAATTTTTGTATGCTTTCATGTATTGGTTTATAGTTCTTCGCAATATTTTTTAAAGCTGTTTCAACGGAAATAACTTCGAATTTTGTCTGGCTTTCCTTAATAGCTGCAGCCTCATCTGGATTGAATTGTAGTATCACAGCTTTTATTTGTTGGAAATATTCAGCATAATAAAAAACTGCCTGCAACCATGTTCTCCAACGTGTAAGAATCGGCTGTGGTGGTTCAGGAATACCGGGACACTTGTTATACAATGCATGGAGACGTTTAGGAGATTTAAGAAACACTTTTTTTGTACTTGCTATTAATGTATCCAGCTCTGGAAAACCTGTTCGAATAGTTTCTGCCACAAGATGTAAAGCATGCACTTTACACGTAACATGTATAAACGTACAACCTTGTTCTTGCAAAGAACGGCCTACCAAACGCATTGTCATGGCGCCATCAGTCACAAACATCAACACTTGACTTTTTGACAGTTCAAATTTTTCTAACGTCTCCAGCACCGCCCTGGTAATTGTTTCGCTAGTACACTGACTTAGCCTTTTGCTAGCTAGTAACAGTGGAACTGTCGGTTTAAGAGGATCCAGTACTCGTACTGTAACATTTAAAATAGATTTTTTTTACAATCTGTTGTCTCATCAACAGATAACCACAGCCGTGTATTTTTTAATTCACATTTCATCTTATTTACCGTGTCTACGTGTACAGTTGGTAGATAGTTACATGACGTTGTGCGACTTAGTAACTTCACTTGGGCATTGTATTTATTCCAGAACTCTCGAAATGGTTGTTTATCGAGTATGTGCAGCGGAACATCACAGGCAATCAGCATTAATAGTAAATTAAACATAAACTGTGTTGTCGAAGGCACCCCATTTTTTTTATTTTTATGATGTACACTATTTACATGAAGTCCACAATCACGTTTATCCCAGCACATCAAATCTTTCTCGCACACTTTACAAATTATTTTAGCACCATCATAGAATAAATCTGGGAATTCACCTATGAATTTATTCACTTTGTCAGCAAATGGCCGTTTTCTACCCCTGCGTACGTCTGCCATGCTTTATTATTAAATTAATATCAACAATACAGTACAACAAATAAAATAAAAACACAAAAACAATATGCAATACGCCCAAGTGTACACAACTCGAAAGCTAATAATAGACTGGACTGGAGAGAGAGTTTCGCGGTCAAGGTGAATGCCGGCGACAGTAAGTACATCTGTGCTCTACGACCATGATACACAGAAACGATTTGCAACTTTAATTATCATCTATGTCGAACTCTATTTTATATCCTAAATAACCGTAAAATATCACAAAATTATTAACGACCAGATTTATTTGCATATAAATCGTTTATTAGATTTTAAAAATTTCAAGGTCTATGCAAATATGTAAAAGGTCTTACTTTACATGGTCTACAATAAAATAACCTGTTCATTTAAACGTCGTATAGAAATAAAAATTTTAAAGGTGTAGTGTAATAAAACATTAGTTAACACCCCTAAAGTTATGGACAGGAAAACTCTTGAAATTGCTAGAAATTTATATTGTTATTAAAATCTATTTACGCAGAAATTGAGGATCAAACATTTTTCTCGAAAACGACTTGTGGTATCATAAAAATCCAAAACTAAAATTGCACTCAGTTTATAATGTTAATGGTAGATTGTTAGATTTAGTCATAAGTAATATCACCTCATTACAAGTTGATAAGTCAGAAATTTCAATGATAAGGGAAGATTTGCATCATCCACCACTGTGTATTAACCTACTTCAAGGAAATGACGAAGAGGCAAATATGTTTTCAGTCAAGTCCGAATTGACTTTTAATTTTAAAAAAGCCGATTATGTCACAATGTACAATTTATTTCTACAAACAGATTGGTCTTTTCTAACAAATTATGAAGATGTTAACCTCGCTGTAGAAGATTTCTACAGTGTTATTAATAATATATTTATGAAATGCGTCCCAAGGACTTATCCCTCGACTTATTCCAAAAGTCATCGGTATCCTTCATGGTACAGCAGAGACATAATCTATGATATTAGGGAAAAAAATTCAGCATGGAAAAAATATAAGCAATTTTTAAAACTGCTTTTACAGAATCAACTGACTACGTAGAATCTGATAACACTGCCAGAGATGAGAATGAACCATCACTGTCAGTCCAACTGAATGAAGACAAGATATGTAAAGCTATCAAGAAGTTAAAAAACAAATTTACCGCTGGTCCTGATAGTA
The DNA here is from genome assembly GCA_029963845.1 of Rhamnusium bicolor. NCBI lineage: Eukaryota > Metazoa > Arthropoda > Insecta > Coleoptera > Cerambycidae > Rhamnusium > Rhamnusium bicolor. The sequence goes on along the minus strand of JANEYF010004805.1, from coordinate 799,056 downwards.
TACCGTCATTTCTTATCAAAGACTGTGCTAGTGTCTTAGCGACACCTTTGCTTATTTTATTTAATTTAGCCCTTAACAGTAACACATTCCCAGAGTTATGGAAAAACTCCAAAATTATTCCCGTTTTTAAAAAAGATAATCGGACTGACAAAAAATTATCGTCCCATTACCATCATTAATAATTTTAATAAAGCCTTTGAATTCGCTCTATACAAGGAGCTCCACATACATGTCAATAAACAAATTTGCCCTAATCAGCACGGCTTTGTGGTAGGCCGGTCGACAATCAGCAACTTGGTTTGTGTTACACAATTCATCTCGGAGGTGTTGGATGGCAATGGACAGGTAGATGTCATTTATGCGGACTTCTCAAAGGCGTTCGACAGACTTGACCACGGTATTTTACTAAGGAAGCTTTCTACTTTCGACTTTAACCGAGGTTTACTTCTATTCTGCTCCTCCTACTTAAAATGTACTTCTGGGGTACCCCAAGGGTCAGTGTTGGGCCCCTTATTCTTTATTTTATTTATAAACGACATCGTACTTGGTCTGAACTGCTATTGTCTATTATACGTGGATGACCTCAAACTGTATCTAGCTGTCAAGGATGAATCTGACTGTTTGCTACTACAAGCTGACTTGGATCTAATAAACGACTGGTGTACTTCAAACCTCCTACCTCTCAACGCTGCCAAATGTAACGCAGTCACCTACACTTGGAAATTGAATCCTGTACAGTATGAATACGCTATAAATCAGGTACATTTAAATAAACCAGAGGTATTTAAAGATCTAGGCATAACTTTTGATAATAGGCTGACCTTTAACCAGCATATCAATATCATTGTATCATCAGCTTACAAAACCCTGGGTTTTATCATTAGAAACTCCGGTGAGCTTAACAACATCGACACATTAAAAATTCTATTTACGTCTTTTGTGCGTTCTAAACTTGAGTACGGCTCTGTCGTATGGAATCCTAATTACGCCGTACATAGTAAAGCTATCGAACAAATTCATAGAAGATTTTTAAAATTTATGGCATTTAAGGAGGACAAGACCTATCCACCAATAGGGTTCCGCATGACAAGCTGCTAGAGAGGTTCAGTGTTGATGAACTGGTCAGAAGGCGGTTTCTTCACTCTGCTATGTTTTTGTATAAACTTGTCAATAATAAAATAAAATGTCCTGAACTGTTGGCAAAAGTTAATGCGCTCGTTCATATGCCATTGGTGCAAACAAGATTAACTAATCTTTTTTATTTACCCACATCAAGAACAAATATATTAGAATTCTCACCGGTGTATGTTATGTGTCATAACTGGCATGATATTCAGGACAAAATTAACCATTTTAATTGCAGTGTTACAGATATAAGAGCTGCAGTGTTACAGATATAAGAGCTGCTATAACAATTAACTCATTATATGTGCTTGTAATTAATTATTTCAAAACCTATATACGTTATACTCATTGAAAATTAGTTAATTGTGTATTTTTTAATGTTATGCATTTGTTATTGTGTATTTTTCCTACCCTGTAATTGGAACATGTTCTGTTGGGTAGTGTATAATAAAATAAATAAAATGAAATAAAATAAAATTAGTTGCACAGAATAATTATATTTTTAAAATATTTCTCGCCTAATCTAAGTTTAATTGTTTTCTTCAGAGAAACCATTAACAGCTATTCATTGGTATTACTAAAATTTCTCGGTCAAATCAGTGCTTTAAAGGAACTCATAGTGACCAGGCATAGATAGATACCGAAACAAGTGTGCGTGAATGTGAATGAATTTTTGTTTTTGGTTTTGGTGAACAAAATAGTTTTGATTTTAAAGTAACATTGTGGTGCCAGCTGAGCTATATACAGTGTCGACAAAATTCTTACAAGACATTTTTCGAAAAGGAGAAAAGTAGGAAAAAGAGGTTCGTCGTGTTATCGATCATTAAACTTTCGTAAGAGCGAGGTCTTTTAGCGCTGTTCGGATACATGCAAATCTTATGCGGTGTTCGCATCAAAGCGACAAATTCACAGTTAGTTCTCATTTCACATATATCTATGCTGCATGTGGTGTCGCATCAAATAGAACTAATTTTCATATAGTTCCCCGTGATTACTCCAACTTGTGAAATGGTGTTTTTTAACTGGCACTTTTTGAAAGGCCTTGATTTATTTACGACCATGTTTGTCAAAATTATTACCTCACCGATCAACCGGTTACGGTTGTGAACAATTTATGTCTTCGTAATTAGACGCTCAAACCTAGAGAGGCCTTGTGCCGGTCCTGAGAGAGACACCAAGAGGCCTGTTGCTGGGCCTAAGCCTGCATCTTCTAGATGTATCGGTTTGACATGAAATGACCTATAGCTTGAAAAGAAAAAGCCTCCATATCCCCGTTATTATCTATTTATAAAATAAAAAAATATTACGTAGGAGTGTTCTCAATGCAGTAAAACTGTCCTGTCAGATTTATTTTAAATTATAAACGCGTTGCTGTAAAATTTGGCTAAATTATCCAATTAAAAATTATGACAATGAATTACGACTACTGATTTATTGACGTTTATTTCAATATGCAGTAAAGTAATTTATGACTGATACAACACTATTTAAATGGGCTTTAATATTCCTAAAATTAAAATGGAAGGAATAGTAAATGCCACTCAGAATAAATGTTTAGATATAACCTTTACATTTTATTAAATTAGAAGAGCAAACTAGAAGTGAAGATATGCCTGAAAAATCCAGAGGCGAATTTAGTTGGGCATGCATTCTTTACCTTCCTAAAGTGGCGATTGTTAAAAAAATTGTTTTGCTTTATGATTTAAAAAAAATTATAATTATATGTTTACAGTTGTTGCTTATAATAACTTAAAATTATTTAAATTCGGTGCTAGAGGTCATAAAGAGTATACCTCTATACGTCTATTAGTGGACGTCCAAAAACGTAACTGATTCTTTTCCTCAAATTTCTGTACAGTTGTTTGCCTGCTAGATTGTGTTTGCATCAGAATATGACTTCAAGATTTCGCATAATAAATGAAAAGTATAGTAGGGGAAATCGCTTTAGTGACAGGACGTGCGGGGTAAGACGATACAGAATGCAGAACCGGATTTATCTTTATTGCTCGCTCGTTTATTTTTCAGTGCAGATTTTTGTTCTCAGTTTAGCTAGCAACAATTTGATAATTGTTGAAAAAGTATTAACTTGAAATAAAAGTATGGAATATAAAGTACTGACTACACATACAATAGTTGCAGTATTCAAGTTCGCTTAATATAAATTGTTACTACCTAGCAAGAACCGCGAGGAGGTATGAGCATTTCTTGCCAGGAAGGGATGTGTATGGAATATTAGTATAGAATAAAGAAATTATTTAAAAAATAACAAGAAACCTTTAAATACAAAATAAAAACAAAAAAATATACTCTCAAAATAGCAACAAAAACAAATATTTTTCTCAATAAATAAACTAAAATAAATAAATTCTAATATTAAAGTTATTACTATAATAAAAACAGAAAGACGCATTTTTGTCAAAATGGAAAAAAAAATAGTATTAATAAATAATATCCTGAAAAATAATATTTCTCAAGCACTGAACCACCAAAGCACAAAAATGGAATTAAATAATGCAGTTGATATCACAAAATTCACTTCTTCACTTCACATCACTTCACTTCACCTTACCTCACATCGCTTCTTCCTCTGAATCCTCGTCCATCTCACCCTCTTCTTCATTTTCGGATGAACTACTATCCTCGTTCAAATTTATAATAAATTTATTTTCACCATTTATATGACAATTAGCAATTTTTAAATGATCATCCTCAACTGTAATTAATTTCCTAATTCTTTTTTTCCCAATCATTCTTGTTAATTTTTAATTAACTCTACAACTTTTATGGAATTTCGGAAAACTATTTCCTTGCTGGAATTTTTCTTCAGTTTACACCAAATTAATACAGTCGAGTTGAAAATACAGAAATATAGCGATACCTCAACACTTTGTGGCCATATCTCTCTGCTACAGTGTCTATAATATATTTCTCATAATTTTTCGATTGCAGGACTTCCAAGACTTGTGCTTTATTATAATTGTTCTCATAATCATATTCCATTAAAAAAATTTATAACTCCAGCCTAGTAGATCTCTTGTTAGGAATTTTATACAGTTGTTCCGAATGGTACATTGCATTGTCAAGAACAATAATGTTACTCGGTTTTAATTTTGGAATTAGGGGATTTTCAAACCATTCCTCAAATATTTCTCCCTCCATGTTCTTGGGGTAATCCACATTACAGTCTTTCATGTTTTTCCGCACAGGTTCAATGCATTATCAACCCATCCATCAACTGATACACAGTGTAATATAATCAACCGAGTCCCTTTATTTGGGGGCAATGAGATTGGTTGACATTTCCTAGATCCAGCAGTCCACCCTTTTTTTACGGTGGCGTGTGTATCGTACTAAGTTTCATCTAGCTAATAAATTGGTCTATTTTCCCTTCGGAGTTTTTTATCTCTTCTAGATATGAATCTCTCCAATCCACCATTCGTCTGCTTTCGATAATCGCCAAGCGTTTATTAATAGTTTGATATTTAAATCCAATTTTTCTGAGCCAAGTTCCTAAAATTCTTTTGGTATATTTTAAATGATAACCATTTCTTTTAGTTTTCTGTCTACCACGTCAATAGTTGGGATGTCATTTTTCTGATACGCGTCGTAAACTAAAATTCTTAAAAGTTTCGCTAACGATGAGTCAACGGTTGTCGATTGATCGGTGTCGGATCGTTCGTTTCCTTGGGAGGGCATCTTCTTTCACCAGTTTGTGTATTGTGGGACGGGGTATGTTAGGGATGCTGTTTCACCTAGTATATATCTAAATCATTTAAATTTGGGTCATTAGCTCGTCGCTTCAAAAGGTTATTGTAAACATTAAATTTGTTTCGCTTGCTCGTACAAATGTAGCCGATTTTCTCTTACTGAAAACACTGATGAACTTTGATTTTCTTTATCACTGTAATCACTATCACTTTCATTTTCACAAACACAATAAGATGTAGACGTAGAGGCCTTCCACGTTCGAAACATTTTTACATTAAATACGATAACCTTCTTAAGTCATTTTCAAAAACACACCAGTAAATAAACAGATATAATATCTGATGATCTATTTCAAAAATCTTATACAATTTTTAAACAAAATGTAGAAAATCTCATTAAAGACAATAACACCAGAATCAATGTGAACCTCTTTTAATTTGTTGTGTCTTTTTGTTCTTTTGATCTAATAATAATTTGTATAATTTTTTTTTTAGACTTCTTATGTATTTTTAATGTCTATATTATATTTTTAATTTAATGATTTAATAATTCTATATGTATTTAATATATTAGGGTTTATGTTTTAATATCAGTTCTTACTGTACCTAACACCTTTTATGACGTTTGTACTTTTTTATATTTACATTGTATATGATTGTATGAACTTGTGATACACAATAAATATTTTCTTCTTCTTCTTCTTCTTCTTTTATAAAATAATTATTACTTATAATATTACACTTTCCTCTACAACGCACTGCTAATCAAATTGGTAACAAAACTAAGTGCGGACCTCAAGTATCACAGAATGTAACCGCCTCGATTGCGTACCAACAAAAACAAAAATAATCTTTCTCACTTTAACGTAAGCGGTGTAAAAAACGGAAGATGTCATGTGTTAGACATTTCCCGCCATCATGTCACGTTTTACCCCGCACGTCCTGTCACTAAAGAGATTTCTCCTACTATAGTTATTTATTTTTGGTTTATTACAAATATTCAAAAAATGGTGGTGTGATATTTAAAACGGTTTTAGTCCTTTGCTCTATTCTAACGCCTACATTAATATAAAATTTTAGTTGTTAATTTTCTTTCTAATTAAAATTTGTGATCTAGCAGTGAAATGTATTTTCATTGTCAGAATGCCAGTTCACAAATTTTAATAAAAAAAAATGGCTACTAATCATTTACGTTATTATAGTCGTGAGAACAATAGCAAAGTCCTAAAACCAGTTTAAATTAAGGCTGGAAATCGAATACGAATAATGCGAGTATTCGAATATTCGAGTATTCGAATATGAATTATTCTGATGGGAAATTATTCGAATATTCGAAATATTCGAATAGTCGAATATATTCGAATATTCGAATACTCGAATATATTCGAATATTCGAATACTCGAATATTCGAATACTCTAATATATTCGAGTATTCGAATATTCGATTATATTTGAGTAAATTTGAATATTGATATATATTATTAAAATATGTACAAATAGGTATGCAGTATGCATCCAATCAAAGTAGGTAGATAGTAGGTATAGGTAAGTACCTATCCTAAAATCCAAATATATAAATAGACCACATTAGTGGCAAGTTTTACTCCCAGTCAAACTATTCATGTTTTTTCTCGCCTCGATCTTATTGTACTAAGGCACGGGTTAAAATTAAATTTTAAATTTTAGAAAACCTGTAAATATTTAACTATTGACTTTTCATGTATTTGTTTTACTAATAATGAATATTCGAAGATCCGGATTATTCGGATACCTATTCAAATAATTCGGATTATTCGAATATCGAATTATTCGAATAGATATTCGAATAATTCGAATATTTGAATTATTCGAATATCCGAACACTCGAATAAATCGATTATCCGAATATTCGAATATCCGAATAATTCGAATACCTATTCGAATAATTCGAATAATCCGAATATTCGAATATCCGAAGTTCGAATATTCGAATATTTTTTCGAATGAATATTCGAATACTAAAATCTGGAAATTTCCCAGCCTTAGTTTAAATATCGTCTGTGTTTGGTTTTTAAACATTTATAAGGAATTAAATGCAAAGGTTTACTTCTTCTCACTACGAAGTCCTAAAATCAATAAGGTCAATGATAAGCCAGAATTTATAGTTGAAAATAAACTATTCTTACTCGCTGTAATTATGAATAAATAAACTAATAAATAATACACAGTTAAAACTTTCACCACAAAATGTGAAGTCTCCGAGCCTAGAAAGATCTTCTAATCAAATTTTTCTAATGTGAAATGATTAACAAACAAGGAAATATAATCCTGTAGTGCGTTCCAGCCCTTGATACGACACTGATCTAATATCGACAACCACAAAACCACCAGCCAATTTTGTTTTGCAAATATTGAAAACCCCAACTCAAGAATGAAAATTTAAAAGAGGTAATTAAATATCATGGTTTCCTTTTTTGGCCACCAAATACATAACAAATGAAACAAGAAAATTGATTTAAACTTAGTATCCCAAAATAGCCCCTATAATGCTCCTCTTGTGTGAGAGTCTAGCTTTTTATACGACATATATCTAGTTCAGTGTTTTGTTGGTGTTCAATCAACGGCCTTAAATGTATTTTACTGATACAGATAACCACACCCAAGATATTCATATATTCAACAACCCACTAAAATAAATAAGAGCGAAACCAATTAATGATACCAGTTGGCGGTGTAAGGAATACAATATTCTAAAAAAAGGTGAAGGGCAATTTCAAAACCATACCACGTTCGTATTTTTCCAGTTTCAGTCACCTTTGTCTTATTTATTTTTTTACGCGTGCTACGTACATTAAAATATCAGTCCAAATTAATGTTTCCATTTTTTGCATAGTTATAGCGTTCACTAGAATAGTTTATAAAGTTCTGAAATTAAACTGTTTGTTTTAATTGCATTACCAGAGTCGTGCGGTCATTTTCAGTGCACCCCTTTTTTGGAGACGAAATAATTTCAGATCTTTAAATATTTCTGTATGCTACAAAATATGATGCAAAAAAACACTAAATACAATATTTAAATAGCTTAACCCATCAATTTATGTGACAAATCTTTACTACGGTTCATCATATGTCGTTTCGTCGTCGAATGGTAAGAACACTTACCTTACACCCTGGAGTCCGGGGTTCGATCCCCAGACGAGGAGCTAGGATTTTTTCTAAACCAGAAATTAATCCGAGCATACTCGGTCACTGGGTGTGTGTCCGTTGTCTCCAGATGTGTAGTCCTCTCGCACACAAGGTACCTTGCGGTACGTTCAGGGATACAGGGGGTTGTACTAGTGATGGGACTCGACTGACTTTTTTCACTCGAATAACTCGGTAGGTTTCCGAATTTACTTGAGTTGAAACTCGGGTCGAGTTGAAACTCGGTTTCATTATTATAGAACTCGAGTCAAAAGTTAGGTCGAGTAAAACTCAAAAAAATCGACTCGACTTTTGACTCGAGTCGCTTTTTGACTCGAGTAATTTTTTGAATCGAGTCGATTTTTGAATCAAGTCGCTTTTTTGACTCGAGTCGCTTTTAGACTCGAGTCAAGTTTCTTTAATTTAATTGTTTATGGTTTTATTAATATTTTTTAAATATTCTTTAGTGCCAGTGTGATTTGTTTATATAATATAAATATGAAAGATTATTTACATGAAGGCACTGAAGGCACTAAATCTTGTAAAACTAATAAACATGAAAACATGTAACCATGAATAAAATCACTAATCAATTACTATATCATCGGGTCATCGGGATCGGGAATTCCCCTCCAGGTTTGTTGTTTCATGTTTGTAGGTCAGATTGTATAATTATTAATTAAAAAGTTTGTTCGTAGAGCAGTTTCCAACCGTTTGAAACTATCAGAAGCATGCGCACATTGTTGTAGAGATGCGCTTGTTCAATCATAACGTTTGTTATTGCAGAGCTCTCGTAATACTCGCATATCTATAGTCAGAAAACTATCACAAATCGCCTCTACGTACAAACCTCTAATTGTTACATAAGACGTTATTACGACGTATTAGAAAATTAGAAATTAGAACTTAGAATTCTTCAAAATCAAGACTGCAGCAATCAAACTGGCACATTCATGTTCATAAAAGATTCAATTAGTTCAAAATAAATAAAAAACCTTAATCGGTATGTATTAAATATTAAATACTGTATTTATTTAATATTTGGTGCTAAACAAAAGCTTAATTTAATGTTAATTTAATATAAAAAAAAATTATGTTGGTTTTCTTTAAATGTCATTTTATATACAATGTTAATTAAATATTTAATTTTGTATTTGAAATGTGTTGATTTGCCGGAAAAGTAATATTTAACCTGGGTCCATTTATTATTTTGTATTTCAATTATTATGATTTATGTTTATCCTTTCGATTTTTCAAATTTATGTTGGAATTAGATGGTAGTGTTTTAAATGCTGAAAGATTACCAAAAGAAAAAACCTAAATAAACTTTAAAAACTTACCGTTTAGTAAACCACTGAATCATCTCCAACTACTTACTCTATAGTTCGCCTCGAGTTTGAATTCGACTCTGTCCTGACTCTAGACTCTAGTCAAACTCAACTCGATAAAACTTAAATCATATTAACTCACTGATTCGAGTAGCAATAACTCGAATCGAGTAACAACTTTACTCGAATTGCAACTCGACTCGATTTAAAACTTGAATCATAGTAACTCACTGATTCGAATATCAATAAATCGACTCGAGTAACAACTTTACCCGAATTGCAAGTCAACTCGAGTTAAAATTTGATTCGAGTAGCAATAACCCGAGTCGAGTAACAACTTTACTCGAATTGCAATTCGACTCGAGTTAAAACTTGATTCGAGTAGCAATAACTCGACTCGAGTCACTCGAATCGGATTTTGACTCGAGTCACTCGAGTATTTTCACACTCAAGTCCCATCACTAGGTTGTACTACCTATGATGTTTAATTAATCAATTAATTAAATCATATGCGTAAGATCGAATACACGAAAGCCATCCCATGTTCTAGATGTAATTAGGTATATGTATTTAAATGCATTTTTTTATCTTCAGAAATACTTTTTGTAGTGCTGTAAGCGTCAGTGTGGATTTTTCGCAATTGGCCGGACAGTTACGCAAAAAATATAAAAAAATGAAAGGTCTTAGTACACGAAATTGACCATAAAGTATGCTATCCCATACATATATGCAAAATAAAGGCACACTGAACAATTTTAAGTACTTTTTTATGTACCTTTACAAGTTAAATATGAATTTTTACGATAAAATTTTTCAGTCGTGTTTCATCACTAATTAACAGTAAAAGTGACCTATAAATTTAATTAATATGAATGTAAATTTTGTTTCTGAATTGTACGAAAAGTCGTAAACTGTGCAGTAAAACGAAGGTTCAAACTATTCTCTAATTAACCCAAATGCATCAATCATTTAGAATATAAATAAGATTTTTTTATGTACCTAATCTCAACATATATTTGACAATCGTAACTTTGTTGTATAAAACAGAGACTAATTTATTATTGTTAAAACTAAAGTTCAAGGATTATCTTAAAAAATATGTTTTATTTTATTGGCATCAATGATTTACAAATATGGTTTTTCATTATAATAATTGTATCTTATATACCCCGTAGTCAATTAGCATTATCACTACATTAATATTTATTATAACAGGTTTAAAATATGGTCCACTTACTTTTGTTTCATAAGTTTGATATCGAGATAGACATATTTTTTACATTGTGGTCAAGAATAACTAGCTGTGATTAATACGCTCCCATCTATATTCTATATACTGTGTATAATTTGAGGTTAATATATGCATAGATTTATACTGAATTGTCACCTAAAGAAAAATTTAGACCTATTAAAAATCGAAACATATTTGATGCGGTTATATTCTGCCCTATGGACGAAAACAGAAACTGAGACAGGGCATTATCGTCTTCAATCTCATACAGAGCAGCTATATGATCTTACCCATGCTAAATGTACCGAGTGTAACAGGATCAAGGTACACCTCCTTTTTCTCCTTTAGTTTTGAAGATAATTGATTGAAATTTGGGATATTCTATATACATAATAAGCGGCACTATTTGACATACAAGTGATTTTTTTCACTTCCGGTTTTGCCGGAAGTGACACTAACTTTCGATTTTTAAATACAACACCCTGTATATTATTGCATTTTTTGATTTCTGCATAATTTTCTGAATCTAACAATACCAAATAAGTGACATTTCAAAAGTCAATATTTTATATTTTTTATATTTTATATATAATTTTTAGTTTTTCATTTAAGTATGCCATGACGGTTCTGATTTATTCTAAATTACCCGTGTAATGCTAGAAAAATAGAAATCCCGTCAATAATACTAAATTACGTGATTTATAAGCAAATAAAGTTCATCAAAATGGTTTTTGGGGAAAAACTCCATTTTTTCAAAAGGAACCGTATTGGTTCCGTGGTACTATTTATTAGTACTATTAATAAGGAATTTATTCATATGTCGTATTAAAATGTGCGATAAATACAAACAAAATTACAGCTAAAAGAAAATAAGAAAATGCAATTTTGTTCTAATTATATGTTAAGAAGTAACTAACTAAGGTGGCTTTGAAAACAGTGAAATATTTAGCTTGTCAAACATTTGTTGGTTTACCGGTGTTTTTATTGTGTCTTTAAAAATTGTTTAAATTTCTTGTTAATTGTGCTCAAAATGCCGCAAAGTTATACAAGAGATGAAAAAATGGACATGTTAATTATTTATGGGAAATGTAGAAAAAATGCCGTTGCGGCTAGACACCTTTATGCCAAACGATATCCTGATAGACAACGTCCAGCGAGAAATTCGTTTTGAAAATCAATTCCGAAGTGATCCCAACAATGATCCCGAAGAAAATTTCATTCTTGACGAAGGAACGGAAATTAATGTTTTGGCTCGAGTAGAACTTGATAAGACTGTTTCTTTAAGACAAATTGGGTTTGAATTGGAAATCAGTCACCAAACAGTAAGCCGAATTTTGCACAAATCCCACTATAAATCTTTTAAATACCAATTGCACCAGCACTTGTACGAAAATGATTACGAAAGTAGGATGGAATATTGCAATTGGATTTTGCAGAATAACGTGCAGCCAAACAATGATTTTTTTGGGAATGGTTTTATTTTCGGACGAGTCTAGGTTTACAAATTTGGGATTATTTAACCGACAAAATACAAAATATTGGTCACAAGAAAATCAAAATTTATTACGGGAGAGTAACTTTCAAATGTGGTTAGGTTTTAATGTTTGGCTTGGATAATCGGTAGTAGAATCATTGGTCCAATAATATTTGAAGGACACCTGACTGGTGCCAGATACTTACTTGGGATTTCTGCAAAATGAAATTGAGGACAGAGTGGCTGAATTACCTTTCCATTTACGACAGGGAATGTATTTCCAACAAGATGGCGCTCCTTCCCATAATTCAAGGATAGTAATTGATTACCTTCAACGGAGATTCGGAGAAAACGTAATTTCGACGAATGGTCCTGTGAGGTGGCCTCCAAGGTCACCTGATTTAACGGCCCAGCAATTGGCGAACGTTCTTCGAGAAACAGCTATGCGAGTTCAGAGGTGCATTGACGTTAATGGACAGCATTTTGAACAACTGTTGTAATGTTTTGTGTTCATTTGTGTTTTACCCCAAAAACCATTTTGATGAACTTTATTTGCTCATAAATCACGTAATTTAGTATTTTTGACGGGATTTCAATTTTTCTAGCATTACACGGATCATTTAGAATAAATCGGAACCGTCATGGCACACTTGAATGGAAAACTAAAAATTATATTATAAGAAAAGTCACTTATTTGGTATCATTAGAATCAGAAAATTATGCAGAATTCAAAAATGCAATAATATACAGGGTGTTCCATTTAAAAATCGAAAGTTAGTGTCACTTCCGGCGAAACCGGAAGTGAAAAAAATCACATATGTCAAAAAGTGCCGTTTATTATGTATATAGGATATCCCAAATTTCAATTAATTATCTTCAATACTAAAGGAGAAAAAGGGGGTGTACCATGATCCTGTTACACCCGGTATTTCAAATTTACTATCTCTGTGTACTTTTCAAAATTCATGTAATTGTAAATTTCGAAAAATAACAATATTTAAAAATATAACAGAACAACGCTTGAATAATTTTTCCTTTTACATAAGGAGGTTCGTCATCTTGTCGATCTCCTACGAGTAAAGCCTTTTAACGATGTTTAGATGCATGCGATTCTTATAAGACGTTCGCAGCGGCGACATCAAAGCGACAAATTCACAGTGAATTTTGATTTTACGTATATGTATGCAATTCCTCATGCAATATATCGTTGCGAAATAAAAACTGCTATGGCATGTGGTGTCGCATCAAATAGAACTAATTTTCATGAGATTCTGTCGGGGATTTGGCTACTTTTAGTAATATTTGGTGTTTTAATTTACGAGTTTGGTATTTTAATTTACAAGTTTGGTATTTTAGCATTGTATTGTGACTTATTTTAACCATAATTATAAATATTTGCCTTTTGGCAGCGCTGACAACATTCTGGGTTATCATTTAAATAAATTCTCTATATGATTAGATTTCCCAAAATGAAACTTTGAGTAATCCCTGGCCTTTATTGCCTCAGCAGAACGCATATAATAACTTCTGTTAATTAATTCAGACATTACTAAAGCATTATTATTTATTGTTGACCCATTTATTTAATTATAAATCTTAAAACACAATTTTATATTTTTCCATATAATGATTTGCAAATATTGTTCTTCGTTATAATAATTGTGTAGTCTATTATATACATCGTAGTTAATTAACATTATCATTACAATAATATTTATTATAACAGGTTTAAAATATGGGCCATTTACTTTTGTTTCATAAGTTTGACAGTACTAAGTTGTGTGTAACAAGTGATCAAGAAAATAACTAGCTGTGATTAATTTGCTTCGAACTATATCTATTGTGCAATTCTAGGTTAATAATTACATTAATATATTCCACAGTGGGATATGGGTATCTTCACCTAAAGAAAAATGTAGACCCAAAATCGAGCCATACGACTGGCTGATGATGATATTCTGCCTTATGAAACAGAAACTAGGACAGATCATTATTACTTTTAATTTCGCACAGCGCAGCTTTACGATCTTGTCCATGCTAAATTTATTTAAAATTGATTCTATCTCTGCGTCTCATTTATTTATTTGTAAATTTCAAAAAATAGAAATATTTAAGAATGCAACTGTACAATGCATGGATTATTTTCTTCTCAGTAAACACCAACTCTGGTTGTTTATCGGGCCTTTACTGGAAATTCAGGGTTAATAAAGGCCCGATAAGCAACCAGATCTTGGTGATTATTGGATTATTACAAAAAGAGGTTCGTCGTTTCATCGATCATTAGAGTCTCCTAAGTGCGAGACCGTTTAACGTTGGCCAGATACATGCGATCCTTATATGATAAGTTTTATAACCATTGTATATTGTACATTATCACTACATTAATATTTATTATAGCAGGGTTAAAATTTGATCCACTTAATAAGTTTACCATGGACAAAAATATATTTTTTACGTTGTCAAGAAAATATCTAATTGTGAATGTCCCCATCTATATCTAGTAAGTAATTTAATATTAATAATTGATATGAAGATCTTCTACTTAATGAAAAACTTAGACTCATCAAAATCGAGCCATTGAGTGGTTGATGATTATATTCTGCCCTATGAATGAAAATAAAACTGGGACAGGTCATATTCTCCTTCAGTTTCACACAGCCCATACTAACTTTGTTTCAAATTCACTCTATCTCTGTGTATTAATGAAAAGTTATTTTAGATTTCAAAACATAAAATTTATTAAAAAATGCAATAGAACAAGGATAATTTTTCTTATTGCATAAATAGGTTCGTCGTTTTGCCGATCATTAAAATCTCTTAGGAGCCGAGGTCTTTTAACGTTATTCTTATGAGATATTCGTAGCTTCGACATCAAAATGACAAACTTACAATTAATTTCAAATAATTTATGCAATTCCTCATGGGATATATCGCAGTGTTGCATCAAAAAGAACTAATTTTCATGCAGTCCACCCGGTGATACTAGTTACATTTTAGTAATATTTGATGGTTTATTTTAGGAATTTCATATTTTGGAATTGTGCCTATTTTAACTATAATTACAGCTAATTTCTTCCCGAGAAAAAACTGTTAGTGTTGTTAACAAAATGTTTAGATTTGCCGTCTTTGATTAAACAGCTGAGTATGCGGCATGGCCTCAAACGCAACTTAATTTTAGCTGAAATCGTAACTGTTACATAATGTTTTAGCATAAAAAAGTATCACGATTATTTAATCCTATTTATTTTAATAAATTTGTCTAATTCTAAAAGTGAAAACGTGATGTGATGTATATGTGTACTGACAACGATGTTATGTATCAATCGAAAATATATATCTATCCATAAAAATAGTTCACGTTTATTTTGCAACTTCAGTGGTATATGAACTGAATTCAAAGTGGCGCTTTTGTAATCGTAATTATAATAATAAACTTAATAAAAAACTAGTATAATTTGGAAGGTAACCAGTTTGATACAGCTTCCAGGAGAAAAAATGTAAATAAAAGTACGTATAAAAAAGATGATCAAGTGTATGCCGCTTGATTATAATAGCTAGTAAATAAATGACAAACAACTATATACAAAGTACGAAAACCTGATTTATGTATTGAATGATTGTAACTAGCTCCAAAACTAGCTACGAAACCTGTTATAATAGAGTAACCTCTACAAAAAGTATGTTGAGGTAGGTTTTCAATAATGCAACTACTGGGGTTGTCCCAAACCAGAATATCAACTAAAGCACGTGTTCTCATTCACCCACACCAGATTGACTTGCTTTACTGACTTTACTCTTCCTTCTTTTACTGTTGTTGCTCATCTACATTGCGCATTCTTTTAATACTTGTTTTGTTCACTTGCTTACTGTACTTGTACGTACTTATTTTATTAAACATGAAAGGTATTTGCATATGTATTTATATACAGGGTGTTTGAATATTCTGCCGCCCGACGTTGCTGTCAAATTAAACTCAACCGCCGAAATGCCTCGGTTACTTAGAAGTAGGCAAAATAATACAATATAATTCTTGCTCTTAATAATTTAATATTTGGTTTTTACGATGGAGACAGCCTATACTGTCGTTATTTTTAAAGATACAAATATTTTTGAAATTTATAGTTGTTATAAATATCGAAACAGGGAATTGAGGTAGGATACAAAACATTCTTTGGTTTCGAGTTATTAATCATTTTTAGATAATATTGAACATCGTCATTTCTGCTGGTAAATAATTAAATACCTCCTCGTGTTTCTGTTATCTTGTTACCAGGAAGATACTTGAATGTTTACTGTTTACTTTCAATACTTCTGATTGACTGAATATCTTACACATTCCTTAAAAATTTATACTAGGGAGAGGTTGAAATGTTTAAGTGATTTAAAAATACCATTTTCGAATAAAATAACCTTGGGTAAATAATTAAATTTTTTCTGGTATTACTCTAAAAGCTAAAACTTTGGCAATTTCTCTAAAATTGCTCATTTTATTAACTTTTGACGGGTCTACATTTTTTTGTAACCACCGCGTTTGTAGATCTAAAATAAATATAGTTTAAAAAAACTAAAAAACACGCTTTTAAAGCACATCAAACTAGAAAGTGAAAAATAATTATTAATATAAACTGAAAACAATAATGAACGAAAAATACTAGTATTATTGTGAAAAAAGCGTGGGTTGCTCGATATACGAAAAATATCACTTTTTAGTTTGATGTGCTTTAAAAGCGTGTTTTTTTAGTTTTTCAAACTATATTTATTTTTCACTTTTTTAGTTTGATGTGCTATGAAAGCGTGATTTGTAGTTTTTTTTAAACTATATTTATATTGCTTATTGATGCTGATATTATAACATATTACGATCCAACAGATATTACTGAAAAAAAAAAATTTTTTATTTCAGCCATAGACGGGATTTGAACTCACGCCCGAGGAGTCCGTCGTTTCGCGTCGACTAAGACTTGCCCGCTCGGCCAACGACCGAACTGAGAATCACGGAATATACTTACAATATTAAGCCTCTTGCTCTCACGCGGAGGATACGTGAGGAAAGGACTGGCGATCCTGATCAGAATAATGATATAAACTTGTCAAATTATTATATTGTTACCGGTTCTTCGTAAGTGTACAAAGTTTCAATTAAATCTGTCCGTTTACAGTGGGTCAAAATCGAGTCCAAAGAGTCGGTTACAAACAAACAAACAAACAAACAAACAAACAAACAAACAAACAAACAAACAAACATACAAGTGAAGCTAATAAAAGCGTGTTAAGAAATAAAGTCGTTGCAAATTTCCACTTCCGTTTAGTAGTTTAAAAAAATTCAAAAAAGAGAAATGAAATTCTGATGTTGAAAGTCCCCTAAGGGGGCTAGCGTAGCACCGACTGTATGATAGCTCAGAACGCAGAAGCTATACAATCTTAGGCGAACATTGTGTAATATACCATCTTTCGGAGGGGATGTAAAGCAGACAATCTGTTGCCTATAAAATGTTAGACAAGTAAAATATTCCTACTCTTCGATGAGGAAGAGGTTCGGCAAAATTTCCAGATTCGAGTAGTTTGTCTCCTGGCGTCAGTGATTGGTTTTAGTAGCGGAAATAGGCCGACGTAAAGTAAATGATTAAAACAATGTTCTATAATTTCTTAAGAAAGCATTTTTTACTACGACATGTTGAGTTTAATCGGTTCATTTTGATTCCAGGAAGGTATATTCAAACGGTGTCCCATTACTTTTAGAACACCCTGTGTATAACTTTCATTCAAAATATTTTGTATTAAGGATCAAGAAATATATTATTGATATACGGTATTTGTTAGTTTTACATTAGTGATAGTATCGCTATCAAATATTTCCATTTAATTCCATTCTCAGACAAATTTATTTATTTATTTATTTATTTATTTAGCATACACCATCCAACAGTACTTAAACCAATTACAGGATGGGAAAATACAATAGTAATTATACACAATACATAATACACTAATAACTAAAAGTAACAAAGAAAAAGAAAAACATAAAATTTAACAATTCAAATATGACACAAAAATGAAAACAGAAATTAAACTCAGCTAGACACATACACCTTTTTTAAACAACTATAAGAACAATTAAATATGTCGATTCTATCTTGCAGGTTGTTACAATTTTCACACATAAAATGTAGGGGGGAAAATTTCAATAAATTAGTTCGTGGTACGGCGAGATAAAAAGTACTGCCAACACGAGTTTCAACTCTAGGCACACGAAAACTAAGTTGTTCCAAGAGTTGTGGACAATCAATTTTATTATTTATTAATTTATTTAGAAAAATTAAGGCCTGTGTTCTTCTGCGATCATGCATAGTTAATACTGAAAATCTATTAAGTAAGTGATTTTGAGGTATTCCAACAGGTGGGTATTGACCATCTAATTTAAAAGAAAGGTATTTCAAGAAACGCCTTTGTACATTTTCCAAGCTTTCAGCATAGACACTGTATCCCGGCTGCCATATTATAGCAGCATATTCCAGCCTAGATTTTACAAGTGCATTAAAAGAAGCATTAGTACTGCTGAATCAGAGAATCCTTGAGAGTTTCTGATAACAAAACCTAGGCTTCTGTAAGATGTTTTAACAACTTGATTAACATGAAGATTGAAAGAGAGTTCGCTATCAAATATGACTCCTAAGTCCTTGATTGATTCGGACCGATTTAAGGTAACATTGTCTAATTTATATTGATATCGGATGAGAAAATGTTTCCTAGAAAAGGTCATAACATTGCACTTTGAAGCATTCAGAGGAAGATTATTCAATATACACCACTCATTCAAATTATTCAGGTTGGTTTGCAGGTTCATATAGTCTGATACGTCATTAATAGGGCAGAAAATTTTTACATCATCAGCGTACAACAAGTAATTTACATCTAGATTATTTACAATATCATTGATGAATATTATAAACAGGAGTGGCCCAAGGATGGAACCTTGGGGCACTCCTGACGTAACAGAAATATCTTTAGAAGCAAAACCACGACATTCGACATATTGTTTTCTTTCGGACAAATATGATTTAAATAGTTCAAGTAGCGGTAAGGATAATCCCACGCTTCCAAGCTTTTGAAGTAAAATTCCATGATCTAACCTGTCAAAGGCTTTAGAGAAGTCAGTATAAAGCACATCAACCTGAATATTCATATCAACATGTTCAGCAATAAATTGAGTTACAAAAAACAGATTTGTTGTTGATCTACTCCTCATGAATCCATGATGATGGATAGAAATCTGTCCCCGAACATGCAAGTACAATGCATCATGTAGAGCGATTTCTAGAACTTTTGTAAAATTACATATTATTGTTATCGGCCTGTAGTTCTCGACATTGCCTTTATCGCCTTTTTTAAATACAGGACAAATTCGTGACCTTTTCCAAATATCCGGAATTATACAAGTACGCAATGATAAATTAAACAACAAAGTAAGAGGTTCTACCAGAGCATAGGCACAATCTCGAATAATAAATGCCGGAATTCCATCTGGACCTTTGGTAAATTTCGGCTTTAGTTTTAACAAGGCAGTTAGAACATCACTTGAGTTAAAATTATTAAAATGCAAATTAAGAATTGTGTGAAACTCAACAATCTAGAGTACTGGTGAGAGATGTGCCAAGATATTTAACTTTACTAATTTAACCGCGATAAAAAAATTACGTAAATTTTCGATTTGGTTTGAAAAAAAATCATATATTCGCCCCTTCGCTGCATATAAAAAGCAAAAAGCATTGTAAATATGTAACAGTAGGAGTTGAAGTGGTTGCCTCCTGTGCACGTTCATGTATAGGTACTTACTATGCGTGTATTTTCGAGTTGGTTCATACTTTTATCAGTATTTTAGTCTGTCCTTCCTCGTAACCTTGTGTCTGTGTAGTCGCGCTTGACGTCTTCGTAGGCCACGCTTCAACAATCAAATGCCAATCACTTACCAAAATGATTTTTTGTTTACAACAAATTATGAAACGTTTCTTTTTTACTTATGTTGTATTTTTATCCACATTTTTTCGATGCTTTGATTATGGTATATATTTTAGACACGCCTTGCTTGCTTGATGTTGTGGAAAACATATTCAAATATCACTTTCTTAGTTATTTATGCCTGCATGTATTTTTATAAATATTAAATATTTTTAATTATTAAAAATGTCATGAGACTATATTTATATCAAGTTACATGACTTCCTTATTCCTTATATTATTTATTTGTTTAGTAACAGTAAACCATCGATGTGAAAGTTTTTCCATTTTTAATTAAATCCTGATTTAAATTCAAAGTGGATTTAGCTTCGTGATATTTTGATGAGAGATAACCTTACCTTTTGCGAATAGATTAGAGGTGGGTAAACGATAATGTTGAAAAATTCGCTAAACAAACAAAGCATTTGAATTTGAACAGAGAATCTTATTTTATAATTTGTCAAATGCTCTGCCTGTCAACGGGGAACTAAATAAACATACCAAGTACAAGACTATGCATATAGATCATTAATTATTTACCTTCCCATTTACCTTTTTTACCTGCCCCGTGAATAATATAGATTTTTGCCTGGATAGGTGTGCCTCATATTTTATTATAGAGTGGAGTCTCTAAACTAACGTATTTGAATTCGACTTTTTTTCGCAATATGGATAAAAACATGGAAACGCATATCTTTCTATAGTGAGGAAGGAAAATACGAAACACATCGTCCAAAAGTTCTTTAAGAAAAGGATTTTTCAGAATCGTCAAAAATAGGCATTTATTTTTGGTTCATTATAAATGTTTAAAAACCGTGGTATGATATTTAAAATGGTTTTACAGCTTTGCTACTATTTTAAAGACTAGTAAAGTTCTAAGACTATTTTAAGCATGTTATTGTATTTATGCTTTAAATATTTAAAAGAAACGAAAAAAAAAATTACTACTTCCACTCAATCCGAACCTTAAGACGATATAAATCAAAAGAGTATATTCAGAAGCTATTAATCAACATGATTTAATTAACGTTTTTGACATGACTTATGAAGTTTAAAAAAAGTGTAAAACTACACAGGATGCATTTTGATTTTAACCTTTATCCGTCAAGTCAAAAATTATTAAACAAAATATTTCAGCACCCTGTATTTCATTAACTAGTCACATTTTACTTGCATGTTTGGTTAAATCTTCATATTTTGAGCCAAAAAAAATCTCTAATTACTCCATAGTCCGTCTTTATAACTCACCCTGTATGTGTAATATCAGTTCATATCCTTGACTTAGATAGACATAAGACGGAATTGTTAAAATGAAATGTCAACCATTTTTAATATATTTATAAATATTTATAAGTAGTTTTTTCACTGAATACCTAATTAAATTGGTGGTTATTGCTAATGCTAAGAGTCTATTTTACGTGGTAAAAAATCTGATATAAATTTGTGTAATCATATTAATTAGTACGCAGAATAATTAAAATTCTTAATTGGCCCAAAAAACAGATTGTTTGTAATCTATAAAATCGAAGTAAAAAATGTTTCAAAATAACTAAAAACAGCTGATTAATTAAAATAAACACTATCTGATGTGAAAGTCGAACATTTTGATAAATAATTGGTCTCGAACTGATAAATGGGAAAATTAACAGAATCAAGAAAAGGGCAGCGATCAAGTTGGCAGATTTCGAAAGTACAATTATTTCTCGAAATCCACTTAATTAGGCATATTAGTTGCTGCGTAAACAGGAGAAACTTTTCATGCATCGCATCTCATTATGTTTTAAATATTATCACTTTTAATCGATAGTCGTAGATGTGGATGCTATTAACAAAATCATTTGCATAAATAAAATTAAATTTACCGCGCTAATTATATTTAAACTTATTTTACCACTTTATAATTCTAACTTGTGCTAATTAAATGTGTTAATGAACCAACAAATATTACTTCACAATTATTTTGTTCAATCGAAAAAAATGTTTCATATTAGTTTTTGATTTAGTTTCGATTTTAGGTAATGAATTTCATAGAATTAACTTACCATCATAGTTTTACTAGATGAGAATTTAAGTTGATCAAACTTTTTTATACACGTTCCAAAGTTTGCTTGAAAGATTATCATATAACAATTACTACGAAGTATTGATAATTAATTAACTTAAAAAAAAACAGTTATAACTCAGGGATTCGATTACCTCAATACATATAATTATTTAATCGACATCTTATTGTTATTTGTTTACATAAGTGTTTTGTTGATTATACTTAGTTCTCAGCTTACCATATGGTGTTGATATGATATTTTTCCTCAAGTGGTTGACTATATACTAATAATCACTAGATAAAATCAAAGAAATAATTATAAGGAATTAATATCCAATGTTCTGAACGATAATTTAGATATTAGTAATTATAATTATCAAAATTTGCATTTTAATAATTTTACCTCAAGTGATGTTCTAACTGCCTTGTTAAAACTAAAGCCGAAACTTACCAAAAGGTCCAGATGGAATTCCGGCATTTATTATTCCAGATTGTGCCTATGCCCTGGTAGAACCTCTTACTTTGTTGTTTAATTTATCATTGCGTACTTGTATAATTCCGGATATTTGGAAAAGGTCACGAATTTGTCCTGTATTTAAAAAAGGTGATAAAGGCAATGTCGAGAACTACAGGCCGATAACAATAATATGTAATTTTGCGAATGTTCTAGAAATCGCTCTACATGATGCATTGTACTTGCATGTTCAGGGACAGATTTCTATCCATCAACATGGATTCATGAGGAGTAGATCAACAACAAATCTGTTTTTTGTAACTCAATTTATTGCTGAACATGTTGACATGAATATTCAGGTTGATGTGCTTTATACTGACTTCTCTAAAGCCTTTGACAGGTTAGATCATGGAATTTTACTTCAAAAGCTTGGGAGCGTGGGATTATCCTTACCGCTACTTGAACTATTTAAATCATATTTGTCCGAAAGAAAACAATATGTCGAATGTCGTGGTTTTGCTTCCAAAGATATTTCTGTCACGTCAAGAGTGCCCCAAGGTTCCATCCTTGGGCCACTCCTGTTTATAATATTCATCAATGATATTGTAAATAATCTAGATGTAAATTACTTGTTGTACGCTGATGATGTAAAATTTTCTGCCCTATTAATGACGTATCAGACTGTATGAACCTGCAAAGCAACCTGAATAATTTGAATGAGTGGTGTATATTGAATAATCTTCCTCTGAATGCTTCAAAGTGCAATGTTATGACCTTTTCTAGGAAAGATTTTCCCATCCGATATCAATATAAATTAGACAATGTTACCTTAAATCGGCCCGAATCAATCAAGGACTTAGGAGTCATATTTGATAGCGAACTCTCTTTCAATCTTCATGTTAATCAAATTGTTAAAACATCTTACAGAAGCCTAGGTTTTGTTATCAGAAACTCTCAAGGATTCTCTGATTCAGCAGTACTAATGCTTCTTTTTAATGCACTTGTAAAATCTAGGCTGAAATATGCTGCTATAATATGGCAGCCGGGATATGCTGAAAGCTTGGAAAATGTACAAAGGCGTTTCTTGAAATACCTTTCTTTTAAATTAGATGGTCAATACCCACCTGTTGGAATACCTCAAAATCACTTACTTAATAGATTTTCAGTATTAACTCTGCATGATCGCAGAAGAACACAGGCCTTAGTTTTTCTAAATAAATTAATAAATAATAAAATTGATTGTCCACAACTCTTGAAACAACTTAGTTTTCGTGTGCCTAGAGTTGAAACTCGTGTTGGCAGTACTTTTTATCTCGCCGTACCACGAAATAATTTATTGAAATTTTACCCCCTACATTTTATGTGTGAAAATTGTAACAACCTGCAAGATAGAATCGACATATTTAATTGTTCTTATAGTTGTTTAAAAAAAGGTGTATGTGTCTAGCTGAGTTTAATTTCTGTTTTCATTTTTGTGTCATATTTGAATTGTTAAATTTTATGTTTTTCTTTTTCTTTGTTACTTTTAGTTATTAGTGTATTATGTATTGTGTATAATTACTGTTGTATTTTCCCATCCTGTAATTGGTTTAAGTACTGTTGGATGGTGTATGCTAAATAAAATAAAATAAAATAAAATAAAATAAAATAAAATAAAATAAAAATATAATAGCTATTGCAGGCGCGTATGGGCCCGTGTTCAAAATTGCCATTGGGCCCACATTCCAGTCCCCAGTTCTGACTTATGAATCGCTTTAGAAATAAAACGAATTTGTTTTATAATTTAAAGCATATTAAATATTGATTTTAATAAAAAAAACTAAAATTACGCCAATTTATTTATAACATGTTTTTAGCAATTAAAAATGCGAGATTAACAGTGCTGGGATAAAATACAAACAAATATTAATCATCAAAGATCAAATAATGATTATAGCATCTTGCAGAAAAAAGATAAGAGTTTAAATTCATGCCCACTATGCAATGCGATATTTCAACAAACAATTTTTCAAATGAAATAAAAACAAATCGAAATAATGATGCTAATTACAGTAAATTAGCTAAAAAAATTCTAAAACTATAATTATAATAGCAAAATCTTACCGCCGTATTCGGTTCAGGTCAAATGTCACAAAATGATTAATGGCAAATCCTTGTATAACGGTTTTTTTTAAACCTTGTCTAATGATATTTTTTGTTGCAGGTATGTACAAGATTTTTAATAAGCTTCCATGAGTGTAAGTAAAATTTTAATGTTAAGGGAATGAAACTTTTCTCCGAATTGTTAATAAATTAGTGGATATCAATGTTACCTCAGGAAATATTTTATTTCGCAATAACTCCCTGTATATTTGATTTGTCTGCTGTTTCATTTATCATTTATTTCCTTTTCGATTTTTTATTTGCGGCTCTAGAATGAAAGAGTAAAAACTTGTTTTCGGCTGATCAGGTATGGGTCATTCCACTGTTTAATGCACAACGCATGCTCTGTGGATGGTGCATCGCAGTGCATTCTCTACAGTATCTACAGTGGACCATCCTAATTTTAAATCTGAAATCAATACAATGTTGCTCTTGCGGTTTTTCTTAAAACTTAGAAACTTACAGCTTTATCTTCGTGTTGTCATACTTTCAAATATTTTCCCGTTTACTCAACATATCTGCGCTATTACTAATTGTTGATATAAAAAAAATATTTTAAAGGCAAGCCTACTTTATATTTAAACTATGTATCTTAGCTGGTGCACACTTGACATTTTTATTAGTTTCTTAGATTTATACATGAATATATTATTTCTACATGTTCCATGAGTCAATAAAACTTTAATACCATTAAAATTTTATCGTCGTCTTACCATTAAAGCCCCAAAACAGATATGTGTTCCAAATTACTTAAGTTACTGTACACTTAAAAAAATATATGGATCACTTAAATGGCTTAGTTGTAATTTTGTTTTTGTCACTTAAAAGTCAACGTTCATTATGCAAAAACACGTGATGCTCTTTTATTCGTGTAGTAAAGTTTACCTAAGTTTGTCCAGTACTGTACATATTTCAATACAAATGTTCTCTGTATAATTAAAATAAATAAATGTGTTATGTAAGTACATATAATAAAATTATTAGTTCATATTGCTTACAGTGTATAATATACGTAATAAATACACAATAACATGTTATTCTAAAGTTTTAGTAATGGTGATCAAAATCAGGAATGAAATGAAATTAATAACACAGTGTATGCATAATAATTAAGTTTGTAATAATGTAAGACTTGGGCGTAATACAATAATGTATTTAATATATCGTTTCTTTTTATTGGCTTTTCTCGTTTATGAATAAAAAAAGTATAATTAAAACAGAAATTATTTTACAGAAGTAAATATTAAAATTATTATTATTAATAATAATTATGAGATTTAATATATGATATACGAATAAGAAAGAAACAAGCACAGTTTTAATGTATCCTATATTTATATAGTTTTCGAATTATTCGTATTTAAATAACAGCGAATTGCAAAATTACGAATAAGTATTTGTTAGGGAAATATAACGTTTGATTAATTTGGTACTGTGAAAACACTAACGGCCTAAGTTCGTAAATGGAAACATTTTAAACTCAAAAGAAAAATTTAGATGGTTACACCATTACTGAACACAGAACACGGGACGTGAACAAATTTATATCTCCGGCAATAAGCATCGGGAAAAAAAATAAACAAGCATTTTTTGACTCTTGGCCATAGTCTTCAAGATATGGTTCCACAAATTTTCCTAAAATATGAATATATCGTTGAGGGTTGAGATTTTCGTCGTAGATAAATGATCCCAGAAATTGTTGTCCCACTGTTTCAAGCTAAACATTAAATCCAAAGGTAGGAAAATATATTCGTTGTGGTCGGACCAATGATGTCGATTGAAAATTCCATTACTGGTCACTCTTACCTCGTCGGTCCATATGATACAGCGGGGAAAATTTTCATTTTATCTTCAATGACATATTCTTTCGCTTTTGACTTTGCAAACGACCCATAATTCATCAAGTTGTTCTCCAATCTTGCAAAAATTTGAACACTGGATTGCCGCCGCTAAGGATTTTACTCAAAATATAAATCTCTTGCATTTTGGGTACATTCAGTGTAACATATAAACATTGTCATTTTTCGTAGTTTTCAAATATGATGATAGCAACTACTTTTAACTAATTATAAAAGACAATGAAACTTTCGTTTTTTGACTAATGTCATAAGCTCTTATTTTCCATAGCGAACTATGCAAATGTCGCTAAACATTTATTTTAAACAGAAATATTTTTATATTTTTCTTAGTGATATTATAATATACCCCAACATATTTTGTTTATTCATACATTGTAAACATAATTTGC
Organism: Rhamnusium bicolor; assembly: GCA_029963845.1. NCBI lineage: Eukaryota > Metazoa > Arthropoda > Insecta > Coleoptera > Cerambycidae > Rhamnusium > Rhamnusium bicolor. Next base: position 772,145 of record JANEYF010004805.1, on the reverse strand, counting down.
ACACACACACACATATATATATATATATATATATATATATATATTGGCTATCGATCTATCATGATTTGAAGGTGTAATCCAATGCAGGTCGGGGTATTTGCCCGCGGAGTAGTTGTTTCCTTCAAATCATATTTAATAATATATATATATATATATATATATATATATATATATATATATATATATATATATATATATATATATATATATATATATATATATATATATATATATATATATATATATATATATATATATATATATATATATATATATATATATATATATATATATATATATATATATATATATATATATATATATGTGTGTGTGTGTGTGTGTGTGTGTGCGATTTAATACCGCAACACCCTGTTATTTTGGAACGCGCTGCCCGATTTAATTTTTTTTTTTGAGACAGAACTCTATTTGACCATTTTTTTTAAAAATTTCATTTTCATATTTTCAAGGCCTACTAAAGTCCTCTAAATGGGTCGAAATGTCAAGATCGACTATTAGGCATTTTTTTATTGGAAAAGTGGATAGCGTATTCGATTCGCAGTTATCTCAAATAATCTTGTGCAAAATTTTAGCTCAATATCTCATATAGGGTGTTTTGTTACTCAATCGCCAAATTTGAAAATTTTTCACTTTTCGACTGGACCTGTATACAAGTCTGTTATGATGTAATGAAACAAAAGTTGAGAAATCAGTGTTTTAATAACATAAACAACATCAAATAATACAACAACAGTCATTGGCAATCGTTCTCAATTTATTGTCAAGTTCATCGAATGCCCGAATGGTTCACGATTTGAGGATTTTTCTATTAAATTATTCAAAAATTTTCCTCATTGGCCAACCACGTTTCCAACTAAATGAAGAATTACACTTAATTCTGCAAAATTCAATTTTCCAAAATGTGAATTTTCTACATAGTAGGCTTTGTAAAAATCTTGTTTGTTTTTCTACTTTGTGGTACTGTCAAGTCAAGATTGTTGACAGATATCGTTTATTAAACAAGCTGTCCAGAACAGGTACTTAATAAAAAAGTAAAGAATTAACGGTTCTTAATTATTTTCAAAATGGCAAATTTGAACTTAGCCGAAAAAATACAGATTAATCGTATAACTAGTGATGATGCTCGATGAATGAGGGAAGCTGCTGAAGAATTTAATAGAAGAAATCCAGATCGTGAACCAATCCATCATACAACGGTCTTTAGGATAAACGCAATATAAAGTTTCTGTAAAAAAAAGAATCACGACAGAGAAACGTAGAGACAGACAGAGAGATTCTACAATATTTCCAAGACAATCCAACAACTAGCTTGGAGGCAGGCTACGCGGGATTTACATGTAAGCAAAAATATGCATATGTTTGAAGAAAAATAAAGTACTTCCCTTTAAACCAAAAATTATGCACACATTAGAACGAGTTGATGATGAACGGAGAATGGAAATCTGTTTATTCTGCCAAGGAGAATATTTAAATAATGAAAATTTTTTAAGAAATATTCTCTTCACAGATGAGGCGATATATACTACTAATGGTGTGGTTTCTACTCAGAACTCTAGGTACTGGGCAACAGAGAACCCAGACTGGATGATAAATTCAAAGAGGCAATATTCTCAAAAAGTTAATGTTTGGATTGGTATCTTCAATAATCGTATAGTGGGTCCAGCGTTTTTCCAAGAAACATTAAATGGTGAAAGGTGTCTTAATTTCTTGAACACAGATTTTTGGGATTTTATGGAACTACTAAATGAGGAAGAAAACAGACAAGTTATTTATCAACTAGATGGTGCTTGCACAAATTATTCGGTGGTTGTACGTAGATGGCTTAATGAAAATTTTCCAAACAGATGGATTGGACGAAATAGCCCTTTTATTCATTGGCCGCCACGTTCGCCAGATCTAACACCTTTAGATTTTTTTGTGGGGAATTTTAAAAGAAAAAGTTTACCGCACGAGACCACAAAATGTTGACGAATTAAGAGAAAGAATTGAACGAGAGTGCAGGGAAATTACTTGATTTTAAAAAATATTTATTTACTTAAATAGACTCAACTTTGAGTTGAAAATACAAAAGTTAGTTTATGTATTTTAATATGACATGACAAGAAGTGAGTATGATAACTAAGTTTACGAAGGTTGTTGAGTTAATTTATAAGCTTGGAAGGCTGCACTTAGTCAGCATAAAGAATGGTTCACAAGCTGAAAACAAAGGAAATGCAAAATAAGCAGTTTATAATTAATAAGAGAGAATTTGTTATCTGCAACATAGGCGTAATATGGTATCCTGAGATATTATGAAATGAAGTCTAAGTATTCTATAAGTTAATACACAGTGGTGTAGATTTTATGTAACAACCTCCCCCTTATAAAAATGTTAGTGTTTATACAGCATCTTTTGCAAGACAATATTTATTAAAAATCTTTCGCATTAAGTTCAGATAGGAAAACGACTTCTTCGGTTCTACGTCTTCTTCGTAGATAGTAGGTCTTTTCCTCGAGGGTAGAATGCTGGTAAATCTCCTGAACACCTTACTTGGTATTGGTGGAAGTGGAGGTGATCCGGATGGATGGACAAGAGCTAGCCTTTGACTTTCTTTCCTGCATTTGTATAATACATAGGACAGAATAAGGGCAATAATTAAAGTTATGGTCAGATATGTGATCCATAAGATATGTTTGGTCACAAAAGGTTCGTTGATAAGATCATCGAAATTTTTGAAATATTGGTCTAATTTGTTTTTGGCAATTTTGAGCTCTTCAGTGTTCAGGTTGTTTAATTTTAATGGCTTTAATTTGGATATTTGAGTTTTGTATGGAAGGTTGTTGTAGCACTCATATGGAATTTGAATAGGATGAGTTTTATCCCTGACATCTAATATTTCATTGGATTCGGCTTGAATTTTGGTAATGCCAATAAAAGCGTAACAACTAGGTTCTAATTTTATAATAGAGTTTTTCGTGATGATTTCTGTCATTGAGTTTCTCTTAGGACAACTGATAGTAATGTGTAAAGGTTCTACATTAATGACTAGCCATGTATTCTCCTGGAGTTTCTGAACATTATATCCTTGACTAATGACAAATGATGTTTGACAATTTTCGGGTAGACGATTGAGATGTTTGAACAGTCTTGCTTCACAAATAGCATTGGTGTCGATCGGGTAAGCGAACAAGTTCGAGCATAATTTAGTTCCAATGTAGAGTTGTTTGCATTCTTCCAGGTCCGGAATAGGTATAGACATCTATTAGAGGTATTTTTTAAAGCAAAAATTAAACTTGAATCGGTTTGAAATGCATGCAGTTCAATAATATTTAGGTACTGAGCAACTCTTGCTAATTTTATTTCAAGTGGCAAATTGTTCTTTTGCAAATTTTGTGAAATTTCTTGTAAAGAGTTTATTAAATCCTGAGAGGTAATTATAGAAGTATGAATGATTTTTTTTCGTGCAAATGTTATTGAATTTAGAATATCGTTCAGATCGTTTTCAATGTACAAATAACTAGCCATTAATTGTTCATATATTTCAAGAAACTTTAGTTTTGTTTGAATTATTGTATGTCGTATTCGGTACATAAGATCGTATCCTTGATATCTTTAATACCTTTATTGAACGTTTCTTCGTCAATTGGTAATTTTTGAATAGTTGAATTGAAATTATTTGTAACCGATGTTGTCGCCGATATTTGGTTTTTAATTAAGTTATCTAATTGATGCTCGTCATTATTTAGTTTATTAATACAATCAGAATAATACTGACTGTCGTCAGCGTTTAAATTTCCGGTAATTGATTTAAATACTGTCCCAATACCATTTAAAATTCCTCGTTTGTATCGTTTTGTATCGAGGTAAATTTCATTCAATTTAGATTGAATAGATTTAGAAATTTGCTTTAGAAGTCTAAGATGAGTCTTGACTTCGCTCATGAAAGTATTCATGTTATGATACGCAGGATCAAGGGTGTTACGGATGGTGTCTAGGATTTTGTCGTTTTTGTCAAAAGCTGTTTTTATTGAGTATATATTCTTGTGAACTAATAGTGCCCATTTCTCGTTTGTCACAATTATTTCCGATTTCTATGGTAATAAATTCCAATGGTGTTATTTATTGGTGTAATTTGATATTGGGAAACGGCTAGGGCTACTGATCCGAACAGCAGGAGTAACTCAATGGTTTTCTTCATGGAGTAGGTTCTTCCGTCTAGGGATTAGAATCTACCATCACAGTGAGGAAGTGCTCTTTGTTCCAGAAGTTAACTTGCACTAGTTAGGCACCTCGCGATGTTCTTATTCTAATGGGTTTCACTACTGGTTAGGCTTCTTGTTCTGGAGTGTTTACGGATCCTACCGACTGCGCCAATTGTTAGATTACAGTTTACGTTAACTTGTTTTTAAAAAATATTTATTTACTTAGACTCAACGTTGAGTCTTAATAAAAATACAAAAGTTAGTTTATGTGTTTTAATATGACATGACAAGAAGTGAGTATGATAATCCAAAATAAGCAGTCTCTAATTAATAAGAGAGAATTTGTTATCTGCGACATAGGCGTAATATGACATTCTGAGATATTATAAAATGAAGTCAAAGTATTCTATAAGTTAATACACAGTGTTGTAGATATTATATAACATACATAATATTTCTCTATTATCTACAACTCTTGAGAATTATTTTTCCTCTTATATTTGCATGGAGTGGTGATTATTGTTCTTAAACCATTTATGAAAATTGCTTATATGTTCGATCACTACTTTCAGGGTTCGATGATTTTGTGAATTTAGTACATGTAAATAATTTAGATCTAATAGCCTTGTCGGAGACGTAGCTTTCGAGTGATGTGGCAACTGATGGTATAAATATTTCAGGATTCACACTTTTCCGGAAGACAGAGCTAGTAGAGGAGTTGGAGTAGCTATTTACATATAAAATATCTTTAAATCTCAGGTAGTTGCATATAATTTTACTATTGATAATTCACTTTAACACGTATGGATTAAATTTAGAGCATCTCGAAGAACATTTTTAATTGGTTAAATATATCGACCACCACAAATTAACATATCAGAATGTTTAATGGATATTGAAAGAATTATGAGTTGGCACTAGTACCTATTTTTATTAGTGATTAAGAACTGTTGTCAGTGGCTGGTACAACATCTACAGACGTGATACCCGATCATAGGTTAGTTTTTTGTGATTTGCATATCAAAACAAAAAAATCTAAACAAAAACTAGTAACATTTCAGGGATAAAGGGGGTTGTAATTACATGTGGTGTTATTATTATTATTATTTAGAGACTTCCAATTTTGATATTAATGAATTTCAAGCTTACCTTAAAAATTTACCTTGGAATAATCTGATTCTCTAACTTGACCTCAATAAATAAGTTGAATCTTTTAATCAGTTTATTACTAATGCATTTGACTTACATGCTTCTCTCAAAACTGTCAGAGTATCAAAACCTAAGGCCCTCTGGCTGACGGAGAATTTAAAATTATTTATTAGAGAAAAAGAAAATGCTGTCAATAAATATAATACATCCAACCTTCCTGTTGATTGGAAATACTACAAAAGGCTTCACAACTTTACATTAGCTACAATTAGAGCTGAAAAAAGCTTATTTAAACAGCATGTGGCAACAAAATGATGTAAAGGAAAGCTGGAATGCCTTAAAAAAAATTAATATTTTTAGTAATCAAAAGTACAATAATACTGGATTAATCAAAATAATTCATAAAAACATAAAGGTACCAAGAATAATAAACTAAATAAAAATTTACTTACCTTCCTCGCAAACTAACTTCAGAAAACAATACAACACAGGTATGGCGTTAGCACATGTAACTGACGATCTCATAACTGCCATTGATCAAGAAAAAGTTATCGTGCTGGTGTTGCTTGATTTGTCGAAGGCATTTGATACTATAAATCATAAGTTAATCTGTTCAAAATTAAAATATTACGGGTTTTCAGATTACTCTGTATCATTTATTAAATCGTATCTCATAGGGATTTCTCTGATTTTTCAAATATTACTGCAGGGGTTCCTCAAGGATCCATTTATTGGTTCTCTTCTACTTATTTTGTATACAGCTGATCTATTAAAATCGTTAAAATACTGTAAGGTTCAAGCTAACGCTGATGACTCACATGTATTTTAGATTCTTAGTGAAAGATATCGTTCAGGCTCAGGATCATCAGTGAAAATCTATACCTAATTATTGTGTTATGTATGAATTTTAATATGAGCTACTAGTTTCTAGTTATAGAAATGATTAAACTATTGTATGCATGCATAGGATATATAATGATTCTCTTCTAATTCTATATACATGTATGTAATACGTATATGTGTATGTGTTGATGTGTTTTCTTGTATATTATTCAGTATTTTGTTTTTTTTTTTCTTACAAGTGCCCAGATTATTTCTTTTTGTTATAATTTAGTTAAAACACTGTATGCTTGTGTGTTAAGTGTAAGAGTAGCCTAAAGCTAAACTCCTCACACAGGTAATACGTTATTTTGTTAATGAATTTATTATGTAATGAATTAAAATAAATGTGATTTATACAGTCCTCCCGTGGCCTCCGCTGGCTCACGGGAGTCACGTCGGCGCATTAACTACAGTCACTCCCCACATCCCGCAAGGTTAGTGACTGTAGATACCAGAATCGTGTGCCCTAAGCAGACGGAGAAAACCCAGAATGACCGCCTTCAGCATTTGACCTGCCCCCCACTCGGCTGATTTTTGGCAGGCCGGGATGGACTTCTCTCTAGAAGGTTTTTACTGCTTGTAAAAATATTCACAAATAAAAAAAGTTATGACACTTTTTTTGAAATCCGCCAAATGTCAATTTTCGCCGATATCTCGAAAACGGTTAGAAATATCGAGGTGTGGTTTTCACCTGTCGACGTTTCACGAAAATAGAGCTATAGACACCTTAGTCAGTTTTTCTCTATATTTTTTTTTTTTAGTTATTATTTACTTTTTAAATAAAATAAATAAAATGCATACAAATTTAAGGTTTTTAATGGATCATAGGGTATATTATAAACTTAGATTATAGAAGTACAAGTAAGTAATAATTATTTTTATTATATTATAGTAATTATATTATATCTTATATTTCAGTTTTCGTCGGTTTCTTCAATGTGATTTCAACATAATTATAAATTTTAAATATGATGAGAAAACTAATATGCGAATGGATTAAAAAATGTTTATCATTTGTTAAGGATTACGAGAAAATTTCTAGTTTCTGGTTGAATATCACGTAGGATTAAAACGTCACTTGCGACAAGTTCTTGTGAACTGGAGTGCATAAAAATTAGATCGATGGATTGATATTAAGCCTGTCGCACAGAATTAATGACTAGACCTATATGTGTCAGCATCAGAATAAATGTCAGAGAGTACAAAACATCTTACTTAGTAACGCTAATTAACAATTTTAACTATAGAAAATAAAGAATTTATCTCAAGCACTACGAGTATTAAACCTTCAGTGTATTTACATGGAAAAATAATGAAAATTGAAAACCAAGGCATAATAATTATAACACCTTTCGACAAATTCTAATATTCAAATAATAATGCACCAGATTAAGAAAAATCTGTTTGTTAAAATTATGTGTTGAAATAAACCATTAACTAGGTCTCTGAGAATGTATACTAAACAATTTTCGTCATCTTAAAGCTTGAAAATATTGATATTTGTTCAGTTTAGTCGTTAAAAAGAATATATTTTTTAGAAATATGAGAGTGGGAGAGGGCAAATACCTTTGCTGGCTTGTGGAAACAACATTTAATAGTATTTGTTTTTAGACTGTTTTGTCAAATTTGATAAAAGTGGGTACCTATTTCCACTAATTAAATTTAGGTTATTAAAAAATATATAAATATAATATAATTTATATATTATATTGATATTTCAGTAAGCGTAGAGATATCTTATTTTACGTGCTCCGGTTGAAGTTACAACAAACCTAGAACTATTGTAACCTTTACAAGGCCATTCTGAGTCAGTCTGGTGCTCCCACTATGAGGTACACCCACTACTGGTCTATGATTCCATCCGATATCAGAATAATCTGATTCTTTATTCATTACTTGCGCAAACAAAAACCTTTCTTTGTCAATTATTGTATTCAAGATTATAGAGGTTAACCACTTTAGAATATCACCAATATTGAGTATATTCAAACGTTATTTATCGGTATTAGTCATAATTTTACGGAAGCTGCTTCTGGATTCTACAGGGAGGGCAAACATTCAGAGCAACAGTTACTTTTCTTCGTAAAATCAGAGACTTACATATAGTCTCTGGTAAAATCATTACAGACATTTTGCCATCTGGCTGTAGAAAGTTAACTATTCTATTATACAGGGTGTAACAAAAAAGCATGTCATAAACTCAATGGCAGATTCTAGGCAACAAATAGTGACGATATGACTTAACTTACCTCTATGCGAAAATGCTTCCAAAAATTTTTATGGGCCTTTAAAGTTGAGAATAAAAAAATGAAAATTTTGCTCTAACTCTGGAGTCCTGGTAAGATATCTTCTTTAAATTTGGTACAATATAGCACTAGTAGTAGTTCAATATTTGAAGTAATTATAATCAGTTTATCTCGATTCAAAAGACGAGAAGTGGGGGTCATGTGACCCATTTACCCCCCATTTTTTTATGAGGTGTGCCCAATGGCAAAAAAAATTAATTTTTTTGAACATAAAATTTAATTTTAAAAGTTTTTTTACTCTTACCCTTTTTTTTTCTACGTGCTTTAGTTTTCAAGCATTTAGCTTATTGGACCTCGAATACGCAAACCCGATGCCGAGGAATGGGTATTAGACCTCATTGACGAAAATCCTGATAGAAGTACTAGGCATTTAGCGGCTGAGGTAGGAATGTCCCATGTGGCAGTCTGGAGAGTGTTACATGAACAACAGCTGTACCCCTTCCATGTTCAAACTGTTCAAGCATTACAACCAGGAGATTATGTCCCTAGACTTGTATTTTGTAGATGGTTGCGACAAAAGAATTTAGAAAATGATAACTTCGTTAAGAATATTTTGTCAACGGATGAAGCTACTTTTACTAGAAATGACGTGACAAATCATCACAATTCACATTTATGGGCCGACGAAAATCCGAGAGCAAAAAAAGAGACGCATTATCAGAATAACTCTTCAGTTAACGTATAGGCAGGAATTGTGGACAATTTTTTAATTGGACCATTTTTTCTACCACACCGTCTGTCGGGGACAGAATATTTAAATTTTCTCCGAAATGATCTCCCCAATCTCCTTCAAGAAGTACCATTACCGATACAAGAAAACATGTGGTTCCTTCAAGATGGGGCACCTCCTCATTGCAGTCGTGAGGTCAGAAACTTTTTGAGGGAACAATTTCCAGAACGTTGGATTGAGTGAGGAGCAGAAGCACCCATAAAGTGGCCTGCCCGCTCGCCAGACTTAAACCCCCCTTGACTTTTGTTTTTGGGGTTATATGAAAGAAAAGGTCTACTCTGTGCAAGTTGATAGTGTCGAACATCTCAGAGAGAGAATTATAAATACTGCAGATAGTTTTCGCCAGAAGCAGCAAATTTTTAATAAAATCAGATTTTCATTTTTGAAAAGTTGTGTTAAATGTATTGATGAAGGCGGAGGTTACTTTGAGCACTTGCTAAAGTAATAAAATAAAGCCTGAATAAATTTCTGTTCAATTAATGAAATTTTAAATTATTTAATTAGGTAATTGTGTTTATTTATTTATAAAGTAATTATTTAAAATAAATTGTTTACAATAAGTTCCAAAAAAGTTATTTTGTTAAAATTAAATTGCTTGTTTATTCAGAGGACACTATTTCATTCGATTTAAAAGTCTTATCGCAAAAAATTTTTTCAATTCTGCTTTAGAGTCTTTTAATTCACAATTCCAATAAGCTAAATGCTTGAAAACTAAAGCACGTAGAAAAAAGGTGAGAGTAAAAAAAACTTTTAAAATTAAATTCTGTTTTCAAAAAAATATATTTTTTGCCATTGGTGTGCCCATAAAAAAAATGGGGGTAAATGGGTCACATGACCCCCACTTCTCGTCTTTTAAATCGAGATAAACTGATCATTTTTGAACTACTACTAGTGCTATATTGTACCAAATTTAAAGAAGATATCTTACAAGGACTCCAGAGTTAGAGCAAATTTTTCATTTTTTATTTTCGACTTTAAAGGCCCATAAAAATTTTTGGAAGCATTTTCGCATAGAGGTAAGTCATATCGTCACTATTTGTTGCCTAGAATCTGCCATTGAGTTTATGACATGCTTTTTTGTTACACCCTGTATATTAGATGTGCATTTTAAGAAATGATGAAGTTCAATTCAAAATCTGTGACAAAATTGTTCACCCAACATTTCCTCACGTAATACAGAACATGCCATAAATTTATTTGCCTGGGCCCAAAGTATGGAACATGTTCCAGTTTCTAACGAAAATTATCCGGTGATCCGTGGGTAAGTTCACTGTGACTGTTGTTTTCAAAACAACAGAGAATCACTAAAAACGACAAGTAGGTAGGTACGAGACTCATCACTAATACTCCTCACCTAAACTATAATTGTTCGCCCACCTATAGGGCTTCTAACTGTTCTAACCCTAATGTACACAATAGAGAATGATCAAATACTGGCTCCCTTCCCAAAATCGTAACTGGAATTTAGCTGCATATAGTTTTTTTATTTGTGTGTTTCTTCTACAAATAGTATTGAAAATGATACAACTAGAGAGTCCAGATAATGTGTGGCAGCAATAAATACATTTTTTCCAGAAACAACCAATTTGTAATACACCATCAAAAGTCTTTTAATTATAAACACATGTTCTTAATTAAAAAATGAATAATGGTGACAATTTTTGAGTTCTAAGTAAAAGTCTGAAAAATTAATAGTTCCATCTGGTGTACCAGAGGACTCCATACTTCTTGGGCCTCTTTTTTTCGTTATATTTATCAACGACAATATATATATATATATATATATATATATATATATATATATATATATATATACGACGTCAATTGTATTCTATATGTAGATAATTTAAAAATTCATATTTCCATATGCAACTAAGACCATGATTTAAAAAATAAATTTAATTTATGTCAAAAATTGTTACGATCAGACTTTTACGAAAATGTGTTTATAAATGAAAGTCCTTTCAAATCGTTTATCACAAGATGAGGAGGTTTCCTGGTCAAAAAGTACACTGGGTGTCGTAGGTGCTTTTTTTTACTCTATTTGTAGAGCGAACAAAAAAAAATGAAATAAAATTATTCAAATACCGTTCCCCATTTTTGAAAAAGGAGTCGATCTTTGATCACAGGTGTATATAGCGAATGACAATCGAATTGTGGCATTACAACAAAAGCGTCTCAAGATATTGATACTTTGCTTTGTCGATATGCCGCAATCTGCTTGTTCTTCTGCCGTCGACAACCATTTTAATTTTCTGTTAAATTTTTTTGTTTCTTTCGTGTTGCACTATACCTAAAGTGTATTTTATATTGTTGCTAGTATCTAGACAAGCTTAGGTACAAGGCAAAGGTATAGAAACTAAAATAAATGTAATTAGAGAATCAGCCAAAGTAACTACACCTCTTGGTTAGTACTAAAAAATGTTGGGTTACATTCTAGAATTCATATTACTTTAACGCAAAGAAAATGAAATGATAATTTTTTTAAAGGTAATATATTTTTTTTGTAATCTTTTAGTTAATATTAACCAACAAAAATATGAAAATTTTTCGCTTAATACCTAAAGAAGGAGCAAAACATTACAAAAAATACTCAACATGTTTTTTTAATGCATAGGACTACTTTGATAGTGTGTTGTTTTTTCGACTTGAGTATAATATGAGTAATTGCTAAATAAGTATTAAAATTTATAACAAACTTTTTAATTAGCCATGTGACAGTTATGAATGATAAGGTAAGGTAAAAATCATATCGATAAACAAATGCTGAACGTTCTTTAAATAAGAGTCGAGTGGTTTCCTAAGCATTAAAAAAAATGATAATCCAACAGAACGACATTATAAAAAGAATAGAAAGATTTATTTAACAACATTATTTACATTTTGAATATCAAATTAACTGGTTCTGTTTGTATTATTAATTGGTCTTCGTTGATTTATAAATAATGAATAATAAATAACCAGGGTATATGCTTTCATTATTTACGGTTTTTCGTAACAATCAAGATAAAACCTTTCGTAATAGGTATAAGTTTTATAATTATTCTAGTTTTCACACAGACCTGCCGGTATAAGTTAGCAAGTTAGCTACTAGGTTAAGTTATATGTATACACACATATTTAGCACACACATCAACACCATTACACACACATACACATATACGCAAGAAAATAAACAACTACAATATACACATTATTGAAGTATCAATCAACACAACTACCCTTTATAGCTAATTGAGGAGGAAAAACACTCAGAAATCTCTCTAAATCTTACACTGTGTTCCTCATTATCTGCTGCTAAGAAAATTATCGTAATATCGTTTGTCTATTTCTTTTCACATCTTATCTAAGAAATAGGAGCATATGTCAGGGTCAATAATTTAAATTCAGATTTTAAGGATCTTAAACACGACATGCTTCTAGGATCTGTATTGGGGCCAATTATATTTATATTACTTATCAACGATCTTTACCATATTCTCCAACCTTATAAATATGTCTTTTTTGCAGATGATACAATTTTAATTGCTCTATAACGGTGTCTGTTCGGACGCCCAAAATATGTAGCGAAGTATGTTTGGGCGTCGTAACAGTGTTTGCTTTCGGACAGCTGGTTTGGAGAATTAATCCAGGATTCCTGTTAGTTGTAAATAAGAAAGCCCAAAGTATTCGTAACAGAGTTTATTTTATTAAAGTAACATTTATCCAAAACATGAAGTTAAATAAACATAAAATCAGATTCTTCAACAATAAAACCAAGTCAAGTACATTTAACAAATATTATTTACATCGGTGAAATTAAGTTACGGGGAGTGTAATTCGGTAAATGCACGGTGGCGGTGGGCTTCAGCTCCATGTACTGAAGTAAAACATCTAGGATACGATGCGGCGATAAGTTCGATAATTATTTAGTGGCGGCGGGCCCATCTCAACACGCTGAAGACTCACGGCAATAAATAATTAGGGGACTGGTGACGGCGGTTGGTTTAACAACTATTTACCAACAGTGGGCCCAGCTCAACACGCTGAAGACTCACGGCGATAAATAATTACTAGACTGATGACGGCGGTGCAAGCGGTAAAATGGCTACCAACACCAGGAGGACAAGCTCAGCACGCTTAAAACCCCAAGATGCTGCCAGACATTCAGCCGGGCGGCGTCGTCGTCGGATTCTGATTTCTAACCAAATGGAGTCAAGCTCAACACGCTTAAGACTCCTCAACTACCCAGCTCAACACGCTGAAGGTAGTTGTCAGCAGAAAACTGAATGCCTTTCCTCGGCTACGGCCATACTATTTATACCAAAATCCTGGCCTTGGTGCCGTCAATATTTCATGGCGGCAGGAAGTACGTGGCAGCACCTGCCAAACGGTAATTGCAGAAGCTTCTAGGAATGAACATCTGCGTGATTCATCATATGTCGGCAGGAAGTGCGCGACAGCACAAGACTAACGGGAATTTCCGAAACTATAGTAATGAACATGCGTATGATTCATTACAGCTCCCAATAGAGATTGTTTAAGTCAAATTAAAAAAAAATTTTTGACTGAAATAAACGTAAACTTAACAGTGATAAATTACAGAAACTTATTCTTTCTTCAAACCATAACATCACTAAGGAAGAAAGCGTTAAGTTGCTAAGCGTTATATTAGATGACACTCTAAATTGGTGCAGTCATATTGACTATTTGGGGAAATCACCTGCAACTATAATTTTCTTCTTTCACCAGGTGAAGTTGATATTGGGTATCAACACACTACTTCCAGCATATTTTGCATTCTTTCATTTTTGTATTTCTTATGCAGTAACTTTATAGGGTAATTCAAGTCATGCCCTAAATATTTTTCGAGAGATCTGTTAAAGATTAACGTAATTGCTGGAAATTTTTTAAAATTTGGTATAATGCCTTTACCATGTTTATACTTCTCTTTAATTAAAATACACAAAAGTGTTAGTAGTTCTGAGACCTATTCTGATTTACATAACTACAGTACAAGATTTGCAAATTTACTAAGGACACTTCGTATTAGGCTAAGGAAAATCTAAATATGCGTTTTAATGTGAGGTTAAATAAGGCAGTACGTATCAGAAAAACATATTCTGTGGAGTTTTTGAACAAATATGGAAGCAAGGCGTCATTTATCACAAGCTGATGCCAATATGGCCATTTGTATGCTCCAAGCTGGCTTGCGTCAAGTCGATGTTGCTACAGAATTTAGTGTAAGGCAAAGCGTCATTAGTAGGCTTTGGCAATTGATTTTGTACACGAACGGTCCAGAAGTGGTTGACCCCGGTCTACAGCACCACGATAAGATAGTTATCTTCGACTATAAGAAGAAATTCAACCTACTGCGCTCCACAAGTAAATAGCACCTTACGTGCAGCACATAAGGTTACAGTAAGTGCCCAATCAGTACGCAACAGTTTCAGCGAGTTTGGCATGTCAAGTCATCCTTCATATCGAACCACTCGGTTTAGTCCATCTGACCATACAGTCCAATTAAGTTGGGCAAGTGATCATCAAAACTGAGACATGGAATGGGTTCAGTTTTATTCAGCGATGAGTCTGGTTTCGGCTTGCACAGCGATAGCAAACGTCTACGAGTTTGGAGGATGTCAGATGAGCGATACAGCCAAAAATGTATCCAACCCATAGTAGCTATTAGAGGAGACAGTGTTGTAGTATGGGGAGAAATATGTGTTGAAGGACGCACCGATCTGTACATGTGCAGGACGACCATGACTAGGCAAATGATGACTTTCAAGCTGCTATTGACGAAAATTTGATATCATTGATGATAATGCTCACCCCCATTGTACTCAACAAGTATTCAACGTCCTTAAAACTCACGGATTTGATCTAGATCCTCTTCCTGTATTGAATCACATTGAACATGTGTGGGATGTATTAGGTAGGTTAGGTTAGGTTCCTTATGAGTGGGTCCCTGTGGACCGTCCATTGCGGCCATTAGCAGGCCTATTGTGGCTCACACCTAGTTATATTTCACCCAATAAGTTCATTCTCTTAATGAAACTGATGACTTTATTGGGTGAGAATGTGTCCAGATCCTCTGGTAGTAGTTGCTCTTTGCCAAATATTGCCATCGGATCCTCTCCACAACGGGACAGGTGCATAAGATGTGGTCTGCTTTCTCATCATCTTTCAGGCATAGACGGCAATCGGCGTTTTCCGCTAGGCCGAGTTTATGCAGATGATAGTTTAGTCGGCAGTGCCCGGTTATAGACCTCTTAAAGTTTTCAAGTTTACCCTGTTTAACTATAATAGATTCTTTAGCTCTTGATTTCACAGGGTATTTTATAAACACCTTCGAATAAACTAATCCTGGTAACTCTTGCTAATACTGGAGAGTTTTTTTGTCAGCCTAGATTGAGATAGCCATCTTAGCAGTACTTGAAGATATGCCAAGTATCGGTTCTGGTCCGATGATTCGTGATCCCGCCCCTTCTCTGGCCAAGGAGTCGGCTATTTCGTTACCTTTCATACCAGAGTGGCGAGGTATCCAGACCAGAATCACTTTGTTGTTTTTGCTCAAATGATTCAGAGCCTTCTGACAATTCCATACCGTTTTGGAGTTAACCGGTAGGAGTCAAGAGCTTTTATAACTGCTTGGCTATCTGAGAAAATTTTTATCGATCTGTGTGTAAGATGCATATACTCCAGCCGTCGCACACACAGTTCAATGGCATAAATCTCAGTCTGAAAAACAGTTGCATGAGTACCTAGGCTTGAGGATATCCTCACCCTTGGTCTGTAGCTATGTACTCCGGCTCCTGTTCCCTCGGGAGTTTTGGAGCCGTCTGTAAACCAGCAACTGTCTGCCCTCAGTAAGTCGGTTTTATTCCGACCCCACTCATCTCTTTCCGTAGAAAGGATGTTGAAGGTCAGTTCGTAGTTGGTCATGGTAGGCACAGTGTCCGAGGGCATTTCCAGGATGATGTGATTCTCAATGTCATCTAGCAACCTGGTCCGCTCCATGATACTAGTCTGCGGCATATTAATAGCCGCTTGTTACAGTTTATAGGTTGCCCATCTGGCCTCTCTCCAAATATATATGAAGAGGGGGTAAATCCAGGAGGATTTCCATTGCAGCTGACGGTGTGGTGCTAATTGCTCCCGTTACGGTCATGCATGCTAATCTCTGCAGTCCACAGAGTTTGGCTTTTGTCGTCAGTTGTGATCCTTTCGGCCACCAAACAATGGATCCGTATGTTATCATTGGTCTGATGACCGTGATATAGATCCAGTAAATTTGTTGGGGACCCATGCCCCAGGATTTGCCACAAATACGACAGCATGTCCATAAGTACAGCTTTGCTTTGTGGATTAAGTTTTCCAGATGGGAGTTCCAATTAAGTAATCTATCTAGAGTGTTTCCTAGATATTTCACATCATCCGCAAAGGAATTGTTTCACCCATTAAGGAGGTAGGTCTTAAGTCCTCCAGCTTCTTTTTCCTGGTGAATGGTAGTATTACAGGGGTTTACAGACATCTGTTCCCTGTCACATCTGTTACTCACTGCATCCAGTGTCTCTTGAAGGGTATTCGATATAACTCCTTCAGAGTTTCCTCTGACTAGTATGACTAGATCATCTGTATATGCTAGAACCTCAACCTCCCACAGTGTGAGAATAGCCAGTAGGTCGTCCACAAGAAGTGACCATAAAAGGGGGAGAGAACCCCACCCCTGCGGGCATCCTCTTGTGGCTCTAAACCTAACTGTTTCTCCCTGTAAAGACATTATTATGGTTCTGTTTGATAGCATAGCACGAATCCAGTCGCCTATAGTAGGCTCAATTCTACTGGCAGCCACTGCTGCATATAAGGAGTCGGGCAGTGCATTATTAAATGGTTCCTTAATGTCGAAAAAGGCTCCCACCGTAATTTCCTTCATTTGAAGGGATTGGTTGATCTTGTCGACTAGGTTGTTGAGTGCTAGTTCTGTTGATTTTCTTGCCTGATAGAGGTACTGATGGTTATTGAGGGGGTGATGATTTAGGATGTTCCCCCCTGATATATCCGTCCAGCACTTTCTCCAGGCGTTTCAACAGAGAAGATGTCAGGCTAATTGGTCAAAGCGATTTATGGCTTGGTTCTTTCCTACCCGTATTGGGTAGGACACTTCAAAAGCGTCAATCGGCTTCAGATAACATTAGGTAACTATCAGACATCTTTCCATTTTATGGGCACATCGACCACATCGCCAGAAGCATGCCCAGACGTATACGTGAAGTAATTAGAGTGAGGAGCTTGGTTCCCCACTGTTTAACACTTAAACCAAAATTGTTTTTCCTCATTTTTTCATAACCAAATTATGCAAAAAGGTAAATAAATAAGTCCCCCCCATAACGAACTTTTTTTAGTCCAGTCCTTCCATGAAAACGTTAAATATCCTTACTGAGAAAATTAAATTTTAAATTTGATATTATCTCATTTTGCCAGACACTTTATATTGAATTGTATAGATGTCACTCAGATGTGTTCAAGCAACTATTTTATGTATTATTTATAATAATGAGATTTGCAAACCAAAGTTGATTGTTTTGTTTTAGTATAATTAGTTATATTAATTTTAATTGCTTAAAATGATTTTTTGTTTGAATATATATGGTCGTTGAACCACTGTTATTTTTCACCATAGCAAATGAAAATAGTTATTAACAAGTAAGGTAGAAAGAACAAAGAGATACTAAACATCGATAAAATTTTAATAAAAATGGCTGTAATACATTATATGTCAGCTTTTGTATTCTATAAGATATAAGATAAAAAAATATATACCTACAATGTTACAGATGTAGATACAGAAAGAATACATATTTACCGTCAATGTTCTCGCTATGTAATATAAAAGTTAACTATTTTCTTCGTCGCATAGCATCATTTTTTATAAAAGAAATCATCATTAATTACTTAAATCTCGAAACATTTAAATTCGATCTCGTTTTTATTGTTTTTATGTATACTTTCTCATTCTCTTATGTAACACGAAATAAATCAGATCTCTACACGGTGTACCAGTATTTATTTTTCAAAATTATCCTTGTCTCATTTATTCTTTTTAATGTATACAAAATTTGTAGGATTTTATTTCTACCTTAATAATTATCACGCAATTTCATACATAAATATTCAACTGGAACTTTGATTCTTAAGATGTTAGTTTTCTTTTGCGGGAAACTACAAAATCTATTTTTAAAGATTATTTAGAAAGATAATGTATATAGCACTAAAAGAGGTATTTAGTTAAGAAACAATGCATTTTTCTTAGCAAGGCGCATCATTGATCATTCCAAGATATCCACAGTTTTTCTGGGGTCAGTAAATTTCAGGTTCTTCTGGTTTTCCGAATGAAACAGTAATGAGATCTATCTCCCTACTAACAAATTATTTACAAAACATATCGAACTGAGTAATTATTATGCCCCGCGACCTATGTAAACAGAAAGACAGGCCGACTTAATTTAGATAGGTTTTGTTCATTTCCAAATAATAATATTAATCATAATCATACTCAAGACAGAGATACCCGCAAGATGATGCATACACACAAAATCATTCATCCTAGATCGTCCATTTTCATGTGTACCTCCCATGTCAACTTGGCGAAGAGAATTCTTGAGCTTGAAGTGAATGCCTAGCGCAGTGGTATTGTATATGACATATAACATCCTTAGGAGCTTAGATTCTGTCTTGTGATTGGTACAATACCACGAACCTGTAGAAATAAGCACATGATTCTTTAAGGCAGAGAGCTACAGATGAACTTGGTCTCATATTCAACACCAGGCGATGAGACAGGCGAGCTGCTGATGTAAATATAATAATCACTGAACTTCAGCCAAATCGTCTGAGAGCCCGAATTATAGCTGTGGAACAGAGAAATCTGTTCCGGTAGCACACCTTGTGGGATCTACAACATAAAAGCACTGGGTCGACAGTCGCCTTTTTAAAGTCCGCTGGGCCTTAGTCGAAGATTGAGGAATACACATTGCGGCCTGCCAAGATCAACACCTTGTTCCACCATAACAGCGTAACGGGTGTAGAGGTTCCTGATACCAGTTACAGGGCCTGACATCAAACTTCGGGATTACCCATGCATTTGCGTTCTGCATATTTAGTGTACGCGATTTCGGCCTAGATCCACCGACATAACGCAGACACCAGTGCTGCCTTACGTCTTCCTTCAGATATATTGAGTCCATTGTCAAGAACCAAAAGTGTCATGCATAATGGAATTACTCGTTCTCGGCGGTCAGACAAATCGAAGCTAACAAGCCTGACATAGTACTCATCAATCATCAAGGTGATATATATCATCGAGTTGTCGGTACCAACCAAGAAAAAATTAATTTAAAGGAGGTGTTAAACGGACTAAATATCTCCTGTCAAAAGTCTGCTGAGTGATTGGCATTCCAAATGCAGAAGAAGGTCACCTTAGGTTCCCACCGTATACTTAGTACACATTCTTTTGAGTTCCCTCCGTCTGTCTGTAGTGCACTTGATTTTGGTATCTAGTCATTAACCCTGCGAGAAGTAGGAAATGACTGTAGGTAATTTGCTGATGCGACTTCCATAAGGTTCGGTGGTCATAGGAGACAGTCCTCCTGTGAGCGTTGAGTAATAAATACTAATAATAATAATTAATATTATTATTATTTATTACTCAATATATACTCAATAATAATAATTATTATTATTATTTATTACTCAACGCTCACAGAAAGACTGTCTCCTATGATATCCGAACCTTATGGGAGTCGCATCAGCAAATTACCTACAGTTATTTCCTACATCTCGCAGGGTTAATGACTAGATATCAAAATCAAGTGCCCTACAGACAGACGGAGGGAACTCAAAATCATGTGTCCTAAGCATATGGTGGGAATCCACGATGATCTTCTAATCATACTTATATTCGTCTAGAATTTAATATCGACGAAATGACAAGCACGCCAGTTGTTATTATATTTTTGAATTATGTTAAGAATGATTGAGAGGATCGAAACGACTTTTAGGAATTTATCTTCTATCTTTTATTCAATGGTTACTAATAATTCAAGCAAATATACTTCTGAAGTGGGTTGGAACCTTTGATGTGAAGATAGCACTGACGTAGTTTTTCACAAAAGACCAAAACACTATATACTCGAAGCGCGTTTCGCCAACCAAGTTGGCATCATCTGGAGATGATTAAAACAAACTCAATTTTAATCATCTCCAGATGATGCCAACTTGGTTGGCGAAACACGCGTCGAGTGCAGTATGTAGTGTTTTGTGGAAAACTACGTCAGTATCAACCAAATATACTGTGATGACTACTGTTCCTGTATAACATATAGTATAATCAATTTTCTATAAAAGCATTGAAGTTGTCACAAGGTGTGTTTATAAATATTATTTCTTGGCCTAAAAGATATCGGGTTTAACACCAATTACAAAAATTGTAATGTGATAAGAACGCTTTTTATCATTTTTTTGTCTCGCTCCGTAATTATTGTTCTATTTTCTAATAAATGGAATGGCTGTGTAATAAATTAAGCAATATAATCCGCAGAATATGATACGTCCGTTTTTAATTTAAGCTAAAATTCTTATTAAAAAAATGCATTAAGCTGTGGTCACGAAGGAACTTGTCAATGATTCATTCACACATCTCATAAATAATGCTTTATCCTTTACAGGTATACCAAAATGATAGATGGATTGAAATTTTTTTCTAATTGTAAACATTACTTAACATAATAAAGCTCTTAAAGGTGGGCCAGCGAAATACTGTTTGTCACATTGCTGATACTGTAATATTTGATGTGTATTCACGAATGTCTACGCATAATTAAGATATACGAGTTTGTAATTTTAATAACTGCTAGGAAAGTGAAAACTCTTTTTTTATGATACAATTTAAAAGTAACGGTTTGCTCATTTAACAAGCTCATCAAGGTCCGTAAATTACAACAAAATCCGAAGGTTTTCTTATATTTCGATTAAAATTTGCAGGCACAATACTTAAAGCCAGCCAGTCTGAATTAATATAATACATAAATAAAATTGGATGTCTTGGTCTTGTAGACGACTGCAAGTACTTCATGTTATACAGATGCTGTTTTCGTACACATTTATAGGTAATTAATTATTTATGTATTTGCTTGTTAATGTTTTCAAATTACCGTGTAATAAATAATAATGTTTTAAATATATCAAGCAATAAATCTCAGACTTTATAAAATCGGTATAAGTAATGGAAAGTTATTCTATGGTTCTAGGAGTTACTGGTTGTACGTGTACCTTTGGGCTGGCCCTTGTGAAATCCAAAGTAAATGACCAAAGAGGCAAGATTTAGAAGTACATTTGTGGATATTCTGACGTCATCTCGAAATTTGTCTCATCTCAAAGTTATTATTTTTAAAGACAATAGGAGTAGTCTTTGGTATTTCCTAATAGGGATTATTTTTAAGATTCCAAGTATCGTAAGTGTAAGGTTACTTACGAAATTTTTTAATAAGGAACTGAAAATTGGAAGGCTACAAGCAGTCATGGAATACCGGCTGACCTTCTCAAGCATGGCAGTGAAGCATTACTCTCGAGGATCCATGAACTAATTGTAAATATCTGGAGAATGACGACAATGCCTAACAAATGGAACTCTGGACTGATTTGCCCTGTACATAAGAATGTAGATATTTTCGACCGTAAGAACTACTGTGGGATAACTGTTTGTAATGGAATCTATAAGGTGCTATCCAACGTGGTTTATGCTAGATTACAGTCAATTACTTACAAAATGATTGGTTAATACCAATATGGACTCAGGTCAACTGACCAAATTTTTCTTCTCAGACAAATAATGGAGAATACAAACGAATAAATACAACGTCAACACCCATCATCTTTTTGTCGGTTATAAGGCTGTGCCTATGACAGTATCAACCTAAATTCTCTATTAAGCCCAATGGAGAAATAAAACATCCCGCGGAATGATCTATGTAGTAAAGATCGCCCTCGATAATGTTACACTAGCAGTCAAACTCAACGACTATATCTCTAACAAGTTTTCAACAAGTAATGGAGTTTTACATGGAGATGCGCTGGCTTGTCTTTTATTTAACATTTTAGCAGTGGAACAAGTCATTAGAAAAGCATAATTTATATAAGGGAAATCATTTTTAATGGATCGATACAATTGTTACCATATGCGAATGATATCAACATTATAGGGCGCACTGAGGGATGTCGTAAATACCTTTCAAAACATCGAGAAGCAAGTGAAGTGGTGCTAGAAGTGAACAAAAGGAAGACCAAATATATGAAACCTAATAATCCAATCGGGAGAAGAAACACTAGAATGAGCAATCATACATTTGAGAACATGGTAGAGTCGAGTATCTTGGATGCCTGATAGACCCAACAAATGTGTCAAAGGAAATCAAGAGAAGCTTCATTAAAGCCAGTGACTGTTAGTATGTCTGTCTCAGTGTCATGAAGTCAAAATTGTTATCACGCAGTTGCTAGATAAGAATCTACATAACCTTGATCCGACCAGCCCTCACCTACAGCTGTGAAACTTGGGCTGTAAGCCAAATATACCAGGCTGTGAATAGAGTATTTGAGGAGAATTTGCTCAGGAAAATCTATGGAGCTATCCAATGAGGGCGGAATTTAGAGAAGAAGATACAACCATGAACTTTATTAACTATATAAGCAACAGGTCATATTATCCTTTATAAAATGTTGTAGATCGGGGTGGGTTGGGCATGTGGTAAGGATGGATGAATCAAATCCTGTCAAAAAGGTGATCGAGGCTCAACCAGTTGGTAGCAAATGTCGTGGAAGACAAAAACTGCGGTGGATAGTTGGATTTATGAACGATTGCAGGAAGACAGTCATGAGCAACTGGAGAGATGCAGCAAGAAATAGAATCCAATGAAACAACAAACTAAAGGAGGTCAAGATGGTGACACCGGTGAGGATGGAGACCAACTTTTGACCACTTGAAGTACTGACGATCAAAAAGATTACGGTAGAAAATAATATTGCCAGTACAGATAAACATCCCAATTTTTATCGCAATAACTGAAACCATTCTTAGCGACTTAATGTCATTTTATTTTAATCTTGGGTTTTGTACAGACTTTTCAGAGATACCCTGTACATAGATCCTTAGGAACACTTAAGCGTGGGTCAAACAACTTGACTACGGGGTTCTATATGTAGCCTGTCTTGTAAATATGAATATAATTGTGCAATTGACAATCCGTATTTACTAATAAATGTATTCTGGTGTATGGTACAGGTGATTTTTAAAAGATGTAACATGGTTGAAGCACAAATCTCTTAGTGCCCTGTTGGAAATAATTCAAATTTTTTTCTAAAAATAATTTAAAACGAAGTAGGCTGCCGTTGATTAAACTGCGAGTGATTGTTGATTTACAGCAAATAAATGGCATGATTTCTTCAAGTGTCCGGAGCATTATTTATATTTATTGATCAACAGTTTCTTCTGAGGCATAGATCAGTTTTGCATGTGATAATTGCTTCCAACTAAAACTGATGGATTTATATCCATCTAATAATTGATCTACAATTTTTAAAACGGTAATAAACACACCCATTATTTAATTTTATGCAAATTACAAAACTGAATAGGTCGTTTGCGGATTAAGTATATCACATGTATATTTGGCAGGTGTTTAAAAATGCTGAAGGCGTAATATGTTATATTTTCTCCTCCAGTTCATAAAAAAAATCATTTTAAAATGTCAATTTTATTGCAACATCACATTATCCTTTGTTTCTATTAGCATATGTACAATATGTAGTCGTAGCACTGCCGATTTTAAAATACTTATAAATATTTAGAAGCGAGCGTGTATTTATTGCGCTTGTTTTTTTTACAAATTACAATAAACAATAAACGTCTAAATGATTTTCGAAATCATAAATATTTCCCAATGTTGCCACATGTAGCTACGACGTTTAAAATAGGACTGAACAGTACATAAATAATTTTGTCAAGCTGTCACGACTGCCACAACTAGTTAAGTTACGGAATTTATTGCAAACATTTTCGGACAATGTAATTACCACAATAAATAAGTGTGCTCCAGAAAAGAAGTGTATAGTAAAGGCAAATAAATAATGGTTTAATAGTGAAGTAAAAAATGCACAGAAATTAAGAGATAAGGCATATGCAAAATATTGTTATTCTCGATCGGCACCCGATTGGAATGACTACAAACAAAAACGGAACCATGTTGTATCTATTATACGTAAAGTTAAAAAAGAATTTTATACCAATAAAATTGATTCAAATAAGGATGATTCGAAAAAAATGTGGAAGACTCTAAAAATTTTAATTAATAATTAAAACACGTCGGACATTGATTACGACATTGACTTTGGAACTTACACAGAGTCAACTGAAGAAAATTTTAACAATTATTATTTGGACAGTATAAAAAGTATTGTAGACACTATTGATCCTGTATCAGTAAACGTTGACCAAGTTACGGAGTATGCTGCTGCTGAACTTTCGGAATTTAAAGCAATTTCTTTGAATAAATTGCGAAAAATTGTTTTCAGTTTGAAAAACAAATCAGTTAGTGATTTAGAGCTCAATGTAAACTTATTGAAGTCCTTGTTTGAAGTTATTGGTTATCCTCTTTTAAATTTAGTAAATACAGTATTAAGAACAGGAAATATGCCTTCTGAGTTAAAAATTAGTACCATAGTTCCAGTGCCGAAAGTTAAAGACCCAAGTAAACCCAGTGAGTACCGACCAATAAACCTGCTTCCGATTATTGACAAAATTATAGAAATTGTTGTATCCGAACAGCTAACTGAATACTTTGAGGAAAATAGTCTACTCTATGATGGTCAGTCTGGATTTAGGAAAAAGCATAGTTGTGAATCTGCTGTTCAGCTAGTGTGTGCAAATTGGAGAAAGTGCATAAGTGAAGGAGATATAGTGTTAAGTGTATTTGTTGATCTTCAAAGGGCCTTTGAAACGGTAAATAGAGATGTTCTTATAAAAAAACTTGGCAGGTATGGTATTAAAGGGGTTGCAGTTAAATGGATTCGTGATTATTTATCAAAAAACTAAAATTAGAAATAAAACTTCAAAATGTGGTGAATCTGTATATGGGGTACCACAAGGAAGTGTATTAGGTCTGCAATTATTTCTCATTTATGTGAATGACATATATCGATATCTAAAAAAATCGTTCGTTAATCTATTTGCCGATGATACTCTGATTTCTATTTCTGGGTCTGATTTTAAAGAGGTTGCTGATTTAATGAATTCCGAATTGGATATTTTGTATAATTGGTTAGGTTTAAATAAATTAAAATTAAATTCGGGAAAAACAAAATATATGGTATTAGGAACAAAAAGTAAATGTCGCAAATTTCAAGAACAGAATTTAAATATTGCTATCAATAATGAATTAATAGATCGAGTAGATGAAATGAAATATTTAGGTGTAATAATAGATCCCCAATTGTCATTTAATTCTTTTGCTAATTATTTGTGTAAAAGAAATGGTAAAAAAGATAGGGTATCTTTATAGAATATCAACAAATGTATCCCAGTGGACCAAAAAAGGTTATTTTCAACACAATTATTTTACCACACTTTACATACTGTACATCACTACTATTATCGGCTAATAAGAAGGAAATTAGTAAACTGCAATTGTTACAAAATAGAGGTATGCGTCTAATCCTAAACAGTGATAATAGAACCCATATAAAAGATATGTTATCTGAATTAAATTGGCTAAATGTTTGGCAAATCATTGAAAAGGCCAATCTAATACTTATATTCAAAATAAAAACAGGTAATGCTCCTAAATATTTTAACAAATTTTTAATAACAAGGTCTGAGTTAAATTCATATCCTATTAGATCAGGTAAGAATTTTCATTTTGAAGTGCAAAATTCGACAAAATTTTTATTTAATGAAGGTTTACGTCTTTTTAACGGTTTGCCCCAAGATTTAAAACAATGTCAAGATGTCAATATTTTTTTCTAAAAAACTTGTAAACTTTTATCTTTCTAAAAATTGTTATTCCTAATTGTTCATTTTATACTACATTATAGTGATACTTATTGTAATTTTTCTTGCAAAATGCTAAATAAAAAGATTTATTATTATTATTATTAAACCCATGCTTTGTGTGAATTCTATTATTCTCAAAACCCTAAGAACCAAAGTGAACGTATACTTAGACGTCCTGAGGCGCAATAAGTTTTACCTTTCGAGATGTGCAATAATTAAACAAAAAAAGAAGACCATTTTATATATTAATATTCATTTTATTTTGACAAAATTTGTTCTCGTTTAGCGACTATGTAAAAAAGCCATGAGGTTAAGAAATAACAATTTTGGGACATTCTGTAATAACGCACACCTTGTAAATTAAGAGTAATGTTATATCATATAGGAAGATCGAAAAACGAAAATATACATTTTTTATTATTGTTACTGCGCTGTTCTTAAAGGTTTCTCACTGTCATTATTGTCGGTTAAAAATCCATTCTCTTTGTGATATTTAGGGCAATGAAAAGTTAAATTTCCGAGCGATACAAAAAGTATAAAAATCATTTTGTCTGGCCAGAGATATAATTCAGAGCAACTTTATACATATTGGGCGTGTAGAAACGTACTTGCATATTTCGGAATTTCTCATCGCCTCATTAAACCACATGAAGCATTGAATACAAATCTCTTAAATAAGATATTACTTTTTATTTTTACTTAGTTGTACGTTAAATATATAGCATATTTAAACATACAGAATAGAACTACAAAAAATTCTTATTAATTTTTACTAGTATATTATGTTTGCACTACACGGAGAGAATTAGATTAGATGTCTGTTTTTTCTTACTTTTAATATTCATTTATATTAAATAGTTAATATTGTAATAGTAGATATAGTAATAGCAACACTTTTTTTGAATGTTATCTAACCGCCTCTAAAGAGATCGGAATAACCTTCTGAGAATCCTGAGATTTTATGTTATACTGGGTGTAAGAGGATCATGGTACACCCCTTCTTCTCCTTTAGTTTTGAAGATAATTGATTGAAATTTGGGATATCTTATATACAAAATAAGCGGCACTTTTTGACATACAAGTGATTTTTTTCACTTCCGGTTTCGCCGGAAGTGTCACCAAATTTCGATTTTTAAATGGAACACCCTGTATCTTACTGCATTTTTGAATTCTGCATAATTTTCTGAATCTAACGATACCAAATAAGTGACATTTCAAACGTCAATATTTTTTATAATATAATTTTTAGTTTTCTATTTAAGTGTGCCATGACGGTTCCGAAATCCCGTAAAAAATACTAAATTACGTGATTTATGAGCAAATAAAGTTCATCAAAATGGTTTTTGGGACAAAACTCAATATTTTCAAATAGAACCATATTGGTACCGTGGTACCATTTGTTAGTACTATTAATAAGGAATTTATTCATATGTCGTATTAAAATGTGCGATAAATACAAACAAAATTATAGCTAAAAGAAAATAGGAAAATACAATTTTGTTCTAAATAAATGTTAAGAAGTAACTAACTAAGGTGGCTTTGAAAACAATGAAATATTTAGCTTGTCAAACATTTGTTGGTTTACCGGTGTTTTTATTGTGTCTTTAAAAAATGTTTAAAATTCTTGTTAATGGTGTTGAAAATACCGCAAATTTATACAACAGATGAAAAAATGGACATGTTAATTATTTATGGGGAATGTAGAAAAAATGCCGTTGCAGCTAGACACCTTTATGCCGAACGATATCCTGATAGACAATGTCCAGCGAGAAATTATTTTAATCGTCTTGAAAATCAGTTTCGAAGTGATCCCAACAATGATC
This sequence comes from Rhamnusium bicolor, assembly GCA_029963845.1. Lineage (NCBI taxonomy): Eukaryota > Metazoa > Arthropoda > Insecta > Coleoptera > Cerambycidae > Rhamnusium > Rhamnusium bicolor. Next base: position 743,975 of record JANEYF010004805.1, on the reverse strand, counting down.
CGAAAGGAAATTTCATTCTTGACGAAGGAACCGAAATTCATGTTCTGGCTCGAGTAGAAGTTGATAAGACTATTTCTTTAAGCCAAATTGGGTTTGAATTGGAAATCAGTCACCAAACAGTAAGCCAAATTTTGAATAAATACCACTATAAATCTTTTAAATACCAATTGCACCAGCACTTGTACGAAAATGATTATGAACTTAGTATGGAATATTGCAATTGGATTTTGCAGAATAACGTGCAGCCAAACCATGATTTTTTGGAAATGATTTTATTTTCGGACGAGTCTAGGTTTACAAATTTGGGATTATTTAACCGACAAAATACAAAATATTGGTCACAAGAACATCAAAATTTATTACGGGAGGGTAACTTTCAAGTGCGGTTCAGTTTCAATGTTTGGCTTGGAATAATCGGTAGTAGAATCATTGGTCCAATAATATTTGAAGGACTCCAGACTGGTGCCAGATACTTGGGATTGCTGCAAATTGAAATTGAGGACAGTTTAGCTGAATTACCTTTCCATTTACAACAGGGAATGTATTTCCAACAAGATGACGCTCCTCCCTATATTTCAAGGATACTAATTGACTTTCAACGTAGATTCGAAGAAAACGTAATTTCGACGAATGGCCCGGTGAGGTGGCCTCCAAGGTCACCTGATTTAACACCCCTTGATTTCTTTGTTTGGCGTCATTTAAAAAATATTGTCTACGCAACCGCCGTTACAACCCATGAAGACCTGGAGCTACGAGTAAGACGCGCAATTAATAGCATAACAGCCCAGCAATTGGCGAACGTTCTTCGAGAAACAGCTATGCGAGTTCAGAAGTGCATTGACGTTAATGGACAGCATTTTGAACAACTGTTGCGATGTTTTGTGTTCATTTTTTTGTATTCCAAAGCCACCTTATATATAACAAGGTAATTAGAACAATATTGTATTTTCTTATTTTCTTTTAGCTGTAATTTTGTTTGTATTTATAGCACATTTTAATACGATATATGAATAAATTCCTTATTAATAGTACTAATAAATGATACCACGGTACCAGTATGGTTCCATTTGAAAAAATTGAGTTTGGCCCCAAAAACCATTTTGATGAAATTTATTTGCTCATAAATCACGTAATTTAGTATTTTTGACGGGATTTCGATTTTTCAAGCATTACACGGGTCATTTAGAATAAATCGGAACCATCATGGCACACTTAAATGGAAAACTAAAAATTACATTATAAAAAATGTTGACGTTTTAAATGTCACTTATTTGGTATCGTTGGATTCAAATAATTATGCAGAATTCAAAAATGGAATAATATACAGGGCCTTCCATTTAAAAATCGAAAGTTAGTGTCACTTCCGGCTAAACCAGAAGTGACAAAAAATCACTTGTATGTCAAAAAATGCCGCTTATTTTGTATACCTATAGGATATCCCAAATTTCAATCAATCATCTTCAAAACTAAAGGAGAAAAGGGGGTGTACCATGAACCAGTTACACCCGATGTAAAAGAAACGATGCTCTACAGTTTATCGTAGAATCTGAACCATATCTAGCGGATCGACAATTCCCATCTTAGTCCAAAACAAATTACAAATAAAATTTCTAACGTGCTCATCCTGGAGCACGTTACGATATCAACACGTCGATCCTCGATACCAAGCTATAAGCGTTTATTACACCTTTCGAAAGAATTTATTTTTTTTGCATAAGACTACAACAGTCTTTCCTCGTAATTTCTTGAATATTATGCCACTATTTAATAAATTTGTTAAATAAACCTCTGTGTTAAAAGAATTAGTTGGTTTTTTGAATAAGTGTTTTTGCCTATATAAAAAATGTCTCACACATATAAATATTGACCTGAAAATGAAATTGTGAAGTGTAAAATACTTTAGATTACAAAAGTTGACGTTTCGGAAAACAACCTGTTTTTATTTACAAAATGAATGGGAAAATTGCCTTGGATGTTTTCTTCATTGTCAAACATGACAGTTTTCTGTTTATCTGTTTCCACATTTATTAAATTTTAATAAAATAATAGCGGATTATTTAAGTTTCTTCCTTGTTATACTTTCATTTTCCAAAATGTTTGGAGAATTCCAATTAATAACATGGTTGTTATTCCACGGGAGTTTGCATATTTTTGACTTTTCAGATTCTCCTTTACTAGTATAATGGTTTTATTCAGCGAGCCAAACATTGAAAGATCTATAGCAGTGTTTTCCAAAGTATGTTTCGCAGAACCCTGGGGTTCCGCAAAAAAAATTCTGAGGTTCCGCGAGATAAGATGTATTTTAATAAAATTTAATAGGGTCGCGCGTAGCACCGACTTTACAAATCTTGTAGAACGATGATAACAGTCGATGGTTTCTGTGATTACTTTAGTGCGGCTTACTCTCACTCTGATCCATGTGTAACTACAACACCCGTTTTTAATAATAATCTCCCACATATAAATATCACTGAATTTACGGAAGCCGACATTTTAAACGCTACTAAGAAAATAAAAAACAAAATGACTGCTGGACATGATCAAATCCCCAGTTTCCATATTAAGGACTGTAGATATGCCCTCGTTGAACCATTAGTGATATTATTTAATCTGGTCATTAAAACGAGTACATTTCCTGACGTCTGGAAAATGGCTCGTGTGTGCCCAATTCACAAGTCAGGTAATCCTTCCTTGCTAGTCAATTATAGGCCTATTTCTGTATTGTGTAATTTTGCAAAGCTCCTGGAGATATCATTGTATAACCAGATCTATCCAAACGTAAAAAATCTAATATCACCTGCTCAGCATGGGTTCATGGAAAATCGCTCTACTGTCACAAACCTGGTGTACTTTACTCAATATGTGTGTAATATAATTGATAGTCAAAATCAGGTGGATGTGATCTACATGGATTTTTCCAAAGCATTTGACCGCATAGATCACAACATAATTCTTAATAAGCTTACTAACTTTGGATTCAGTAACACACTATTAACACTTTTCACGTCATATCTTTCCCATAGAGCTCAATACATTACATATAATGGCTTTGAATCTAAACAGTTCATAGCTAGCTCGGGAGTACCGCAGGGGTCAAATCTGGGCCCTCTCTTGTTTCTTCTATTTATTAATGACCTGACTGATGTTATCGATTGCGAAAAACTTTTATTTGCAGATGACCTTAAAATCTTCCATGCCGTCAATAATATTGAGGATTGTCGATTTATTCAGAGACAGCTATCTAAAATTGAGTCATGGTGTACATCAAACAAATTATATATGAATATTGACAAATGCAAGGTGATCAGTTATACTTTAAAAAAACAAACTATATCTTTTACATATGTACTAGAATCAGCCGAGTTAAACCGTTGTGAAATTACCAAAGACTTAGGTATTTTATTTGATAATAAATTTTCATTCAATGAACACGTCAATACGATAACATCATCAGCCTTAAAAATGCTGGGTTTCATAACCAGGAACTGCCGTAACTTTAATGATGTTCTAGCATTAAAGACACTTTACTTTTCGTTTGTAAGATCTAAGTTAGAATATGGATCCATTATTTGGTATCCATATTATGATATTCAGAAATCAGCAATCGAGAGAGTACAGAGGAAATTTTGCAAGCTCTTACTACAAAGTTAACGGAGTATATTCTGAAATACGGTATAATCAATATATGTTATATGAAGAACTCGAAATGCCATCTTTATATTTAAGGAGGATATTATCTACTTTAGCTTTTGTTTTCAAATTAATACATAACAAGATAGACTGTATTCCTATAATGTCAATGCTACAATTTCGAGTACCGAAACCAGCCTCTAGGCAAACTGAGTTACTTCATTTGCCAATTGCTAGAACTAACATACTTTTAAAGTCACCATTGCATACTATGAGCACTAATTTAAACCAAATAGCTAGTCATAGTGATATAAATAATATGTCTCTTGATAATTTTATTAGAACAGCAACGCAGCATCTTGGAAATGTAATTTAGTTTGAAATACGCTCTTTCATATCTATAACATCAGTATTAATTATTTCATACTTTTATATTTTATATTTCATATTTCATATTTATGTTTTGCATTCGATGAAAAATGTTGATAGTTTAGATAGTTAGATAGATATATAGTTTAATTTTGTAATTTTGTACTTCTTAATTTAATACGCATTGATTGCTACTCACTGCTTACTACTTTTATTTAGTTATTTATAGTTTTCATGAATATTTTATATTATATTATATATAATATATTATAATATATTATATATAATATATATATAATATATTATATATATTATATTATATTATATTATATTATATTAATATATTATATATATTATATATATTATATATATTATATATATTATATTATATTATATATAAATATATATAATATATATATTATATTATATTATATTAATAAAAAAAAAATTATATTATATTATATTATATTATATTATATTATATTATATTATATTATATTATATTATATTATATTATATTATATTATATTATATTATATTATATTATATTATATTATATTATATTATATTATATTATATTATATTATATTATATTATATTATATTATATTATATTATATTATATTATATTATATTATATTATATTATATTATATTATATTATATTATATTATATTATATTATATTATATTATATTATATTATATTATATTATATTATATTATATTATATTATATTATATTATATTATATTATATTATATTATATTATATATTATATTATATTATATTATATTATATTATATTATATTATATTATATTATATTATATTATATTATATTATATTATATTATATTATATTATATTATATTATATTATATTATATTATATTATATTATATTATATTATATTAATATTATATTATATTATATTATATTATATTATATTATATTATATTATATTATATTATATTATATTATATTATATTATATTATATTATATTATATTATATTATATTATATTATATTATATTATATTATATTATATTATATTATATTATATTATATTATATTATATTATATTATATTATATTATATTATATTATATTATATTATATTAAGTTATAGTATTTAAGTATATTTTTAATTTAACTTTTTTTTTTAAATATACTGTTGTCCTGTAATTGGATTCTGTAATCTGTTGGGCAAATAGATCAATAAAATAAAAAATAAAAAATAAAATGCGGCGGGTACTACGGGTAGTAGTTAAGATGGATAGCAAGACCAAAGGAACACAGCAGTCTCGACCTAGTCTTCTAGTGGCTTGTACAGACCCTTCATAAATGATTAAATACCACGTGATTGGTACCTTATAGCTCATGATTTTGTGCCTTTCATAGTACTCAGTACCTGATAAGAATTTTTGCACATACGTACGTGTCTAAGAATCGTTTTGAACTTCTTTTGCTGACGGCATGACTCGACGAGACTATTAAAATGAACTAATTGGTCACATGATTTTCGATCATTTATGAAGACCCGTTATATCAGCTTAAAATGCAGTAGCTATGCAATCTTAAGCGAGGACTGTGTAGTGGACATACCATCCTTCGAAGGGGATGTAAAGCAGGCGGTCCACAGTGGACGGAAACGCCGAAAAGCTGGCCAAAATATAAAGGCATTGAGCTATTTTACTGAAATTGTGCATACAGGGGTTTTTTGTGTCGCTGATCAAGAATCCAAAGTTGAATTTTGAATAAAACAAAATGGCGGCCATGAAATCCCCCAAAACATACCAAAAATCACCAATTATCGCTACATTTTTACAAAACTTTGTATACAGTTTTTTTGGGTCGCTGAAGAAGAATCCCATATAGAATTTCAAAAAAATTACGGTCAAAAATATATACATAGTTCAAAAATTATTATTGAATTGAAGCGAATTCATGTGTTTCTGGAAAATTAGGATCTGGGGAATGGAATAAAAATGTGTAATGACTTTGAAAATTAATTTTATTCAATTACTATCTGAATTACATTCATCGTCCTCTTCGTCGTTTTCACTATGTAATACACAATTTGTATCGACTTCCGCAACGGAGAGTGGATCAAGCAATTCTATCGCATCAGGAGACAATGAATGCAATTTTTTCTTAGGGAGTTTTCGCAAACTAGAAATAATTGGATCTGAAGTTATTAAAAGCCTGCGAAAAACGTCCTCTACGTTTTTTTGTCGGTCACATTTCCTTGCAAAATTTTCTCGAAATTTTTTAATATCCTTATTGCAAGACTCTTGTGCTGCTTCTGACATTTGACCAATCGGAAGCATCAAGGAGTTAATAATTTGATGGCCATGAATTAGAATTTTATGCACAGTAGGTGGCATGCAAAACCATGGGTAATGTTGTGCAAAATTGACGTTTCATGAGAACGCATTTAAAAGGAGCCCACTTTATAGTGCACGAATGTGCATACATCCGTGCATTCGCGCACAATTTGGTCAATATCTCGCAAAGATGCAAAAAGATGCAGCTAATTTTTTATACACTTTCGAAAAAATGTTCATTGAACACATTCCAATAAGTTTCAAGACCAACCATCACCAACCGCGTAACTTATGGCTTTTTTGTGGAGTTTATGAATCGTTGCATGTACAAGAATGCACTCCACTTCGATAATTATTTACTAATTACCATATAAATAAACTGATCTGATACTGAGATATTTTAATTGTACTTACTTTCTGATGGAGAATCCATTTTTATGACACAGAAAACTGCACTTTGAGAATTTTTACGCTGCAGACAAAATTTATCGATTTTTGAAGCGTTGCGAGTTGCCGAAGTGACGCATTGCACGGTCGCACAATAAGTAATTTCCTCGCCCAGGTAGTGAACCCGGACCAGTATTAACGGTCATTTCTAATGCTAGGGGTACCTCTACAACGATTTAAAACGTTTCCATTTCAAAAAAGAAATCTTCATTTTTTTAATTTTGGCCAGCTTTTTGGCGTTTCCGTCCACTGTGCGGTCCATTGTCTACAAGATGTTGGGCAAGTGAAAGATTCCTGCTCTTCGACAAAAAAAGAGAATCGGCAAAATTTCCACGTTGAGAGTAGCTCGTCTCCTGGCGTCGGTGATTGGCCTTGGTAGCGGAAATAGACCGATGTTAAATAAGTAATTAAAAAAAAATATATTTTATGAAAAAAATTATAAAAACAGTTTCTGCCTCATTTAATGTGTTCGATATTCCCTGATCTTAGTTTATTAGTTCTTTAGTATTTAAGTTTTAAAATACAATGTTTCTTTAATTATTATCTCAATGTCATAAAACAGGTTTAAATTAAATTTTTTTGTATTCATGCCGAGCCAATACTCGGTTTCACAAATTCCTACCTCTCGGTAATTCTACGTAGATGTCGAGGTGACACGAAGAAACACTTCGAATTTTGAATTCACTCTCATAACACGTGTCCGTGTTTTTTCTCAAGAAATTAATTATTTCGCTCGCCCGTTTTACGGCAATTTGGTGAAAAGTGACTCGCAAGCTATCAAGTGTTCGACTTGCATCACACAGAATCCCCTACAGTCCGTTGCCACCTACCAAAAATCAGAACATGCCCACAACATCGAGCTAACAAAGTAGGAATGTGTTAACCGAGTTCGACCATTTTGTTTAATAGCTTTTTTTCTTATATTTCGCTCAAGCCCCCACATAATGCGTTACGATGGTGTAGGTTGTCCGTAAAATATAGGTATGGGTTCCTTAATTTTTGAAAAATCGGAAAGGGTTCTGGGGCAAAATAACTTTGAGAACCACTGGTGTAGAGGAATCACAGATATAATATTTATCGCATTCCCATGCGATACCATATATCTATGCGATTTTCTGAATTTTTTTACGTTATTTACCAGTTTAGTTCTAGACAAAATAGATCATATTGGTTTTAAATATCGCCCACATATATAACTTATTTCCAATTTTACATAATCTGTCAGATAGAATACATGTATAAGAAATTATTGCTGTAGAACGAAACTCAAGCCGTGTTTGTGACGTGTTTATTTTTCTTTCAATATTTGAAAATTTTTTAACCAAATTCTCGAAGTATTAACACATTTTTAATAAATTACTATTCGTTTATTTAAATGTCATCACTTGAATATATTATTTTGGTTTTATCATAGAGACATTATACAACACCTTTTTTATTATTTTTAATATTGAACATATTAATTAAAATTCAAATTTAAATAACTATTGGTATGAGTCTGTTTTCTATAAATTCTTGTTTCATAATATGTTATCTGTTTTGTTATCTATGTTCAAAAAGGGGTAGTTCATTATTATTTTCTATTATTGCAGTAAATTTAATTGATGGCTCATTTCTGTTAATATGGTTTTAAAAAATATTAAAAAATTCGATGCTATAAGGCCAAATTGAAAAATATCATCGACATATGAAAAACTTATAACCATATGGATACCTTGTTGATAAAAATCATTTCATAATTGAAAGTAGGTTGTTTTAATGCAAAAAGTAATTTAATTATAGTTTATATGCTTAGCTTTGTTCTATTCGCTAAGTTCTTGTTATTTTGTAATATATTTTCAATTATGGATAAAGCTTTATCTACCGAAACATTTGTAAAAAAGACTTACTACGTCAAATCTCACCATTAGATGGTTACCTACTGGTAAAGTTACTTTCTGAAAGTTTTTCTAAAATATCTTTGCTATTTTTAATATGACTTAAAATTTGTTACACAAGAATTTTGAAAAATCACCACATGGAGAATTAATAATGCTTCCAGTTGGTTGTTGAAATACCTTAGGTTTATGAAGCTTTGGTAAACCAGAAGAACGAATAGGTTTGTAATGGTGTGGTTAGCATCTTTCGTTCAACTTTTCAGTTGTATTACTTCCCTGATATGTCAATTCAGTTTGTATACGTATAAGTTTGTGTGGTTTAAAATATTTTATTTTAGTGACATATGTGTTGAACGCATTATTGATGGTTGATGTGAATACTTGTCGTTAAATCGTCTTATTTGTTATCAAATGGTGAAGATCAAAACAGTATCAGTAGTGACACGCACATGTGTCGTTGCCGGTCTCAGACATAGGCTACTTGTACAGAGGCCAATCACACTGAAAAGTAGTGACTTTCTTTTTTATTTAGAAATTAAATTACCTACACGTAATGAAATGAAAACATTGCTACTTCGAAATTGGTATTTCAAACATTAACAATATTACGTTGACCCCAAATCAGGAATATTTTTGTAAAAAAAAAAAATAAGTAAATGCCTAATTGAGGAGGTGAAGTAACAAAGGGGCTAAGTACCAATTCGTCGAAAAATTAGATTATGCTGTAGAAAGATTGTATGTGCCACCGACTATATCCTATAAAATGGGCTAAGTGCCCAGACACAAACTTCTGGAGGAAAATCAGAAAGTGCTAAGAACAAGTGAGCGCTGCTGTGTTGTGTATTAATTCTGTATTGTGTATACGACTGTAGAATTAGTTTAAAATGAACATAGAACGTCGGAAACAAGGATTGGGAAGACTGAGTGACAAACAAAGAGACTGGAAAAATGCCGGAAAATCATATAAAATGAGAAAGGGAAATGATATAGCTGAAAAAAGAAACCTAACTTAGAAGTGAGTTTTTAACTTTGTAAATAATTATTTGTGTGAACCCTAAAATGTGTATTCTTTCTTACAGGTAACATGTAAATGTAAATTAGATTGCAAATCGTTGACTTACGCAAGCAGATTGGCGCTTTTTGAACAGTACTACGAAAGCAGGATTGACGTTCGTGGAACATACATCATAGGTCTAATACAGGTGACTGACGTGAAGAGAAGAAGGCATGGCTCATATGAAGATGTTTGTGACAGTCATCGTCAAACTACCGTCCATTATAGCATTCCAGATGGAGAGGGCAATATTGTGATCGTATGTAAATCCACTTTCATGAATACTTTTGATTTGACAAAAAAACATGGACACTATTATAAAAAAAAGTGGCGAAGTAATCTACAAGGATATGAGAACTCGTACGGCACCGTCAAAATTCACAAAGAACTATAGGAGACTTGTTAAAGAACACATAAATCGCATACCCTAAGAAGAGTCTCATTATTCGCGTGCAAAAAGTGCAAAGGAATACATGAGTCCAGATTTAAATACAAACCGTCTTTACAAATCGTTTTTGCTAAAACATCCCGAAAGCTTGGTCACTTATAAGTTCTACAGAAGAATTTTGTAGGAAGACTTTCCAAATGTTTCGTTTCGTACACCGCGAAGTAACATCTACCGAAAATGTGATTCATTAAATTGCGAAATAAAAGCGCAGGGTGAAGGGGAGTCGGGCAGCAACGTTGGAGTTAGAACTCCACCATCGAAAGGCAGAAGCAGCCACTTTACTCATGAAAACGGACATCGCATCCTCGCAAATGCCAGATAGCACCGTGAGTGTGTTATCAATGGATTTAGAGCAAGTCATGTTTGTACCAACTTTGACGCATTCCGGCATGTTCTACATGAGCCAACTTTCGTGTTATTATTTGAGCATTAACTTTGGAGATAACAAACGCTCTTATACGTGCTTCTGGCATGAAGGATTGGCAGGACGAGGCGGTAACGAGATTGCGTCTTACTTATTACATGTCCTGAATATGGGCATTTCACACAAATGGAATATTGTTGTTTGGAGTGACAACTGCACCTCCCAAAATAAAAACAGAATGATCGTGTTCATTTACATGTTCTTAGTGAGTTCTGGACACTTTGACACCATTGAACATAGATACCTCGTCAGTGGTCATAGCTTCCTTAAGTGTGACAGAGACTTCGCTTTGATCGAGAAGAGAAAGCGCAAGTGCGCTCCGATGGTACTTGAGGACTTACACCATGTAATACTCTCTAGTACTCATACAGGCCGATTTGAAATAGTAGATATGTGCCAGAAAAAGTGTTTTGATATGCAAGCTGCAGCCGACAAGGTGTTAAATATCAAGCAAGTGAATATTAGCAAAGTCGTGCGATTAAAAGTTGACTCCCAAAAAATCTGGCTTTTTGTTTACTTCTGAAAGTTTTTCTGCAGTAACACCATGGTAAGCAACTCCGATACTTAAAAAAGGAAAAACCATGGAAGATATCAAAAACATGGCGATTCATCAGCTTCCAGATGTAAATAAGATCGGCGATAACAAAAGAAGCACTTAATATCAATAATTCCATATCCACAAGATAAGAAACAGCAAGAATTTAACTCTAATGTAACTATTTAAATACTGGCACTTACCCGCTTTCCCAGAATTTCTTTTTAATTTTTTAGAATATAGTCATTATGTTCAACTTTTGTACATTATTTGTATAGAGCATATTCAGACGTATGCAAAAGAATAAGCTGCACCATCATTTGTGAATAAAAAGTTTAGTATTTTAGTATGATGATGTTTTTTGCCATTTTCCAATTTTCGCACTTAGCCCCTTTGTTACTTCACCTCCTCAATTTATTGTAAACTTTTTCTATATTATATAAAAAATAAAGCTATTTTTTGTGGACGTATTCTGTCAATTATTCTATGTACATTGTAATTACGGCACTTATTAATAAATTATTAGGAATATTTCTCTGACTAATTTATAGAACCATTAATGTAATTTTGTATGAACTTTTTATATTGCATTTTAATGAGCTTACAAAATGAACAGTAAGAACATTATTGAAAAATGTACGTAATTGCTACAAGTTTCAAAAACAAATATCATGTGCGTTGGCTTGATATAATTTATCATTTATTTAAAAATATATCGCGATACTGCTTTGCTGCCACACCTATAGTAGATATACAATTATTAATACAATAATAATTGATTATTTTAATATAAATTACAATAGTTATTAATAAGCGTATCATACTTATGTTACTGGGTGTTTTATTTATTGTTTTATTTTTATATTCAATGCACCTTTTAAAATTTTGTGCAATATAAATATATGTTATCTTGGCATACTTTATTGCTATACTAGGTATTTTCAGGAAACTATTTATTTTAATTATAGTCACAGTGTTTGTCTATGTAATAAATATTTCTATGTACAACGTGTAGAGTTACGCACAATAACACAAGTTTTGCATAAAAATATCAACAAAAGAATGATTGTTTGAACGTTTAATACATTAAAAACAACACGTATTCCTAAAGTTGATTGAAGATGAAGTTACTTTGTGAAAATCCATTTTGATTTAAAAAATTATAAACACTTTTTATTACTTGTCTAATTTTCACTTTATTTGTTATTTTACAACTAGTTTCATCCTATTCGGACATTTTCAAGTAAACTAAATTATACACAGATTATACTTTCATTTAAATATAAACTGAACTGAATAGAGGGATGGGTCACTTTATGGTTGATAATATAATTCAAATTTGTACAGATGTTATGTTTTTAAATGTAGGGGTTTTTTCAAGCTAGTAAATTATATTATGGTGTGATTTTTATTAGCAGCAGTTTATCTGAATAAGTTTAATAACGGAGAATTATTTAAATCTATTTGGTCGTTTAATATGTTGTAATTTTTATTCCTATTTAATTTATTAATTTCTAACACTTCTAATAAATAAAGTTTTTTTACTTTTCCCACAAATATGTAATATTTTAGGTTGATGGTCGTCAGTTATTGTATGACCAGAATCTGTTAGATGTTTATAAAAGCTGGAATGTTGTTTTTGTGTGTGAATATGTTCTCTATATCTTACTCCGAACGATCTACCTGTTTGACCTACATATGAGGCGTTACATTCTGGGCAACCTAACCGATATACACCACATTTTTTAGAGATATCAGTTTTTTGTTTTGCATTGAAAAGATATCTGCCTATATTTTTGTTAGAACTAAAAGATGTTTTAATATTAAATTTGGAAAAAGTATTGCTAATTGAATAGGAGAGTTGACCTGAATATGGTAATGAAATGTATGTTTGAACTTTTTTCTCGTTAATAGTGGGATAAAGTTCTTTCAAGAGGGACTTATTTTGTTTTTTATAGATTAAATTGTTGATTATATTTTGAGGGTACCCGTTATTATGTGCAATAAGTCTTATTATGTCTAATTCTTCTTTTAAATCTGTCTCAGATAGAGGTAAGCTGAAGGCTCGGTGTGTCATAGATTGATATGCGGCTAATTTGTTGGAGAGAGGGTTATAGGAATTAAAGGGTATAGTGGCGTCTGTAAAAGTTGGTTTGCGGTAAATATTATAGGAAAATGATGTTTTATGTCTTTTTATAGTTAAGTCGTGAAAGTTTATCGATTTATTATCGTTCTCTGTTTCTAAGGTAAGAGATATATTATTATGTGTGTTATTGATAAAATCGAGGAGTATTTTTAATTGTGTGTCTGTCCCTTTAAAACCTATTAGAATGTCATTAACATACCTGTACCAAAAGATAATATGTTATCTTGATATTGGAGAATCCAATATAGTTTTTTCAAGATTATCCATGAATATATCGGATAAAAGGGGGCTAAGTGGCGAACCCATAAGGAGCCCTGTTTTTTTGTATAAAGATGTCCTCATTAAATTGGAAATAATTTTGATTTAAACACAACTTGAATGTTTGCAGTATTTCATTTTTTAATTTTGGAATAATTTTGCATTTTTCTAGTATATTTGAAATTAAAGGAAGACATTCGAAGGGCGGGATATTAGGAAACATATTCGACACATCAAACGATACTAATTTTATAAAGTTGGGGTCAATATTTAGGCTGTTTAATTTTACTGTTAAGTCTAAGAAGTTATTAATTGTATTTTTTGGCTTAAATTTTGTAATAGATTTAAACTCGTTAATAATCTGTGTATAATTTAGTTTACTTGAAAATGTCCGAATAGGATGAAACTAGTTGTAAAATAACAAATAAAGTGAAAATTAGACAAGTAATAAAAAGTGTTTATAGTTAAAAAAAAAAAACATTCCTAAATTAACCTTGTACGAGAAGGGGTTATACATTTGGAGACAACCCAATATCCGAATATGATGGGAATAATTTCTGCTTCTCAACCTCTCGACCGGGACTCGACCCAGGACTCCGGAGGTGAAAGGCAAATGTCCTTATCATTCGACCATTGAGATATATTATAATAGTTTGATAAATAAAGTATCGTGTCTATATTTTAAAAAATTTCCTGCGAAAATAAAATCAAAATCGGCAATTTGCTAAAAACCGAATCCCCAAAGAACGTATACTCAATTATTAAGGGAACAAATTATATGCTCGATATTTTATTCCCAATGCATATTACATTTTCCAGTTAATTTATCCAAATGTATGACAAGAAACTAAATATTCGATAAAAATAATAGACGCTTGATAAATGTAGTGAATGCTCGATATAAAATTTATATGCTTGTTAAAATAATAAATATTCGATAAAAATAATAGACACTTAATAATTAAAATGATTGCTCCATATCAAATTCACATGCTTCCTAAACTATTAAATATTCGATAAAAATAATACAGGCTCAATAAACATAACGAATGCTCAATACCAAATCCAAATGTTTCCTAAATTAATAAATATTCGTTAAAAAATAATAGAAGCTTGATTAATTTAAGGAATGCTTAGTACCAAATTTAAATGCTTCCTAAATTAATTAGTATTCGGTAAAATATAATAAATGCTCGATAAATGTATAATGAATGTTCAATAGAAAATTGATGGTGAAAAAATACTTACCCTTCAATAAAAATGATGATTTTACCCCTAAAAAGTTCAAAGCCCACAAAGAGTAGCTGCTTATATTTTCATTGAAAATAAAAAAAAAGTGAACACAAAATAAACATTAATTGAATATAATATGTAATACAAATGCATAAATAAATAAATTAATAAAACAAACTCTGACAATTCAAAAACAAAAACACATTTTCTGATAACAATCTATTCTGAAAACAGAATGCTCGCAACAAAGAACTTAAAATAAAATTGATAATTTAGTAGATATCTACTAACAAAACAAAACTTAAATCTGATTTGCAAGAACAAACACTTTAGGCACAAAGTACATCTGAGGATGGTGAGATCATCTGAAATAAAAAATGGCATATGGCATATACATCAGGGAAATATTGACTTGTGACTTACCTATCGAACTAAAAGAGCTCTTTTAGATTTCGCTGATTGCCCACGACGTCTCTTCACTCCAATTGGAGGGTGGTGGTGGGTAAGTTTTAGCCGTATGGCCAATCCCACAATGTGTTTAAAATCAGCATTTTAAAATAAGTCGGACAATCACATTCACCATTAATCCAATCATGTTGGTCGTCGGGAATTGTTACTCTCCATACACTAAACATAACAGTCTTATATTTGTCAAAACTATGAAAGTCTAGATTGGTATACTTTTCAAGGTCGTCCTGGTTCACCTCGGTTATATTTCTTTGAAGGAATAATGTAAACATTGCGCGATGGTGTCCCTTTAGAAATATTTTTTTTGTGCTTTAGCACACTGATAAGATTTTGTCCATAAATCTAGGTGAATAACCGGCTTTAAGTGCACTTCTTTTAATTTCGACGAATAATTTTGAGACCAGGTAGCTACGTACTCCTTTAGTATCACAGAGAATCGAGATAGAGGAAGCCGTTCTCTTAGAGTATTTTCATCTTTGATGACTCTGTTAAAAGCCTCTAAGGCGTTGTTAGTACTTGGGCTTTTCTTGTCAACTCCTTCATACCAGTTTCGATTCATCTGTAGCTATTCACTTTCAAAATAACGTAAAAAAGTCTTTTTGCTCCTCCCATATCGAAAGAAACATGATAGACGCTCTATCGAATATCTCTTGACTTTTACTTAATTGAAGACAATCAATATCTTGCAAGATTATATGTATGTTTCCTTTTGGACGCACAAGTTGATCAGCTTTTTTTCTTACGTTTTTTTTTTCAAATGAGCCCAGCACATCTTTATTGTAACGTTCGGACCAAATACATTTTTGAAATCATTTTGTATACTGTGGGCCGTATCACATATTAGTATCGATGGATTAATGGTTTCACCCAAAACTTTCTCTGCACCAGTTTTTAGCGCTTTGAATGCAAAAATGAAATCCTCAGTTTGCTCGTTGGCACAAACTGACACTCCAAAAGTGTGAAAGGATCTGGCCTTGTCTGTTGTTCCGAACACCAATAGCGGGAAACTTTGCCATATAAGCTTATATGTGGCATCTACATGGACATGGCAAGCATTCTGTGATTGCCTGATTAAATTAATTGTTGACATAAAAAATCGAAAAGAAGGGGGATCTTCGTAATCCATTTGGTGAGATATTACAAAAGCCTCATCATCATTTTCTGGAACTGAAGAGTGGTCGATGCAAAATTGTTCTAACTCTCCAAGACTTATTGAATTCGGACCAAATTTTGACGTTCTTAGTGAAGCCAAATAATTATTTAACTGTTGCTTTTTAGGAAATGGTAAATTTTGCTTCGCCAAGATTTTTAAAATCTTTTTCGGTTTTAGTTTCGGATCGTTTTATTATGTCCGCTTATTTTAACGGTTGTTTTGGACGCTATACTTTCGTAATTATGAAGCAATTCCGATTTGCGGGATAATATAAATATACACCTGAGGCACATGCTCTCCTCGATATTTTACTTTATTGCAACGATAAATCGCACTAACGTTACCCTCTGCATCAACATTTTTATGATAAAAGCTCCAAATACCTTCATCTTCCACTGATTTTTGAGCTAAGGCTTTGTTACTGAATACCTGTTCTCTTTTCCACTGTTTATCAACTTTTTTCTTCTTTTCTTTGGCTCCGGCTTCTCAAGTACATCAGCCGCACTATCCTCTGACGAACTGTATTGAGGAATCTCACTGTCACTCATAATTGTCGATTTTAAAAACAGTAATAAACACAACACACCTATTTACGCACTACAGATTATAAACAACATGCAGCATGCCCGCTTCGTTTTCTGAGGTTATATACTGTTCGTCGGTAAACAAGCGCACGTTTATTTGCGATGCCATATAAGGCACTTATATTGAACATGATTTATCGAGCATTTATATATATTTTTAGTGCATATTTGATTAAAATACCAACCGGAACTTAGCGTGCAAAGTGTAAATTTTATATTGTGATTTTATAAAAAATATAAGGCATTTCCTATTATTTTATACTGCATTTTCAATTTCTTTATCGAGCATTTAGTATTTTTTTAATCTGCAAACTGCAGTAAATTACCGGGCGTTAATTACGACCCAATTATTAATATAATATTGTTAGAATCAAAATACACCAAAAAGTCACGGATATATTTCAGATTTATTTTTATTATGCGTTGGACAAAATTTGCGCTGACACAAATATATAGCTTTGAAATTTAATTATAATCGTACTGTGTTTTGGGCGGGGCCTAAGGAAATTAAAGATCGTGCAAATCTTTTATCTAGCAATTTATATGCATTATTATAGATTATCATTACGACATTCTGATTCTCACTTTTTTAAGGATACGAGAATAATCATAGTTTTTCTGTTTATGTTTTAATGAATACATAGGACTTGCAGTGCTGAAAAGGTCAAACGATCAGTCACATGTACTTACCACGTGGACGCTTTCGTTTTGTTGTAGACTAATGGAAGTTTTATCATATAATCAAATATACAATAATATGTATATGTTTATTGCACTGCTACATTTAATGACTTTTTAAAATAGTAGTATATTAAGGGTCAGAGCTCAGAGTATCATGGAAAAAATGTAATTTAAAATATCTTAGATGTATCAAAATATCTTGTTATCTTTAATCTACTTAAAATAAATACAATAAAATGTTGAATGTCATTTACTGTCAACAAATAATCAAAATAATTTTCTCTTCAAATTTTTGATACATGATGTCTTGTATCTACTTTAAAAGTTATAAACATAAAACAAGATAGATTTATAGGGGTTAAAATCTCAAAAACCTGAATACTTAACAGCCAAATTACCTAAAAAAATAGTGATGCTACGGACATGCGTTCTACTCGCCATTGTGACCTACTCTGTATCCTAAGCATAGATCAGCCCAGTTTCAGCGATCATTTAGTTACAAGACTAAAGGTTTTAATGCCTTCTGTAATGTTAAGTCACTCATTATTATTCCTTCATAAACCATAATTTAATTAAAAATATTTTAAAATTTATACTCTAATTATGTTTTATTTGTTCTACTTGTTCGTGGTTGTAGAAGAGCATATTATATATGAATACCGCCATCATTTTATCTTTGTACTGAATTTTTAATGTAAATAAAGACATATTATTATATTATTATTATATATTATTTATTGGGGTCAAAATAAAACAAAGAAGGTTTAGTGTCATATTCCCCAAAAAGAAACAATTATGCAGCTACGGACACGTGTTTCGGAGTTATGACCTCTCATCAGCGTAGCGTAGCTAAGGAATTGGATCTACGATGGAATAGATCAGGAACAAGAACTAAAGTAAGGCTGGAAAGTACAGTACACAGTACTCAATTAGTGTCTTCATGTTCCCATGTGCCACATTTGGGGCCTCGATGAGCACAGTCAACACACAGAGCTCTATGTGTACTGCTCATTTCCACCTGGCACATACAAATAAGACAAGATAGATTTATTGGGGTTCAAAATAAAACAAAGAAGGTTTAGTGCCATATTCCCCAAAAAGAAACAATTATGCAGCTACGGACACGTGTTTAGGAGTTATTGCCCCTCATCAGCGTAGCGTAGCTAAGGAATTGGATCTACGATGGGATAGATCAGGAACAAGAACTAAAATAAGGCTGGAAAGTACAGTACACAGTACTCAATTAGTGTCTTCATGTTCCCATGTGCCACATTTGGGACCTCGATGAGCACAGTCAACACACAGAGCTCTACGTGTACTGCTCATTTCCACCTGGCACATACAAATAAAACAAGATACATTTATTGGGGTTCAAAATAAAACAAAGAAGGTTTAGTGCCATATTCCCCAAAAAGAAACAATTATGCAGCTACGGACACGTGTCTCGGAGTTATTGCCCCTCATCAGCGTAGCGTAGCTAAGGAATTGGATCTACGATGGAATAGATCAGGAACAAGAACTAAAATAAGGCTGGAAAGTACAGTACACAGTACTCAATTAGTGTCTTCATGTTCCCATGTGCCACATTTGGGACCTCGATGAGCACAGTCAACACACAGAGCTCTATGTGTACTGCTCATTTCCACCTGGCACATACAAATAAAACAAGATACATTTATTGGGGTTCAAAATAAAACAAAGAAGGTTTAGTGCAATATTCCCCAAAAAGAAACAATTATGCAGCTACGGACACGTGTCTCGGAGTTATTGCCCCTCATCAGCGTAGCGTAGCTAAGGAATTGGATCTACGATGGAATAGATCAGGAACAAGAACTAAAATAAGGCTGGAAAGTACAGTACACAGTACTCAATTAGTGTCTTCATGTTCCCATGTGCCACATTTGGGACCTCGATGAGCACAGTCAACACACAGAGCTCTATGTGTACTGCTCATTTCCACCTGGCACATACAAATAAAACAAGATACATTTATTGGGGTTCAAAATAAAACAAAGAAGGTTTAGTGCAATATTCCCCAAAAAGAAACAATTATGCAGCTACGGACACGTGTCTCGGATTATTCCCCTCATCAGCGTAGCGTAGCTAAGGATCTAATGGAAGATCAGGAACAAGAACTAAAATAAGCTGAAATACAGTACACAATACTCAATTACTTCACCCATGTGCCAATTTGGGACCTCGATGAGCAAGTCAACACACAGAGCTCTATGTTACTGCTCATTTCCACCTGGCACATACAAATAAAACAAGATACATTTATTGGGTTCAAAATAAAACAAAGAAGTTTAGTGCCATATTCCCCCAAAAAGAAACAATTATGCAGCTACGGACACGATTTTCGGGAGTTATTGCCCCTCATCAGCGTAGCGTAGCTAAGGAATTGGATCTACGATGGAATAGATCAGGAACAAGAACTAAAATAAGGCTGGAAAATACAGTACATAATACTCAATTAGTGTCTTCATGTTCCCATGTGCCACATTTGGGACCTCGATGAGCACAGTCAACACACAGAGCTCTATGTGTACTGCTCATTTCCACCTGGCACATACAAATAAAACAAGATACATTTATTGGGGTTCAAAATAAAACAAAGAAGGTTTAGTGCAATATTCCCCAAAAAAGAAACAATTATGCAGCTACGGACACGTGTCTCGGAGTTATTGCCCCTCATCAGCGTAGCGTAGCTAAGGAATTGGATCTACGATGGGATAGATCAGGAACAAGAACTAAAATACACGTGTCCGTAATTGTTTCTTTTTGGCGAATCTGGCACTAAACCTTCTTTGTTATAAACATAGTTGATTCGGGACCAAACAAGTGTTGATACTGTTTAAGTTAAGGTGTTTCGTAGTTTGTCTCTATACGAATGTAAAAAGTTTGAGTATAAGGTGCAAAAAATACTTATTACTCACCTATTCAAAATTTTTACCAGTACTATGTGACAGAAAATGCAACACTTAGTAATCGTTAAAATACTTTACTGATTTTTTGCTAAACAATTGGGCTTAGAAAGAATATTAAATGACTAAAATGTCTCTATAGTTGGACGATATTTACCGCAATACTGACTGGACAATATCTACCTCAATATTAATAGTGAGTTAATGCTCTACGTCATCTTACACACTCTGCAACTTTATGAAGAAATACAATCGAGTAAAGGGTTAGTTTTATTAATGTCCCTCATTTTTATTTTTATTTTTGACCGATTCAAACAATTTTAAAACTGGTCTTACATGGTTTTTTATGTAGATTCAATTCATGCTAACAGATTGGCAGTATCGTTTTAAATGTACAAGGTACACAAAAAAATGTCCCAAATGTCTACATTATAACTCGAAAAATATTTGCTACAGAAAAACATGTTTTATTGAAGCTTGAAATATTGCGCTCTTATTGAAACGCCCTTATTATCTGTTGCGCTTGATAACTTAATTAATATTAGATATTTTTGAAAAAAATTTAATCACAAAGTCTACATTTTATAAAATCAATCATTTTAAAAAAATTTAATAAGTATAAAGTCACGTTTTTTGACAATAACTCCGAAATTTTAAAATGAAAAAAGGCTGTATATGAAAAAAAAATCTATATTTTATCGATACCAAGAATTTTATTTATATAGGATGCGCAATTTCCGAGATATAATGAATTAAAAATTGGTTTAGTCAAAATATTCTTAAAAAATGGGACGTATTTTAACATAAAAAATTTAAAAAAAAATGGTAATAATTTGCCGCCAACAATATACTACGATCGAAATGAATATACCAGCACTCAGGATATTACCATTGCGTTCTCAAAATGTTTCCAAAATTCTTGCTCTATACCATGTTCTGATCAAGATGTGATAGCTGACTCAACCTCCGGTATTCTTAATCTGATGAATTTTATGAAAATGACGTCATCAAAGTCCTTAAAAAATCGTATCTGATAAAATTAAACGATTAAACTGCTCTATGAGTCTTAATCAGATCTAGACTTGAAGATGCTTCTGTTACTTTGACTCCATATTATAACATTCATAGTAATGACCTTGAGAGAATTCAAAGGCATTTCCTTAATACTTATGTTTTAAAAAGGACGGAGTCTATCCAGTTATAGGTTACCCACATGACATATTTTACATTCGTTTTCATGTTCCCAGATCGACATATAGACAAAACATTATATTTCATCTACCCATGCCTAGAACAAATATTTAGAAATACTCGCCTCCGTTTAGAATATGCAATAATTGTAATAATTTTAGCAGCCTTATTGATATCTTTAACTTCTGTATAGCTTCGATAAATAAATTAAACTTAAAGTTTTATAATTACGGTTTTATCATTGAAGTTGCATTTTTTTATTCCTGGGATTTTATATCATGTTAATTAAGTATTTCTCTTTGTGATAAATGTATTTTGTAATTCCTACCCTGTGAATGGAATTTTTATCTATTGGGTAGTGTTTAAAAATAAATAAATAAGCAAATCTTCAAAACAGTTTAAAGCAAGTTTTTCAGATTTCAGTAAGTTATGTCTACAATAGATACAATGAATACGTACTTTTTTCTGTTCAACCATTTCCTTAATATCTGTTTTAAAAAGGACGGAGTCTATCCAGTTATAGGTTACCCACATGACAGATTTTACATATGCTTCGTTTTCATGTTCCCAGATCGACATATAGACAAAACATTATATTTTATCTGCCCATGCCTAGAACAGATATTTAGAAATATTCGCCTCCGTTTAGAATATGTAATAATTGTAATAATTTTAGCAGCCTTATTAATATCTTTAACTTCTGTATAGCTTCGATACATAAATTAAACTTAAGTTTTATAATTACGGTTTTATCATTGAAGTTGCATTTTTTTTATTCCTGGGATTTTATATCATGTTAATTAAGTATTTCTCTTTGTGGTAAATGTATTTTGTAATTCCTACCCTGTGAATGGAATTTTTATCTATTGGGTAGTGTATAAAAATAAATAAATAAAGAAATAAGCAAATCTTCAAAACAGTTTAAAGCAAGTTTTTCAGATTTCAGTAAGTTATGTCTACAATAGATGCAATGAATACGTACTTTTTTCTCTTCAACCATTTTTAAGGTATCCGCTGTTGAAATGGGGGCACAATAAATTTGAATCGTGTATTAGGAATATGCTAGCATTTAGAAAAATGGTTCGCAGGTCACAGATTACTTATAGAGTACAAATTGGTGTATATAATTCCATCCAGTTTTGATAAGGTAAGTTAACAATATATGCAAATAGTTTTCATAGGCTGATGTTAATTATTAAAATTTATTATTAATTGGAAGCCTTTTTTATTTTTCTTATTTGGTTTTAGATTTATCTCTCTCGGCAAAATATCAGGAAACATTATATTTAAATAAAATAATATATTTACATTTTCGATTGTTTTTTCTTTATATATTAAATGTAATCATGACAAATTTATTTGTGGTATTCTGCATAGATTAAATGCATCCTTAAATTAATTATAAACTGTTATATAACGTATTTCTAAGTATTTTGTTTTTATTGAAAATATTTTCCATATTGCGTATTGGTTTTAAAGAATTATAGGTGTTTAAAAGAATTAATATGAAAATGAATTTTTTGTATGCTTTTTTTCCTTCTATATAATTAAGAGGCCGAGTTTAGAATATCTACAAAACAGCACGTCACTTTATAATATTTATCTGGTACCTGAATGCCCAATCAAAATTGTCCAGTCATTTTGAACCGTTACAGTAACAGAGGAATAAATTTGAATTTAAGTATTATTGTCAATCATTGTATATAAAATTTTTGCATAATCTATTTTAACTCCAAATTAAATATTAAATAATATAAATGTTATCATATATAATAACCCAAGTAACATTTTACCGACTACCGACTACTCTTTTACTAATTATAAGGTCAGAATTATTACAAATAATAGTCAAGTAGCGTCTTAAATTTTATAGTTATGATACAACGTCGGAGAAACGTAGCTTGAACCTCGCAAACGTACTATTTACATCTAGCACATTTACCAACGTTGGTTTGATGTCAGAAATCTACTTAATACGTTGAGTGTGTTTTTAGATTATTATCCAACGTTGATTAGAAGTTGGTAACTGATTAAATAGATTTAGGTAATTTTTGGGTAAAATTCCAACGTTGGTTAGACGTTGCTGACTGACGTAGTCATCTAGCAACGTCGGCTGGACGTTGGTGTTAGGCTTTTGGGCCTTGGTCTAACATAACCTCAAAATTAATGTCGATAATTCAGGTATTGGTAGATATTTAGTACAGATTTATACACCAACTGCAACAGACGGTCGATATTATCACAATTGTTTCGAATGAACGTTAGTGTTAGTGCAGATTTCTGCACCAAAGCTTACTAAAAGTTGGTGGAGGTAAAATTATTTAACCGTGACGTCGCTGTTAGTAAAAATAATTGCAGTTATTCCCGCCTTCGCCATATTTTCTGGTTCCACAAAAGGAAATAATAGGCGGCCATGTTGATTATGTGTACAATTATTTTAAATACACAAAATTTGCCTCTTTTTTCAAATAAAGTAAGCAAAAAGTTTTTATTTACTCGTAAAATTAATTAAACAATATTTCAATTGCGCTTTCTTTGGAAAGGGAAAATATTTTTTGAAAGTAAAAAAATAAAAAAAGTACTTTCGTTCTTAAAATAAACATTATTCTTATGGGTTCACTTTATTTTCGACCTACTTTATATATTTATCAATAATTTTTTTTTTCATTAAATTTTTTTTAATACTTATTATTTTTTCACTTCCTTCAACCGACTTTATATTGTAGATCAGATTAAGGGCAAATTTTAAATAAGGTTGGTAAAAGCCTCACAACCAACTTAAGCAGACGTAAAATTTTGTGAACATTTGGTCGGTAATCACAACGACTAAAGTCGGTCCTCTACGTCGATTCAACCCATACTTTATTGACCAGATTAGTACAAATATGGGTCAGCACGACGTTTTGTGTACGTCGCACACCGACTTTTAGTTGGGAACAGCAACGTCGGTTCGTCGTCAGAATGTTGCTTGGGAAACGCCTCAACTAAGATATAATTTAACAATGCTTTGCATAAATGAACAGAATCTCAGATTCAATTATTTGAAACACATTCGATGTTCAGTTATTACCTTATAGTTAGTATTGATTTGACGTGAGTATTTTCATTTTAAACATATAAGATATTAGAAATTACCTACAGCAGATGAACCATCGACATGCGACATTATAATAAAGAGGAAGCAGCACGTATAAATGTATCGATGTGTACATAGTCGGAAACGTTCCAAATATCGCTTTGCTCGATCATACCTGTCAAATAATGTTGTCTTTTTAAGGCAAACCGGCAGATATTGTATAGGAAATTATGTTTTCAGTTTAGACAGATCTAAGTGTTTTGTCCTGGTTCACGTCTATGACTAAACACAACACGGAATAGCATTCAGTGCCTGAAAATATTTACAAAATGGTCAATATCAATTATAGTATTATAAAAGTTAAGGTGGTCCCAGAATACTACTTTGAGGAATTTTCATTTGTATTGATTGTTATATTGAATTTATGCTAATAAAGTGAAAATACCACTCTGTATGATCCTTCTTCTTTGCATCTCTACCGTTGTTGTCGCACACAAGAAATCATGTCGGATTATTAATGTCCATTTTCTGTACATGTGATATTTTGCGTGATTTTTAATTTCCGGTTTCACATATTTCGATGCATAATTTGTATAGTGCTTTCTTAAAATTCTTCTTCGAGGCTTGCAACTTTGTTATCCCGTTAGCGTTTCAGGTTCTCCTTAATTAATATAATTAAAACAAATTTAAAATAAATTTTACGTTTAATTCCATTTCAGAGAGACATTGTCAGGTACAATAACTTTTTTTCTAAACATTTAATTAAACATAGTGAAATATAAACTACAAAACAAATTGACATTAATATTATTTCACAGGCATATAATCTTTGTATTTAATGATTTAATTTTTTCTATAAACTTAATTATAATAAAGCTAAGGCTTTAATTATTCTAATTCACACACACGAGTGGTCAATGAATAAGCTTAGTGTCAATAGATTTAACAAGCAACTTTGTTTCCTACATATATTCGTTGTTTTTCAATGCGCCATAAGTTTTTAATTAGAATTTAAATTAAATTCTCAATATCCCTGTACTTATTAAAATAATAAAGATATTAAAATCCAGGAAAATAAAATTAACAGATACAGCATATATATTTTGTATGCATACAAATTATCACGTTATTCAAAAAAATATATGCTGTTTTCCATCTGCTTGCGGACAAAAAGAACTCGTTTTTCATTTAGTCGATTGAGTTAGATTTAAGCATCAGACAAGTTAAGATACAAAAAAGCAACTTCCTTTACGTATGCATGTTCTTAAATACAATAACCTTAATTAAAGTTTGCAACATGAATGTGCAAGGTGACCCAGGGGGGCATGTACGCCCGCATTTTTTTTGTTTTTGAATTTGAACTTTCTTCCGGTTTAAGAAAATGCCCTACGTTTTTTCAATTACTTGAAGAAGGATTATACAGGGTGGCCCACTCAGGTTTATGAAATTTTGACTTAACTTTAGAAGAAACACGATTTTATTTGGATATTGTTATTATCAATTTTTATAATTATTGAATTTTTTCATGTTAAGCCTAGCCTTTTTAACACGCTTTTATTTAGCTTCACTTGTATGTTTGTTTGTTTGTTTGTTTGTAACCGACTCTTTGGACTCGATTTTGACCCACTTTAAACGGACAGATTTAATTGAAACTTTGTACACTTACGAAGAACCGGTAACAATACAATAATTTGATAAGTTTATATCATTATCCTGATCAGGATCGCCAGAATTAAATAATTTCCCTTCCTCACGTATCCTCTGCGTGAGAGCAAGTGGCTTATTACTGTTAGTACATTCCGTGATTCTCAGTTCGTTCGATGGCCGAGCGGGCTAAGGCACAAGTCTTAGTCGACGCGAAACGACGGACTCCTCGGGCGTGAGTTCAAATCTCGTCTATGGCTGAAAAAAATATATTTTTTTTTTCAGAAGTATCTCTTGGATCGTAACATGTTATAATATCAGCATCAATAAACAATATAAATATAGTTTAAAAAAACTAAAAAACACGCTTTCTTAGCACATCAAACTAAAAAGTGAAAAATAAATATAGTTTAAAAAAACTAAAAAACACGCTTTTAAAGCACATCAAACTAAAAGTGAAAAATAATTATTAATATAGACTGAAAACAATAATGAACGAAAAAATACTAGTATTATTGTGAAAAAAAGCGTGGGGCGCTTTGTGCCATATTTTCCGTATATCGAGCAACTCACGCTTTTTTTCACAATAATACTAGTATTTTTCGTTCATTATTGTTTTCAGTTTATATTAATAATTATTTTTCACTTTTTTATTTTGATGTGCTTTAAAAGCGTGTTTTTTAGTTTTTTTAAACTATATTTTTAGGACCAAACACCATCACATTAGATTTATTCGAATTAATTAGTAGGTAGTGACCTCTGGCAGAGTTAATAAAATTGTCGATTTCTTCATTTATTTCCAAACATGGATTCTCTACATCATCAGATATAAAACATTTACAAGTTCTGAATCATCAGCATAAAGATGTATAAAAAGTGAATTTTGTGTCCTTGAAAAATCTTCTACAGGTTGAAATTGTCGGAACCAGGACAATAGGTTAAAATAAAAACGCTACCTTGCCTACGTTTCGTTTAATATGCTTAAACTTCTTCAGGGCTCAATAGCCAAATAATTATGTAAAGTTCCACAACAGAAAAACTTTTTTAAAACCAAGTCTGTAGGCATAACAATTATAATACCAATCGATTTAAAAGTCAATAAAATATACATATATGTAGACATTCGACACACAACAGATTAAAATTTATCAGTGTTCTTGTCCAAGGACCGAAATCAAAAAAATATAGATTTTTTTGATTTCGGTCCTTGGCCAAGAACACTGATAAATTTTAATCTGTTGTGTGTCGAATGTCTACATATATGTATATTTTATTGACTTTTAAAATCGATTGGTATTATAATTGTTATGCCTACAGACTTGGTTTTAAAAAAGTTTTTTCTGTTGTGGAACTTTACATAATTATTTGGCTATTGAGCCCTGAAGAAGTTTAAGCATATTAAACGAAACGTAGGCAAGGTAGCGTTTTTATTTTAACCTATTGTCCTGGTTCCGACAATTTCAACCTGTATAAAGATGTATATATCAGTATCTCAGGTATTTGATTATTTGACTTGTGTAAATGGTATAAATGGTATAAATTTTTCAGAATTTTGCTGACTGTCGAATATATAATAGGTTTCCGGTTAGGATATATATTTTTTAAATATCTAATACACATTTCTAACATTCCTTTTTCGGTCCCATACATTAAGATTTCATTTCTTTCTTTTTTGATTAAATGTGTCATTTGAACTGTGACACTAGATTAAAACCGATGGACATCAACTGGCTGATAAATTGATTATTGTTTTTATGGAAACTGCCAGAGAATTCTTTATATACCGGTCGCAATTCCCTTTAAAAAATTGTTCAATATTCCAAAAACTAGGATTTCTGTGATTCATGAACATTTCAATACATCCGAAAATTTTCCCTTCAAATTTATTAGGTCATTAGGAATACAAAATCAAAATACTTATAAATTTATTTTTGGAAAATGTTTGATATTTAAAAAAATGTTAATAAATATGATGAATGCGTGTTTTATTAAAGGCACATTTTTCTTAGGAACAGGTTTGTTAGTTAAGTTGTAAAATATTGTGATCACGTTAAATTATTTGAGAATTTCATTATCATTATATACAAATAAATTAATTAAACCGATCTGTGTCTTGTAAAATACCCCATTAACCTTTATAAATTTGGTAGTGATATAACGAGACAAGAAGATATATTGGCTAAAATCAACATTTCGACATGACCACCTTATTGTTTATAATAAATATAGAAAAGACAAGACCGAGTGTGACAAACAGATTAAAGACGATAATGAGAGCAAAATGTTATATAAGACTACAGTTAATATTTAAAAACAAGTTGAACTTTAAAAAATTGGGCGTTTCCCTATAAATCAAAGATATTAAAACGGAGTTTTTAAAAGCATTTTGAAACTTTGATCATTAAAACACATATCATTTATAACCAATTTAAGCGATATTATAGGTTTAAATAATATGTAAGAGAATGTAATGGAGAAAGTTAATAAGCTTTAAAAAATTGCACAACCATCTAACCTTGCAGACTGCAATTATTTTACATACAAATAAACAAACAATAAACAACCAATTATTGTTAAACATTTTTGCTCAAAACACATTATAAATTGCTCTACAAACGCCAATATTTATGAAACAAAGAAATGAATAATTAAAAGCGTTTTCACCAGTGAATTTCAGTAGCATACTATACAGGGTGGGGCAATAGTGCGTCGGACCTCGATATCTCGAGTTCTATGATAGCTAGAAATTAGTAAACTAGATAAAAAAGTCTATAACTGGAAATTATTTTCGAACATACAGGGCGAGCCAAGACGAAATTACAGGACCAAGTGCCTTTTTTTTTAAATGGAATGCTATGTATATCAGTACCTTTTTTGAAGCCTCTTTCTAGGCTCTATTCATTCCTTTATTATTATTGGCTATCTCCCAACCACTTTGATGTAATGAATTTTTTTGTTGAAATAATGCCATCTGCAGATGGATATTAAAAAAATCACCACAGTCACACTTATGGGTTTTAAGAAAAACTTATGTGAATACCAGTTACGAGACATCTAATTAATATTTTTGAATCATTTTCATTTTCTAAAAATGTACAGGGTGGCCAAAAATTAGTATTCAATTAAGAACTTTTTTAAATTGAATTTTCTCAATTTTTTCAAATGGAACACCCTTTATATTTTTCAACGATGTGATGTAAAAATGAAAAACGAAAATTTTTTGTAAGTACTTCCCTATGGCTAATTGCAACCATTTTCGTTTTATAAATAAATAAGTGCTTATTTTTCAATTATGAACTTTTTAAATTGAATTTTCTCAATTTTTTTCAAATGAAACACCCCGTATTTTTTTCGACGATGTGATGTACAAATGAAAAACGAACATTTTTTGTAAGTACTTCCCTATGGCTAATTGCAACCATTTTCGTTTTATAAATGAATAAGTGTCAAATTTAAGAATAAACTTAAAAAAAGAGATTCCCTCAAATAATTCATTAGGAAAATTTATAATAGGTGTTCGACGTGTTGCCCATTTTGATTGACACACGTCTTTATGCAATTTTGAAATGAGGCCATTTAGTGGGACCATTTCCATTGAAATGAGTAAATAGTATTTAACCAGTCATTTACTGTAATGTTTTTTTGTACATTTTTTTGTACATTTTTTTGCTGTTTTCGTTATTCGACAAGCAATAAAACCTCGGTTTGGAATAAATTGTCGTGTACAAAGGAGCATTTATCACACTTATCGGTCATTAGTTACAATTTGTATTGAATTTAAAATATTTGGAATTTTACAATATGAATTTTAATAAAGCGGAACTTGTAGACATGACTTTTGTTTTGGGCAAGTCAGACAGAAATTGTTTACTTGCCAATAGAATTTATCACCAACGTTATCCTGAAAGAAGGCTTCCTGATGTTAGCAGCTTCCAAAACCTTCTCGATAGATTTCTGGAAACTGGAAATGTCGAATATAAAAAAGTGAAAGAATAAAACGTGTTGTGAACGAAAAAATGAGTTTTCTGTGGTGCTGGCAACGGTTGAGAATCCCCATGTTAGTCAAAGAGAAGTGACCTCATTAGTAGGAATAAGTAGACGGTCTGTGGGTCGAATCTTAAAAACAAATAAGTTGCATGCATATCATAATCAAATGCACCAGGAATTATCTGATGACGATTTTCAAAAGCGCCTACAATTTTGTAATTGGGCCAGAGGTAAAATGCAAGTTGATGTCAACTTCTTCAATAATGTTTTATTCACTGATGAGGCAACTTTTCATAAAAATGGATTTGTTAATAGGCACAATTTCCATTATTATGCTTCGGAAAATCCTAACTTTTTTTATGCAAGTTGATAACCAACACAGATGGTATATAAACGTTTGGGAAGGAATTATTGGAGAACATGTAATAGGGCCACATTTCTTTGATGGTACATTGACTGGAGCTATTTATCTTCATTTTTTGGAAAACTATCTGCCACAATTATTGGTAAATCTCCCTGGAAGAATTCGAAATAGGATGTGGTTTCGGCAAGATGGTGCTCCACCACATTATTTAAATGCAGTTAGAGACCACTTAAATAATACCTACCCTCATCAATGGATTGGAAGAAATGGACCCACTAAATGGCCTGCTAGATCCCCACATCTTACAAAAATGGATTTCTTTTTATGGGGATACGTGAAGGAAATTGTTTATAGAGACACACCAACAACAGTACAAAATATGAAGGAAAGAATAATAACTGCCTTTAGATCTATCACACCGGCAGTTTTAGGAACAGTGGGAACCTCATTTCAAAAGCGCATAGGGTTGTGTGTCAATCAAAATGGCCAGCATGTGAAACATTTATTATAATTCTTTCTACTGAGTTATTTGAAGAAACCTCTTTTTTTTAAGTTTATTTTTGAATGTTGTAATTATTGCTCAATAAAACGAAAATGGTTGCAATTAGCCATAGGGAAGTACTTACAAAAAAATGTTCGTCTTTCATTTTCACATCACATCGTTGAAAAATATACATGGTGTTCCATTTGAAAAAATTGAGAAAATTCAATTTAAAAAGTTCTTAATTGAATACTAATTTTTGGGCACCCTGTACATTTTTAGGAAATGAAAATGATTCAAAAATATTAATGAGATGTCTTGTAACATAAGTTTTTTCTTAAAATCCATAATTGTGACTGTGATGATTTTTTTAATATCCATCTGCAGATGGCATTATTTGAACAAAAAAATTCATTACATCAAAGTGGTTGGGAGATAGCCAATAATAATATAGGAATGAATAGAGCCTAGAAAGAGGCTTCTAAAAATGTACTGATATACATAGCATTCCATTTAAAAAAAAGGCACTTGGTCCTATAATTTCGTCTTGGCTCGCCCTGTATGTTCAAAAATAATATCCAGTTATAGACTTTTTTATCTAGTTTACTTGCAATTTTTTTAAAGATTTCTAGCTATCGTAGAACTCGAGATATCGAGGTCCGACGCACTATTGCCCCACTCTGTATAATACTATATTATACAAGGTGACCCTTGTTCCACTGTACATAAATCAATAAACTTAAATTCAAAAATATCTTAAAAAAAGTTAATACTGTCAGAGCTGGGAGTACCTTAGGAATATAGAACAAAACATATCTAAATACTGAAATGTGTTCTACTAAAAAATATTCGATATCTTTAAATTTTTGATACGTAATGTTTTATAGCTATTCTTAACGCTTTAACCGTTAATTGCAACTTAGAATTGGATTAAAACAGAAATTTATTGGTATTAATCTCATTTATGAAGTGAGCTTTATATCGTGTAGAACGATAATAAAAGTAAACACTGACTGGTTTTCCACAAAACACCAAAACACCATATATTGCACTCGACGCGCGTTTCGCCAACTAAGTTTGCAACATCTGGAGATGATCAAAACCAACCTTATGTTAACGATGTATGCTATTAATACCTAAACAATTGTTATGGTTCGGTGAACCATGACTCACTAACCAATAGAACGGACTATATGGTATTGGCTCTCTGTGTTCATACTATTTTTTACACTTTGTAATTTACAAGCTTTCAAATGCATCTAGTATTTGTTACATTCGTAATTAATCTTAAATTACTACCTATTTTATGGTTGTTCTCAATCGCATATTGAGCAACACTAGACATCTGTTCTGCTATGGACTGTTTCAAAATCACTGTTGTAAAACCATTACACAAAAAAGGAGATAAAACTATAATATCAAATTATAGGCCTACTTCAATTATACCTGCACCCTCAAAAATTTTAGTGGCAGTGGTTAATGAACAAATTTCGACCTATCTTGAAAGTAAAAACATTCTCGCTCACTGTCAATACGGATTTCGTAAGAACTGTAGCACATCAGATGCCACATTTGAATTGTTAGATAATATCAGTAAAATACTAGAAGATAGACAACTACCTCTTGATATATTTTGTGATTTATCCAAGGCGTTTGATTGTGTTAATCATTCCATACTGTTGGATAAATTAGAATACTACGGAATAAGGGGTGTAACGAACAACTGGTTCAAGTCATATTTCAATAATCGTCAAATCGTAGTTGAGACTCGTTTACTTGAAAATTCCTCTTACCAAAAATTCTATTCACAACTCCAGAACATCAAAGATGGAGTACCTCAAGGGTCAATTCTAGGACCAGTACTATTTTTAGTGTATATTAACGATCTAGTATATAATTACCCATCGTCAAAATTCTCACTATTTGCAGATGACACGAGCATTTTACTTAAAGACCAAAATATTGACAACTTAATTAGAACCACACAACTGGAAATCACTAATATATCTGAATGGTTTATAGCTAACAAATTACTTCTTAATCAGGAAAAAACTGTCAATATGTTATTTCAACCCAACAGAAATATGCCACAAACAACTCTGGTTTCAAACATAGGAAATATCGAGCCAGTGTGCAATACAAAATTTTTAGGGCTTTATATTGATATAAAACTTGACTGGAAATTTCATATAAACGTTCTCAACAAAAAATTATCTAGTGCAGTATATACTATAGGCACGGTAAAAAATAATATCGGTTCTGAAGTAGCTAAAACAGTGTACTATGCATACTTCTATTTAATCCTACAATACGGAATTGAATTCTGGGGCAACTCAACAAATGTAAACAGCACATTCTTAATTCAAAAACGAGCCATTCGCACTTTATGTGACCTAAGGAGATACGATTCATGTCGTAATTTCTTTAAAACAACGCAAATTTTTACGTTAACTAACCTGTATATATACCATTTATCTCTGGCAATATTTAAAAGGAAAAGCAACATAACAACAGCATCAGAAATACATAAATACGATACACGAAACAAGGATACATATTTATGTCCATTTTATAGCTACAATGTCAACCGTAGGGGCCCCCTGTACATGGATGTGCAGATTTATAATCACTTGCCACAGCATATTCGAATCATTAATAATTTAAATAAATTCAAACGAGATTTAAAAAATCTGCTGTTATCTTACGTATTTTACAACACTGCTGAATTCTTTGAAACAACATTGTAATTACTTAGGTAATAAAGATATTAGTAAGTGTATAATAATTAATATGGTAACAATTGTATAGGTAGAAATATGTTACACAACTAAAATAATTTGATATTATCCTTATTGCTAGAAATAGAGCTACTATGGTTGTTATATTATTTTTTAGACTATTTTAATTTTTAATGTTAAGATTGTTCGCAACACGCCAACATAACTTAATTTCCCAGCTGCTCATGAAGAGCAAATTTTCGTGTATACCTACTATACTTTTCTCTTAATTGTATATTAATTGTATATTAAGTGTATGTATATATGTTTGGGAATAAATTCTATTCTATTCTATTCTATTCTATATTTGAGATGAGCCATATGCTCCTTGAGTCTAGTTTGAACTGATCGTCTAGTTTGTCCAACATATTTTGATTACAGTTCTTTCATCTAATTTCATAAATCCTCGACTTTTCGCTTGTTTCAATTTTGTCTTTTGGATTTCCTAAAAGTTGTTGTATCATCATCATCATTGGTGCTGTAGCCCTACAAGGGCCTGGACCTTCCCAAGCCATTCCGTCGGATTTTGTGCTTTTGTCTTCCAGTTGGGGGCACCGATGCTCCTGGCGACCTGTGTTACACCATCGATCCATCTTAGCTTTAGTCTACTTCTCTTCCTACTTCCTACAGGTTCAGTGCTCAACACTTTTTTTAATGAGGTTTATTTCATTGGCCCGGGCAACATGTCCTGCCCAGCGCAATCGATTTAATTTGGTAACCCTGACAATATCTCCTCCCTTCGTTTTGTCTTTATACAGATTATATAACTCGAAGTTATATCTGTGCCGCCATAACGCATTTTCGCATACTGCCCCAAAGATTTTTCGCAATACTCTTCTTTCGAACCAGAGTAGGAATGTTTCGTTGGCTTTTGTGATGGTCCACGTCTCTGATCCATATAGCAGTACAGGGTCTTGTATATTCTCATCTTTGTTGTTTGCAACAGTCGTTTAATTTCCTCCGAGATGTTGTTATTTAGATCGAATTGAGTACCTAAATAGATGAATTCCCTGACTGCGTCAATGTTGTGCCTGCCAGTTATTAGGTTTTGTCCTGCGTTACCAGCTCTTATGTGCAAAGTTGTTGGCATACATTTCGTCTTAGTATAAGAAGGTTTCTTTAGACTTTCTTCTCGTTCTTGTTATTATGTCGATATCGTCTGCATATGCCAAGATCTGAACTGACTTAGTGAAGATTGTTCCCCTAGTTTCAAGGTTAGCATCTCTAATTATTTTCTCCAGGGCTATATTAAATAACTTACACGCCAGCGCATCTCCCTGTCGCAGTCCTTTTATGTATTTCGAAAACTTCCGATATGTCGCTCTGAATTTTAATTGCGCATGTGCTGGTCATGGTCATTTTAATGAGGGATATTAGCTTCTTTGGTACTCTGAGCTCGTTCATGGCCTCGTAAAGTTTCGGCTTAAGGATGTTATCATACGCGGCTTTAAAGTACATGAAAAGATGGATCATATCGATGTTGAATACTCTGAATTTATCTAGGATTTGACGCAGAGTGAATATTGGGTTTGTAGTTGGTCTAAATCCTAATTGATATTCCCTAAACTGGGCTTAAGAGAATGGTTTCAATCTTTCATTTAGGATGTTAGACAGTATCTTATATGACGTATTGAGAAGAGTTATTCCCCTATAATTTTGGCAGTCTAACTGATTCCCTTTTTTATGAAGTGGGCATATGAGTCCTGAACACCATTCTGCTGGCATATGTTCGGTTGTTTCACCAGCTAGCAGCTCTTGAAAATGTTCTGTCCATCTAGATAGAATATATATTTTTTTTGTTTATTAGGTTTCCTTCCTTGTCTACACAGATATTAGTTCTTGGCTTAAAAACTGTACTGGTTTCGTGGAAAACTACGTCAGTATTATCTTCACATCAAAGGTTCCAACCCACTCCAGGATTTTAAAGGAAATGTCTCGGAACATAAAAGTAACAATTTTAAAAACAGAACAGAAATTCGGCTAAGATGGTTCTAGAAGAAAATCGAGTTTCCATGTGAATAAAAGAATGTTTAAAAAATAATGTCAAGCAGTTCAGACATAGTTTTCAATGATGAACTTGAAACGAAGTCTTCACCGTTATTAAACCATTTTTAATTTTAAATTGGGAACCTTCGCTGTTCTGGTGTTTGTGGTGAAGTCGAAAAATTTACTAACAAAAAATGTAAAGGGAGAGGATAGTGTTTCTAATGAGTCCAATTGTTTATTCTAATTTATTCAAAATGAGACAAATGAGACTTGTGGACTTATATTTATTACTCTATTTAGCATAGTAATGGTCAGATGTTTCACCTCTGAAACCACTGTTTTGGCGAAACAATTAATTGTCATATGTTTATATAAATCTTGTAAAAGAATCTGTATCAATTTTAGATGGAAATTAACATATACTTAATGTTGATATAAATTCAAAATGTATATCTCTATTGTTTGTTTACCAGTGGGTTTATTGTTACACCGAGCAGAACTTTCATTTTAATTGCGTATTCAATTTCTGCAACAAGATAGTTTTCTGCACTAAGATATAATGTGACAAAGTGAACGTATAAAGCTAATTACTCATTTATTTTATCTCACTGTTACAATTTAGTCAATAATCATCTGTATTATTGTGTCACAATCGCAAATAATATAAGATTGGTAAAATAGATTTATTTCACAGATTACTTTATCTTTAATGCATATACATGCCTATGGGCATTTGACATTATTTTATGAATTATTGCTTTTTATATAGAGTACTGTCATTATTTTTCCCATTAAAATTTAATTGTACTATGATATATTGCGGCCATTTTACGTCAATATAACTCATTCGTTTATTCAAATGGCCACTAAATTATTGAAAACCAGTATAACTGTATCAGCCCCAAAATAGTGCTTTAGGGTACTCCAATTTATTTTAAATGTCTTTATAGATCTATTCAATATAAGATATGTTGTATATAAGATTGTTGTAAGTTTTCATAAACATAAACAT
Source organism: Rhamnusium bicolor (assembly GCA_029963845.1). Classification (NCBI taxonomy): domain Eukaryota; kingdom Metazoa; phylum Arthropoda; class Insecta; order Coleoptera; family Cerambycidae; genus Rhamnusium; species Rhamnusium bicolor. The sequence continues at coordinate 706,906 of JANEYF010004805.1, read as the reverse complement.
GTATTAGCAATTAATTATGCAAAATGTTAACGTTGGACTCTTTTCAGAGAAAACTAACAACTCATGTTGAATAAATTTGATCGTACAACCAGAAATTAATTATTAATTATGGCTTTAATATGGACGCTTGATTTCGACTTCTTGAAAACATCGGACTAAATCAAATTACAAGTCCTCTGAGCTTGAACCACACGCCATGTGAAGAGTGTGGAAGTCCTTGATATGACACTTGACATAGAATGAACCTTTGATAAGGAAACTTTTTGATAATTACACAGCAGTAGTCAAACCTAGGCTCTAGGCTTCAATATGGGTCGGTGGCATGCTGATCGAGCATGGACCAAATGACTACCTCCCAAAAATTGGCAAGGGTTCAAAGACTTGCCTGTCTGGGGATTACAGGCGCATGAGAACGACATCTACGACTATCCTTCAAATACTGCTAGGTTTGCCACTCTTCTCCTCGTTGATATGAGGTGGCCTATCTCAGGATCTAGATTCAGAAAGCTGGCGAGATAGAGGTAGAAGGGAATGTCACGCAGCAATCTCAGAACTGAACAAGAGGGAAATTCCCTTCTCCACCTTCAAGGTGATGAAAACAAAAGGCTAGCGGAGGCTTGAGAGGACGTATACTCTCACTCTTTCCAACCAACTTTCCCTTCAGACTCAAAGGAGAACAAGGGAGTTACACTTCCAGACACAGATATTTACCATCTTAGCATTGCAAATAAAGAATGTCAGAATAGCACGGAGCAAATAATATACATATGCTCCGAGGGCCAGGCTGCTCTGAAAACGTCTATTCTCCTAAGACGAGTTCAACTCTTGTTCAAAAGTGCGGGGACGCTCTTGAGGAGCTTATCAGGCATAAAGATGTAAGGCTTGTATTGGCTCCAGAATATGCATGTTATTCCAAGGAACGAAAAAGCAATTGAAGCCGAATCTGAACCCATTTTGGGTGTCATAAGCACATACGTCACTACGCACTCAATGAATGGGCTTATAAGACCTTAAAGGGGCATTAGAGGTTAAGTAGGCAGAGAAACTTGAAATTTTATAACAGGGCCGAACAAACCTGAATCAACTAATCAGTTCTGACAGGCCACTGCAAATTTAGGAGACACACTATCACTGATAGGTATTGAGGAAGATACTACCTATCCAAGATGCGGGAGGAATGAAGAAACATTCTACCATTTCTTGGTGCAGTGTGAGGCGTTCGGGAGCCTGAAGCAAGAAATCTTTTATGCCCAGGCGCTTTTGAGGGAGGAGGTGAGTTCCCTGTCATAGAACGACTTTCTGACCATCATCAGAAGAGCGAAGGTATTGAAGAGAAAGCAAGTAGAATAAATGGTTGAAGAGTAAAAAGGACACGTATCTGGCTTACTTGTCAAGAACAAGCCTCTTCCAATGACTACTAGTAACCTGCAGTAGGTTGCGCTAATACCAATACACTGTACCGACGCGCGTTTCGCTAACTAGGTTGGCACCTTCAGGAGGTGATTATCACTCGGCTTAGTGTTAACCAGTTTAGTTGATTTGATTAAATAAATCTGTTGTATATCGTCTGCAACCTTTGCTATTCTGATTAATGTATAGACATAAATATTATAAATAATTAAATTACTTAATTTTTTATGTGACGTAATAAAAGTTGGATGCATGATAAATCATATATAATGTTTTTTTGAGATTATTATAAAACATCAAGTCACAGATTATTCTTAAAGACACAGAGTATAAACCGTGGGACAAGAATTTATATATATCGTTATATATTGCTTTGGTATGTTAGAGGTTCGTTATAGCACTATCAAAAGAGTGGACCAGAGATACTGTCAATTTGATACTGATTATTTTTGGAGATTAAATCACCTGGTTCACTACTTTATAGGAATACTATCTTTATAGGTAATGTTAATTAAACACAAGATTGTTTAGGTATTTTCGAGTAAGTGATTATTTTTATTCAAATATTCGATTATTTTAAATAAATTTTCTTTATATTACCAAGGAGGTATTATTTATATCAGTGTTATTTTCCAAATATACTTCTTACGTCATTTATAACATCTCATCAAATTCATTAAGGTTATTTTTTATATGTATAAAATATCTGCAAGAAATAACATACTTATATAATAAACATTAACTTTTTTTATTAAATTAATATTGTAAAGGAAGCAAATCAATTATAATAATCTGTAACCTTCTAAATGTATTGTAATCTTCAACATTTAACTTATGGATTTCTTCAGAAATCTCAATCCATTAAAATAAGATTTCTAATTAACAGAAACTTAATATGTAGTTATAATAATTAACGCTATAAATGCAGGGTTGAGCAAAAATAACTATTATTCGCTGTAACTTTGAAATTTTTTTGGAAATCAAGAGGTATAGCAATTTTCATATATGCGCACATATATTAATACCACATAATTTATTATACACTACCCAACATATCCAAATTCCATTTACAGGGTAGGAATTACAAAATACATGTATTACAAAGAAAAATACCTAATTAATATAATATAAAGATTGCATGCATATAGAGAAAATACAATTTCAATGATAAAACTGTAATTATGAAACTTATAAATTTACTTTCCTTATCGGATCTATACTGCAGTTAAAGATATCAATAAGATTGCCAAAATTATTACAATTACTGCATATTCTAAAAAGAGGCGAGTATTTCTGAACATTTTTTCTAAGCATGGGCAGATAAAATATAATATTTTGTCTATATGTCGATCTGGGAACATGAAAACTAAGCATATATAAAATTTCACTACAATCAGTTAAACCATGAAATAATTAATAAAGAAATACCAGTTCAGATAAATTTATGCGAGCTTCAAGGGAAGTTACTGAAAATCTGTTAAGGGGATTGTTATGTGAGTAACCTATGGCTGGATAGACTCCATCCTTTTTAAAACATAGATATTTAAAGAAACGCCTTTGAATTCCTTCTGGGTCATTAATATGAAGATTATAATATGGAGACCAAATAACAGAAGCATATTCAAGTCTAGATCTGATATAAGATTCATATAGCAGTTTAATCGTGTTAGTGTTATTAAAATCATGAGAACTTCTTATTATGAAACCCAACATTTTGAAACATCTGTAATATTATGTACATGACTATTAAAACTAAGCTTTGAGTTAAATGTAACACCAAGGTCACGAATTGAATTATATCCAGGTAAAGTGGAGTTATCAAGGGAATAATTAAAAATTATATTATTTTGTTTTATAGAATACGTCACACAATTACTTCTGCTAACATTAAGTTGTTAGCAACACAACATATGTGTATCTTACTAAGCGCCGCTTACAGAAATATACTATCATTTACTGTATTACTCGTTTTGTACAATTTTAGGTCGCCTGAGTATAGATGGCAGAGAACTCCAATATTAGCAACAATATCATTAATGAACAGGTTGAAAAATAGTGGACCTAATACAATGTCTTGAGGTGCTCCTGATGTTGTTGTAAAAACAGCTGATTGAAGACCATAACGTTCTACAAACAGTCGTATATTTTTAAGATAGGTGCTGAAAAATTGTTGTAAGTTTTCCGAAAACCCAAATTTTCCGAGTTTCGTTAGTGTAATGCATAACATTACACTCCAGCTTATCGAAGTCTTTCTAAAAGTCAGTGTAAATAACATCGTCTTGTGTATTGACCTTATAGGCTGTAGTTATGTATTGAGTAAGACAAAACAGATTAGTTATGGTAGATCTTCATTTATAAAGCCATGCTGAAAGTCCGTAATATGTATATTTCACGTGATTAAAAATTGATTCATACAGTAAAACTTAAAATACCTTAGATTGTTGATAATTGTTATTTGTCTGTAGTTGTATATCCTACTTATCGCATTTTTGAGAATATGAATAATTTTGGCCTATTTTAATATGTTCGGAAATGTATGAGGTCTCAGTGAGTGATTGAAAAGAGTGGTTAGAGGCCTAGCAAGAACACAAGCACAGTTATAAAGAAGAACAGCAGGAATTTTATCAGGTCCCATAGTATAATTAGCCTTGATTTTTTAAGGGCTTTGACGACGTCATTTTCAGAGATTAATTCAGATTAAGAATATCGGAGGTTGAATCAGCTGTCATATCTTAATCAGAACTTGGTATAGAGCAATAATTTCGAAAAATTGAGAGAAAGCTTTGGTGATATCTTGAGTGCTGGTGTGTTCGTTTCCATCATAGTATATTGTTGACGGAAAATTATTAGAATTTTCTTTAGTTTTTACAAACTGCCAGAATTTTTTTGGATCGCTTTTAATATTATTCTCAATACTTTGACAATATAACTTATAATTATCGTAATATCAGATTTTATGTGCGTTCTTAAGAATATAAATTCAGAAAATTTGCTTTTAAATGTTTCAAAATTGTATTTTCACTCTACACGTGTTTCGGATTTTTAGGCCCTTTTCAAGAGTACAGATGAGAGGTACTAAATTATAATTTGTGTTTCTTGCTTATATATTGAATGTTACATCTGGCAACTTATACTAATAAAAATGGTTTGAAAGATTTGGAATTTTTTTCAGAAAAGTTAAATTACTTTATCTAAAATGTGGTGACCTGCGAATATTTGTTGTTCATTTGTAATCGTTTTTTTATTTTTAGAAGCTTTCTTAATTTCTAGTATTTCTAGTAAGTCTAATTTTTTTGCTTTTCTTTTCGGAATTAAGTAATTCTACATTATCCATATTTATAAAGTGATTGTTTTCTATACAGTGTGTTGACATGCCAGTGCTATATACGTTGTTTACAATAGACTTTTTATGCTTTTCAAGTCGCTTTTTTTATGTTACGTCCAGTCTGGCCAGTGTATATATCGTCGCAGTCACTACATTTTAGTTCATACACTCCTGTCTTTTGTAGTTTTTCTGTTTTATCCTTATTGTTTATTAACATTTTTTCCTAGGTTATTTTTATTTACAGCTATTGTTTTGCAACCTAATTTACTTAATTTATTCCTGACTTTATCACTAATTCCAGGTCTATAATTAATACATTTATGGATGATATTGGCGTCTTGTACAGAACCAGCATAAAACTCCTTATACATATTTTTCTTTTGTTTTGTTCTTATTAAATTATCTATGATACTTTCTTTGTATCCATTATTCCTTGCTATTTGTTTTATTGTGTTGACTTCTTTTTCAAAATTGATTGGACTTAAAGGAAAGGTTAGCAGTCGGTGAACAAAACTATGAAACGATGACATTTTTATTTGGAAAGACTGGTTAGAACTATTGTGTATTACTGTATCTGTACAGGTAGGTTTACGGTAGATATCGAATTCTAAACAACAATTATGATTTTTTATGTTGACGTCTAAAAAGTTTAAACCGTTTTCATTTTCTTTTTCTGACGTGAACTGAATTTTTTCATTAAAGGAGTTAAGTAAATTTAGAAATTGTTTTAACCGTCTTTCCGTACCTTTCCAAATGCAAAATACATCATCTACATAGCGTATCCAAAAGAACACATGTTCTATTAAAATGTTTTTGGTGTTGAATAATTTATTTTCAAAATCTGACATGAAAATTTCAGCTAATAAAGGACAGATTGGTGAACCCATCAGTAATCCGTCTAACAACTTATAAATTTCTCCGTTGAATTTAAAACAATTTTGCTTAGTGCAATTTTTAATAATGATATTTAACTCTTTTATACAAAGAAAGTATCATAGATAATTTAATAAAAACAAAACAAAAGAAAAATATGTATAAGGAGTTTTATGCTGGTTCTGTACAAGACGCCAATATCATCCATAAATGTATTAATTATAGACCTGGAATTAGTGATAAAGTCAGCAATAAATTAAGTAAATTAGGTTGCACTTTATAAATATGGATAATGTAGAATTACTTCATTCCGAAAAGAAAAGCAAAAAAATTAGACTACTAGAAATATCAGAAATTAAGAAAGCTTCCAAAAATAAAAAAAAACGATTACAAATGAACAGCAAATATTCGCAGGTCACCACATTTTAGATAAAGTAATTTAACTTTTCTAAAAACATTCCAAATCTTTCAAACCATTTTTATTAGTATAAGTTGCCAGATGTAATATTCAATATATAAGCAAGGAACACAAATTATAATTTAGTACCTCTCATCTGTACTCATGAAAAGGGCCTAAAAAGCCGAAACACGTGTAGAGTGAAAATACAATTTTGAAACATTTAAAAGCAAATTTTCTTTGTTTATTTAAAATATTTAATAATGTTTCACAAGGAGCCAACCGCAGAATCAGTACAATGTATATAAATTCAAGGTAAGAGGATCACTGAAAAGTTTCTAATTATTCCAAGCTTAATGTTTTAATTTTATACATTTAACAATACTTATATTATACCATGGAGAATATTTTCTATTACTTTTCTTAATCATGGGAACAAATTCATCGATAATTTCTAGCAATTTACAATAAAACTTATGATAAGTCTCATTGTTGTCAGTAATGTTAAGAAGAAAGTTACAATCATAAGTAAAATAATGTTGATACGGACCAACTAGATTGGCCCTTTTAAAACTATAAAATGAATATTTAGTTTTATACCTACTATTTAAATGTTTGTGGTTATGTGGATCTAGTGAAATTAAAAGATTTAATAATTAATACCTACGTCAGGTACGGGTTGCACAGTACTCTTTATATCAGCCAGTACTAAATCTAACAATCTGCTATAATAATTTGTTACAAAGTTGTATTGATCAAACTTGAAGAAACTGCAAACATTATTTAGAGGAATAAAAAATTCAGTTTTTACAAAAATATGGGTGTTCTATTATTGAAAACAAATTATTTCATAAGTTTTCGTCTATGTATATAAAAATCACTAGAGTAATTGATGAATATATATCCATCCGAACAAACAGGTTTCACTGGTAAAAAGTACTGTCAATACCACTGATTTAATTAAAATACATAAACAACATAATTATTGGCATTAACAGTAATACTATATTAATAAGGATTTGGCAATAAATGAGAATATTGTTAAATTTTAATTAAAATCCTCGTAAATCGAAAGCAGAGTGGAATTTCATGTAATACCCAACAAAGCACTAAGAATATTTAAATCTGAATCAGATATGGCCCTGGTATTACAGAGTTACGTCCATTAATTTCATTTCTGTAAAACACTTTCTTAAATTCATTTATAATTGTAGCTTTGTGTAACAAGAGATAAAAACTAAAAATGAACAAAAACATCTGGAAACATCGGTGAAATTATTTTTATGGGGTATTTAAAATATAGGTCATATTTAGAAAGGCAATAAATACGAGACGAAAATAATAAAACAAAAATCAAGTGACCGCTAACTACATTCATTTTTCGAATGTTGTCCTCATGAAAGAGCAAAGGGCGTATTTAGCAACATTGTATTATGTACTTGCAACTCTTGTAAATCGTTTTTGCTCGCGGAAAAATGCATTACAATTAATAACGAAAACAAAACCGTTGACAACTTTAAATGCTTTTAATTACACAATATATTGTCATGAAATTTCTACTAACTTATGTAAAACTAAATCTGGAAGTGGATACAAAGAAAGCTGGATAACTCATATTTTCATTTCGCTTATGAAAAGAGAATTATTATTAGGGCTGTCAAAAATGTTCCGTGGGACAGTGGCGTACGTGAAATTAACTAATACCAGAAACAATAAACTGTTACAATTTATAACAATGTATGTAAAATTTACCCTCTAAACTAGCTTGATGAACTAGCTTGCTTATTACAAATTGGAGAAGATGTGTAGCCATTTTGCAGCATCAGGTATGTTTCTATGGTTGTCTCCATGAGTGATGTTCGCTTTGGTGAAAATTATTCTTATATTTTGAAAACGACCGTTCGACATCTCCTGATGTAATACACGCATACGTAAAATAGTCTTTGAACGCACTTAACGGATCTGGGGTTGCACCATCACATATTTGTCTTAATTTGGTAAAACCGGTGTCTATATTTAACACACTTGCGAACTTTTCTTTAACGCGCTCATTTGTTGCGTCACCTATAGCGTGTAGCAGTAGATTTACTTCGTCCACTATTTGCAGTGACTCCGCTAACGACAACGCACTGTTTTCTAATTTTTTTATGCTTTCATGTAATGGTTTATAGTTCTTCGCAATATTTTTTTAAAGATGTTTCAACGGAAATATCTTCGAATTGTTCCGGCTTTCCTTAATAGCTGCAGCCTCATCTGGATTGAATTGTAGTATCACAGCTTTTATTTGTTGGAAATATTCAACATAACAAAGGCTGCCTGCAACCATGTCCCTAACGTGTAAGAATCGGCTGTGGTGATTCAGGAACACCGGGACACTTGCTATGAAATGCACGGAGACGTTTAGAAGATTTAAGAAACACTTTTTTTTGTACTTGCTATTAATGCATCCACCTCTGGAAAACCTTTTCGATTAGTTTCTGCCACAAGATGTAAAGCATGCACTTTACACTGTAACATGTATAAACGTACAACCTTGTTCTTGCAAAGAACGGCCTACCGAACGCATTGTCACGGTGCCATCAGTCATATATATATATATATATATATATATGGCATTTATATATATATATATATATATATATATATATATATATATATATATATATATAAATTTTATGGTCTACCAAAGATTCACAAAGAAGGAGCTCCTCTAAGACCAATTGTTAGCTCAATAGGGTCACCCACACAGCAGTTAGCAAGACACTTAGCCAGACAACTACAACCATTTGCCGAGGAAGTTAAATCCTACGTGAAAAATGCAGACCATTTCATTGAGTTATTAAGAAATCAGACCGTCCAAGCGGAACATCTTCTAGTGAGCTTCGATGTCATATCCTTGTTCACCAACGTACCCGTAGAGGAGTCACTCGACATTATCAAGCGAAAATATCATCCAGCAGATCATATTCTTAGGCTAACTCAACATTGCCTAAATAATACCTATTTTACATACAATGAGCAACGCTACAGACAAACCGAAGGAGCCCCGATGGGCTCCCCCTATCTCCAGTTATTGCCAATCTCTTTATGGAGGATTTAGAAACTCGAGCACTACAATCTGCACCATTAAAACCAAGCCTATGGCTAAGGTACGTCGACGACACATTTGTGATTTGGACTCATGGAAGAGAGAATCTCACTAACTTCTTAGAACATCTGAATAGTATTCACGACAAAATTAAGTTCACCATGGAGGTAGAGACTGACAGTCAGCTACCATTTCTCGACGTACTGGTCAAGAAGAAGCAGGACGGAAGTCTAGGCCACACAGTTTATAGAAAAGCCACTCACACTGACAGATACCTAAATGCACAGTCACACCACCATCCAGCACAACTAAACTCAGTAGTATGGATAATATATATATATATATATATATATATATATATATATATATATATATATATATATATATATATATATATATATATATATATATATATATATATATATATATATATATATATATATATATATATATATATATATATATATATATATATATATATATACATATATACATATATATATATATATATATATATATATATATATATATATATATATACATATATATATATATATATATATATATATATAAATATATATATATACATATATATATATATATATATATATATATATATATATATATAAATATATATATACATATATATATATATATATATATATATATATAAATATATATATATATAAATATATATATATATATATATATATATATATATATATATATATATATATATATATATATAATAAGCGACACTTTTTGACAAATAATATTTTTCACTTCCCATTTCGCCGGAAGTGATACTATCTTTCGATTTGTAAATGGAACACCCTGTATATTATTGCATTTTTGAATTCTGCATAATTTTCTGAATCCAACGATACCAAATAAGTGACGTTTTAAACGTTAGTATTTGTTATAATATAATTTTTAGTGTTCCATTTAAGTGTGCCATGACGGTTTCGATTTATTCTAAATGACCCGTGTAATGCTAGAAAAATCGAAATCCCGTCAACAATACTAAATTACGTGCTTTATGAGCAAATAAAGTTCATCAAAATGATTTTGGGGAAAAACTCAATTTTTTTCAAATGGAACCATCTTGGTACCATTTATTAGTACTATTAATAACGAATTTATTCATATGTCGTATTAAAATGTGCGATAAATACAAACAAAATTACAGCTAAAAGAAAATAAGGAAATACAATTATTGTTCTAATTAAATGTTAAGTAACTAACTAAGGTGGCTTTGAAAACAATGAAATATTTAGCTTGTCAAACATTTGTTGGTTTATCGGTGTTTTTATTGTGTCTTTAAAAATTGTTTAAAATTCTTGTTAATTGTGTTCAAAATGCCGCAAATTTATACAAGAGAAATTATTTTAATCGTCTTGAAAGTCAATTTCGAAGTGAGCCCAACAATGATCCCGAAAAAATTTCATTCTTGACGAAGGAACGGAAATTGATGTTTTGGCTCGAGCAGAAGTTGATAAGACTGTTTCTTTAAGGCAAATTAGGTTTGAATTGGAAATCAGTCACCAAACAGTAAGCCGCATTTTGCACAAATACCACTATAAATCTTTTAAATACCAATTGCATCAGCACCTGTACGAAAATGATTACGAACGTAGGATGGTATATTGCAATTGGATTTTACAGAATAACATGCAGCCAAACAATGATTTTTTTGGAATGATTTTATTTTTGGACGAGTCTAGGTTTACAAATTTGGGATTATTTAACCGACAAAATACAAAATATCGGTGACAAGAAAATCAAAATTTATTACGGGAGGGTAACTTTCAAGTGCGGTTTGGTTTCAATGTTTGGCTAAGAATAATTGGTAGTAGAATCATTGGTCCAATAATATTTGAAGGACCCTGACTGATGTCAGATACTTGAGATTTCTGCAAAATGAAATTGAGGACAGTTTAGCTGAATTACTTTTCCATTTACAACAGAGAATGTATTTCCAACAAGATGGCGCTCCTCCCCCACTAATTCAAGGATAGTAATTGATTACCTTCAACGGAGATTCCGGAGAAAACGTAATTTCGACGAATGGTCCTGTGAGGTGGTCTCCAAAGGTCACCCAATTTAACACCCCTTGATTTCTTTGTTTGGGGTCATTTAAAAAATATTGTCTACGCAACCGCCGTTACAACCCGTGAAGACCTGGAGCTACGAGTAAGGCGCGCAGCTAATAGCATAATGGCCCAGCAATTGGCGAACGTCCTTCGAGAAACAGTTATGCAAGTTCAGTGCGTTGACGTTAATGGACAGCATTTTGAACAACTGTTGTAATGTTTTGTGTTCATTTTGTGTATTCCAAAGCCACCTTATGTATAACAAGGTGATTAGAACAAAATTGTATTTTGTTATTTTATATTATATTATAAATTAGTTTGGAATTTGAATGAATTAACAAAATTACATTTTATTTGAGTTGTAACATGTAGTATATAAATGGAAGATTAATATTAAGTCAAAAAATCGTTCGAGAAAATCTGATTTAAAATATATTATGTTAAATAAGCAGCAAGGTCAAAGTCTGCCGTAAGGACAACAAAGTATATATATATACATATATATATGTATGTATATATATATATATATATATATATATATATATATATATATATATATATATATATATATATATATATATATATATATATATATATATATATATATATATATATATATATATATATATATATATATATATATATATATATATATATATATATATATATATATATATATATATATATATATATATATATATATATATATATATATATATATATATATATATATATATATATATATATATATATATATATATGGGTGGGGCAAACGTACGTCCAACTTCGATATCTCGAGTTCTATGATAGCTAGAAACTTGATTTACAAACATAAGTAAACTAGACAAAAAAGTTTATAACCGAAAATTGTTTATTGGATATACAGAATGAGCCAAGACGATTCTACAGGGTCAAGTAACATTTTTTTAAATAAGATACCATATACAGTGTGTCCCGTCTCAAGTGGACGACACACCTTGATATTTCGGTTATTATTTGACAGATTGATTTCAAATTTTTCTCTGTTATGAAACTCTTCAAGGCGCATTTTTTTTATGTTTTTCAATGAATTTTCAATTGTCACACCAATCCACTGCGTTCACTCGAAAATTTGATTTTTCTATATTTTACTTAGCGGTAGAGATACAGCAAAAAATTATTAAGAAAAGTTTTTCAGAATCAAAAAAATATCCCTAGATACTGAGATTCTTCAAAATATGCATATTTTGATATTTTTCATAAATTTTGCAATTATTTAGAAATTTATTTCTTAAGTATTAGACTTAAGCAAAGATTGCCATGGTAACAAGAAAATACGGCGAAAATAGTGTCATAAAAACCGTCAAACATGTACCTGTTTTTAAATTCTTCTCTTGCACAATGGATGAACTACGATGGCTCTGGTGGGCCACAACAAATAAAAAAAATAGAAATTTCTACTTTTGAAACTAGAAATGTCTACTTTTAAAGTAGAAATTTCTACTTTTGAAAAATAAAAATTTCTACTTTTAAAGTAGAAATTTCTACTTTAAAATTAGAAATTTCTAGTTTCAAAAGTAGCAATTTCTACTTTAGAACTAGAAATTTCTACTTTAAAACTAGAAATTTCTAATTTTAAAGCAGAAATCGATCTGTCGAATAATAACCGAAATATCAAGGTGTGTCCACTTGAGACGTGACACACTGTATAATAGAACATTTTTTGAAACCTCTTTCTGGCCTTCTTTCATTCGTGTATTATTATTGACTTTGTCTCAACCACTTGGATGTAATGATTTTTGTTGTTGAAATTATACCATTTAAACGCTTATATTACAAATATCATTACAATCACAACTATCGATTTTAAGAAAAAAATATACTAGTACCGGTTATGGGACATCTGTGTGATGACACTCAGCCATTTTCACTTCCTAAAAGTATACAGGGTGGCCAAAAAAGAATTTTTTAAATTCACAACTTTTTTGAACTGAATTTTCTCAAGTTTTTCAAATGAAACACCCTTGTATATTTTTCAACGGTGTGATGTAGGATTGAAAAACGAAATTATTTTGTACGTATATTTCTATGCCTATTTGTGACCATTTTGAAGTTATTGAACAATAATTGCAAAATTATATATATATATATATATATATATATATATATATATATATATAAATATATATATATATATATATATATATATATATATATATATATATATATATATATATATATATATATATATATATATATATATATATATATATATATATATATATTATTGTCATTCAAGAGAAGATATTATAAAAAGTGCTCCACATATTGCCTATTTTGATTTACATACATTTCTACTTGATACTTCTAAAAGCATTTGGTATCCTTTCCTTCAAATTTTGGATTGTTGTTGGTGTGATGTTTTTATGGGCATCATTTAATATGCTTATTATAATACCTCCTCTTGAATTATTTGAAAAGAAACCCTCATTTTTAATTTTTATTTCTGAATTTTGCAATTATTGTTCAATAACTTGAAAATGGTCACAAATAGGCATAGAAATATACGTACAAAAAATTTTCTTTTTTTCAATCCTACATCACATCGTTTAAAAATATACAGGGTATCCATTTGAAAAAATTGAGAGAATTCAGTTCAAATAGTTGTAAATTTAAAAATTATTTTTGGCTACCTTGTATACTTTTAAGAAGTGAAAATTGCTGAGTGTCATCACACAGATGTCTCATAAGTGGTACTAACATATTTTTTCTTAAAATCGATAATCGTAGCTGTAGTGATTTTTTTAATATACATGTGTAAATGACAATTTCAACAAAAAAAAATCATTACATCCAAGTGGTTGGGAGAGGGTCAATAATAATATAGGAGTGGAAGGAGGCCACAAAGAGATTTCAAAACATGTTTTGATATACATGGCATTCCATTTAAAAAAATGTTAATCGATCCTGTAGAATCGTCTTGGCTCACCCTGTATATTATAAAATAATTTTCGGTTATAGACTTTTTTGTCTAGTTTATTTATGTTTTTAAATCAAGTTTCTAGCTATCATAGAACTCGACATATCGAAGTCGGACGCACTATTGCCCCACCCTGTATATTTGTGTTGCGTTTAAAATTTATACCCAGAATTGCCCATATAAATAACCATAACTAACTAACTAACTCGTACAGTAATGAATTAAAAAAAATTACTTTGTAAATTCACATCATTTACAGATAATTTTTTTATAAATAATGAATGCGACTCGGCTCGAATAAGAATTATAATGTACACTATTTATGTATGGAGCATAAAAGTAGCACAACCAACACTTTATTGGTGTTGACAGTATTATAGAGGTGTAAAATATTAAACTTGTACTGTGTACCGCGATTTGCAAATGATCCTCTACATATTACGAGCCATTGTAATTGATTGGTGTTCATTTGAACTGAAGGCAAAACCCACAGCCACCACCGCACTTGTCAAGTGATAAAAAAACGGTATTCTAAATAATGCATTTGTTTCACCTGTGAACCGCTTGGTCGAGGTATTCTCTTTGATCGATTTAGACATAAAATATCCCCAATAAATCTTTCGAATTGTTTGTGAAAAAGTAAATGATATAAAACTGCGAACACTGACGGGGTTTTGCACAGAACACCATATACTGTAGTCGACGCGCGCTTCCCCAAACAAGTTGGCATCATCTGGAAATGATTAAAACTCACCTTATGCTAACAATATATCATATGGCCCTCTCTAATTTATTCATACTATTTTTACACTTTGTAATTTCAAAGCTTTCAAATGCATCCACATGTCTAGTATTTGTGACATTCCTAATAAATCTTAAATTGCTACTATCTTTTTTATGGTTCTTCTTAACCTCATGTTGGGCAACGATATACGGGGATTTATGAAATTAGCTGTAAGCTAAAGTATGTTGGACAAACTAGGCGATTAATTCAAACTAGATTCAAAGAGCATATGGTAAAACAGATAAGTTTAGTATTACCCAGCATGCGTTTGAGGACAACCATAAAACATATAGTAGCAATTTAAGATTAATTAGTAACGTAACAAATACTAACAGCTGAATGCATTTGAAAGCTTGGAAATTACAAAGTGTACAAATAGTATGAACAGTCACAGAGGACCAGAGGACCAGATGCTTTAATGTTTTGTGGAAAACCACGTCAATTTTAGTTTTATATCAAAGGTTCCAACACACTTAAGTTTGTTGTATCGAAAACAGTTGCCTTGCCAACATTAAATAATGAATTTTGAAACAAGTAGTTTTTAGTGTAAAGCGTGCCATTAGAAAAATAGTTCAGACAATCTCAAAAATATCAGATGGCGGATGACCAATAAGTGCCACTATAGTTAAGAGTAATAAGATCGTTGCATGATATCCTTTCAAATTATTATTAATAATATCATATAAATATATAAAGAAACTTACTACTTAGTACTTACTACTTACATTAAGAATTCTCTATAGGTACTATGTTATATAGTCAGAGGAAACTCTGAAGGAGTAATATCAAATACCCTTCAAGAGACACTGGATGCAGTGAGTAACTGGTGCGACAGGGAACAGATGTCTGTAAACCCTCAAAAAACAGTAATAGTACCATTCACCCGGAAAAGGAAACTGGAGGACTTAAGACCTCCCACTTTAATGGGTGAAACTATTCCATTTGCGGAGCAGGTGAAATATCTAGGAATCACTCTGGATAAATCACTTAATTGGAACTCCCATCTGGAAAAGGTAATCCACAAAGCAAAGCTGTCCCTATGGAGGTGCCGTCGTATTTGTGGCAAATCCTGGGGCATGGGTCCCCAACAAATTTACTGGATCTATATCACAGTCATCAGACTAATGATAACATATGGATCCATTGTTTGGCGGCCGAAAGGATTACAACGGACGGCCAAATCCAAACTCTCTGGACTGCAGAGATTAGCATGAATGACCGTAACGGGAGCAATTAGCACCACACCGTCAGCTGCAATGGAAATCCTCCTGGATTTACCCCCTCTTCATATATATCTGGAGAGAGAGGCCAGGTGGGCAACCTACAGACTGCAACAAGCGGCCATTAATATGCCGCAGACTAGTATCATGGAGCGGAACAGGTTGTTGGATGACATAGAGAATCACAGCATACTGGGAATGCCCTCGGATACTATGCCTACTATTACCAACTACGAGCTGACCTTTAACATCCTTTCTCCAGAAAGAGATGAGTGGGATCGGAATAAAGCCGACCTACTGAAGGCAGACAGTTGTTGGTTTACAGACGGCTCCAAAACTCCCGAGGGAACAGGAGCCGGAGTACACAGCTACAGACCAAGGGTGAGGATAGTCTCAAACCTAGGTACTCATGCAACTGTTTTTCAGGCTGAGGTTCATGCCATTGAACTGTGTGTACGAAGGCTGGAATATATGCATCTTACACGCAGATCAATAAAAAATTTTTCAGTAAGCCATGCAGCTATAAAAGCTCTTGGCTTCTACCGGTGTAACTCCAAAACGGTATGGAACTGTCAGAAAGCTCTAAATCATTTGAGCAAGAACAACAAAGGGACTGGATACCCGGCCACTCTGGTATGGAAGGTAACGAAATAGCGGACTCCTTAGCTAGAGAAGGAGCGGAATCACGATTCATCGGACCAGAACCAATACTTGGCATATCCTCAAGTACTGCCAAGATGGCTATCTCAAACTGGGCTGAAAGGCAAACTCTCCAGTATTGGCAAGAGTTACCAGGATTAGTTCATTCGAAGGCGTTTATAAAATACCCTTTGAAATTGAGAGCTAAGAAACTTTTAGAGTTAAACAGGATAAACTTGAAAACTCTAGCAGGCCTATATACCGGGCACTGCCGACTAAACTATCATCTGCATAAACTCGGCCTAGCGGAAAACGCCGAGTGCCGTCTATGCCTGGAGAATGATGAGAAGGCAGACCATATCTTATGCACCTGTCCCGCTGTGGAGAGGATCCGATTCTCAATATTTGGCAAAGGGCAACTGCTGCCAGAGGATCTGGACACATTCTCACCCAATAAAGTTATCAGTTTCATTAAGAGACTGAACTTATTGGGTGAAATATAATTAGGCGTGAGCCACAATAGGCCTGCTGATGGCCGCAGTGGAGGGTCTACTGAGACCCACTCACAACAAACCTAACCTAACCTAACCTAACTATGTTATATCTTATTTATTGATTATATTTTTTCTTGTTAAAGATTTATAATTCTTCTAAACAAAACCAGTTAATAGTTAATCCTTTCTTTCCAATTTCATCATTGGGAAAGGTCTCCGATTATTTATCTTATATTGGCCGTGTAAAAGGTGGTTATTGGTATTCCAATCAAATCCTACTGGTGACTATAACGAAGATATGAATGCAGATGTTCTTGAGGAGCATTTTGGATGAATGTTAGAATTTATTCCGCATGACTCAGTAATAATAATGGACAATGCTAGCTACCACTCGAGAAAAATTGAAAAAATACCAAAGAAAGCTTAAATTATAGAAAACCAATAGATTTGAGGAAAATATGGTGAAGAAAGAACTTTTTTTTCCCATTCGCGCAATTTTACATATTAGGCTTTTGTATGTGTGCGCGTACTTTTAGAACAACTACACGTATGCGCGAACCTTTAGAACAACACACTGTTATTTATTAAGTAATAATATTTATTATGTAAAACTATTTAGTAATAAACTGTACACAAAAGAATGTCTGATTTTAAGATACACATATATTGTATTCTTTATATATATAAATTTTAGATTCACCAGAAATATGTGAATGGTGTTGCAACCGCACGGTATCTGACACCTGTGGAACGGAAATCTGATATTCAGATGTCATTCGACACTGCCTCTTGTCGTATTTTTAACATTGTTTAACAAAAGTACTTTAAAGTCTTCACTGTATCTTGGTTTTCAAATTACTCAACAACTTTATTCCTGAAAATTAATCATTCTATGAAGAGTATTAAATAAAGAGATGATATCAGGCTTCCATATCAAATTAGAGATAATCTACATCCAACAAAAATGGTGTCAAATTATATACTATGCTTATATTGGGTATGAGTAAAATACTCTTCTTTCTTCTTTAAAGAATCCAAGGATTCATCAAACGTATCGGACATCGTACATTTATAATTTCTAATATAACTTACAGCGCGAGCCAATAACTTGTCCCTGTAATTGTGGAATACGATCCACAACTTGTCATCGAAAAAATTAACACAGAATGAGGTATTTTCCAATTTTTATAAATTTGAAAATCGAAAATTTGAGATAAAAATAAGACACGTGTGTTTTCTTTATTTTTATTTTCATTTAAACTGAAAAAAAATTAAGTCAAACTGTCGTGACGTCACTAAGCGCAAATTCAAATAGAGTACCAAATGTAGTTATTTTTAGGGTATTTCATAATCTGCAGTTGTATGGTATTGTATCAGATTTGACATTTGACCGTAACCTCATTTTGTTTGTTACTGTAAAGATATAGCAGATAAATTATCTGATCTACCCTCTACATATTTTTTTTCATATTTGTGTGCTTTTAGAATGTTTTAAAACAAATACACCAACAAAAATGCTAAAACAGAAATCACAAAGGAACAATAGAAATGCCATCTTGTCAGCAAAAATTTTCGGTTATTTCCCTAGTTTACGCTTATTGACGTAAATTTTATCTTTAAATTAAAATAACTATTTCAGAGTGTTATGTAGTATTTCTTTTCGACACCCCAAAAATATTAAAACAAATTATGTTTTCAATAAGCATTTCCACTTTCATCTCAAATCAGTGAAAATACCCCATTGGTTCCATATCTCATCCTAGACGAAATACTTTCATATACATCTCAAAGGAGTGGGATCTGACTTGATATCTATTCTAATAAATAAAAATGTCGCTCATGTGTGCATCATTATAAAAATCGCTATATCTCTTGAACTATTTATTCAAAAAAGGTCTGCTGGCAAAGTTATTCGTTACTTTTACCAAGCCTGTATAATACGGTATATTTATCGTAATTAGTATTTGAGATATCTACTTTTAACTAAGTTAATAATTTTTATTACTGAGCAATAAAATACAACTAATAAATTCATTGCAGACAGTTTTTTTTAAATTAAGTATTTACTTTTTTCCGGTTTTCATTTGTTTTTGTGTTTATATACTCAGATTTCTCGGAAAAAGTCTATAATACTAAGTCATAGCTCAGTATTGGAGCATGGGATCCAAACTTACTTTAAGGTATAACTATCAAAACTAAATGGAAAGTTTTGCGGAGAAAAAATTGCGAGAAAAAAGTTGCGAAAACTGTTAACCAATCCCCCCCTCCCCGGGTTATATTTTAGACAATTTGCAACTATTTTCAGGATCAGGCGGGAAATATATCGACTGGTTTAAAATTTCATGAATGAATATTGCCTTTTTATAAAGTTACACCTGAAATTGCGCAGTGCAATCTGAACGTTTTCTCTGTATGTTTTCTTGCTCTTTACCTATATAATTTTCTTGAAGTTAAAGATCATATTGTCCAAGTGTTATTTGTCTACGCTGTGCTCTTTAGGATTTTTTCTCAGTATTATAAATAATAAATTAAAATTAAAAATAACATTTTGTTGCTGGCGCCTTCACCATTTGTTTCAAAGTAAAAATTTTCTAACACTAACGTAGTTTTCCACGAAACTCCAAAACACCATATACTGCACTGAAGAACAGTATATAGTGTTTTGGTGTTTCGTGGAAAACTACATCAGTGTTATCTTTACTTTAAAGGTTCCAACCCACATCAGGACTAAAAATGTTCTTAACATTTTATATTCGGAGTAGATATTTTTACAGGTAACTGAAGTTTATTATGAGAGTATTTAAAGTGAAAACCATTTATTTTTAAACTTTTATAAAACATTTAAAAGTTCTTTGTTTTTCGACATCTAAATTTATTAAATATCGATTCAGTGTATCTTATCGACTTAATTAAGTCAAGAGGTATAAAGTTGTTTTTCATGTTGGTTATTGTAACTGAATTTCAAGTTTTAAAACGATTTTTGTATGATTGAAAAATTTCAAAAATTTTAAATTTCATTGATTATAGAAAATTTGTTTTAACACTATCGCATATTTTGCTTAGCCAAAATGTTGTTTACCTTATAGCATTTCAAAATCTTAAGGAAAACGCCCGGTATATAGAGAATATGTGTGTGATGAGCCTATGTGTTTATTTATTAGTATGCATATAGTAAATTAAATGTTAAGCCAATCTACAAAAATCACTGTAACCAAATAAAACAATAATAAAAGGTGTCCTTTTTAAATAGTAACATTTTATAACTTGAATGTTTCAAATTAATTTCGTTTTATTAAAAAAAATACAATTATGTTCCCAAAAAATTTATTTAGTATGAAAGAAATCATAATTTAATATATTTTAAAAACAATTTTCTGAGTTTGATATAAGTATGCTTCTTCTATCTCTGTGACCAGGCGGGAGCCCAGCAATGGATTTTTGTCAAATGGTCATCGAAGGATAAGAAAGGTTCGAAAGGGTCAAAAAGACGACAATAATGGCACATAAAATTTTGATTTGGCAAATGAGGAAAAAACAAACGCATGCGTGTAATGCGGCGGCCCCAGAAACTGTGACTACCTGTGGAGCCCGCTGGGCGGTCCGGCAACTCACCTGGCTGACCAGCTTAGTTCAGTCCAACTATAGCCCTCGTTCAAAGCACAGCATATCCAGAAGGTCAATCTTTTAGACCAGCAATCATTCATTAACATGTGGTATAACTATATGACAGTGATTGTTGACATAAGTGAGTGACATAGTGGCTTCATAGTGTAAATAGTGCCTTATTTCTTACGGATACATTAAATCTACCTACGCTGTGCATTGTAAAGGTAAAGCACCCTCAAAAGATCAGAATAAATATTGGTTTTAGAACAGGTTGCTCACTTTACTCCGGTTTGGACACCAACCACTGCGGAGGACTTTGATTACGCTTCCTTTATATTCTCATTGTTATTAATACCGACGAAATTTGACAAGACCCTTATTTGCATTTATAATTCTTAATCATATCAATACACTTTTGTTTTCATTATTTTTGGTTTGCAATGTAAATAACTGCATTATTTAGCGCATTTGCTACACTTTGAACAACCGCACGGGCATACTCACCATAAAGAATTTAATATACAGTGCGCTGTTATTTTTTAACCAGGTGAATTTTCTCTTTAAAAATTATTTGTATCAGAAAATTAAGTGACACAAATCGGGTGCCTTTGAGTATCTTATTATTAAATAATGTAACGACATTTATTTTTGTATAGTTTATTTTAATTATTCGCTTATTATGACTATCTGTATTATTTCTCATTGCTTATTTGTAGAAAAACTTAGTTCGGTTTTTTACAATAGTTGAGTTATATATATTTTTTTTACAAAAGCAAAATGTATTGCACATACAATCTGAGATAATTATAATTTTCTTATAGAATACTGTGTAACGCCAAATGCATTTAGTGAATAATCTGTTGGATTAAAATCCGGCTTGTTTTGAGGTTATTGCGATCACCGGTTTTCCAATACAAATCATATATTTTAAAATGAAACTGATATGTTGCGAAAATAGTTTTATATTACCTATAAAGTTTGTTTCTATACACCTGTTCTACATTGAATACTTCGTCTAACACGTGGCGTAAATATTATGGGAAATTTATTGTTCGACTGGGGAAAACAATCGAAATCGGAGGCATCGACAAGAAGTACTTCTGTAATCTTAATTAATGCACCCCCTCATCATAATATTTTCTAACCCCCATTTTTAAGTGAATGATCTGTTGGATTAAAATCCTGTTTGTTTTAAGGTTATTGCGGTCACCGGCCTCCCATCACAAAGCGTGTATTTGTGGATTGAAATCGGTTTTGTATGACAATATTATTATATTGTTTATAAAATTTGTTTCTATACACTAGGAGCTTGCTGTATTGTACGGGCACGTCATTTTGTTATCAATCAATCAAAGTATGCTTTATTGTCCAGAAGAATATAGATTCTTGTCGACAATGCGAAATAAGTAATAACAATTAGACGTAGATGCGGCTATAGGGAACTGATTGTAGGACTGGGGAATAATGCAAATATGACACGTCATTACAAAATATCACTTTTGTAATCTTAGTGCATTTAACACCAGCTAATTACGTGAATAATCTATTGGATTGAAATCTGGCTTATTTTGTGGTTATTCGGTAACCTGTCTCCCAATACAATGCGTGTACTTTTATAATGAAACCAATTTTCTTTGAAAATAATTTTATAATACTTATATTTGTTTCCATACACTAGCTACATACTGTATTATACTAACATATGTATCTTGTTAAACATGTATAAAGCTTATAAGAGAGTTGATTGTTAGATTGAGAAATTACTGTAAAATATTTCTGTAATCTTAGTTAATGCACGTAAACATCAGAATATTGCTTGGCGCCACTTATATCTATTGGATTAAAATCTTGTTTTTTATAAGGTTATTGCGGGCGGCGAACATATATCCGAATATACTCGTATTTTGATACGAAAAGTTAAGCAACAGTAGTCGCAGTCAGTAATTCGATAGTAACTCAAATGAACTCGGCGGCCTCGTTCCGTCTTCTAGTGGTTTATATTCAACGTATAAGCAGAAGCTATGCAATCTTAGGCGAGGGTTGTGTAGGTGATATACCATCCTTCGGAGGGGATGTAAAGCAGTCAGTTCTTTGTCTATTAGATTTTAAGCAAATAGATAATCCCTTCTCTTCGATAGAGAAGAGGTGCGGCAACATTTCCAGATTGGGGGTACCTCGTCTCCTGGCATCGTAAATTGGCCCTGGTAGCGGAGATAGGCCGAAGTTAAATGAATGAATAAGAAATAAGGTTATTGCGGTCACTGGCCTCTCAGGTACTTTTAAAGTAAACAAATTTCGGTGAAGGGGTACCTCGTCTCCTGGCATCGTAAATTGGCCCTGGTAGCGGAGATAGGCCGAAGTTAAATGAATGAATAAGAAATAAGGTTATTGCGGTCACTGGCCTCTCAGGTACTTTTAAAGTAAACAAATTTCGGTGAAAACAGTTTTATACTATAAAATATATTTCTATAAACTCTTGTGCGATGTTGTACAGTTAGTCTGGCAGGTACTGTTTTATTAAATGTAAATAAGGTTGTAAGAAATTGGGTGTTCAGCTGGGGAACAATAAAAATCGGAAATTTGAGCTGGTTGTTTCTCTGGAAAAGCCATAAAAATGAATTGTACTGGCATTTGTTATGGTTGATTATTGCCCCATAGTATTATTAGTGGTTTTGGAACTCATAAATTTCTATGTTTAAAGTGGGATAGGAGATGAAAATGGTGCATTAAGTTTGGTGTCATGCAGACTGTAAAAATCTAATATAATGTTAAATTATAAATTATAGAGTAAGTTGACGATAAAACTTTAACTAGTCATTTGCAATTCAAATTTACTCATTATTTCACAATCATTCAAACATTAAATCCATTAATTTTTTAAAATATCTTATTAGAATATTGGTTAGGAAAGGCAAAATTACGGTAAAAAAAATAATTTTTAATACAGTAATTGGTATGTTATTGCGTTTTCTTATTTCTGTATAAAGCTATAATTTACAGGTTACTTCTAAATGCATAACATTGATGTTTATTTATAGCAACTTACGCCTCGTATTGTGAAAATTGTATGTTGCCTTAGTGCAAACAAAAACAAATTATGATCAACTTTGATATGCAATTAACAAAAATAACTACAATTACAAAAATACACTTCATACCTCTTTCCTGAGCAATGACCGTTCGCAGTAATCACAATACAAGAAAATGTTCAAATATTTGTTTATGCATTTAAAAAGAGTGCAAGTATATTATATTTTATAAATAAACAAATATTATTTTAAATGTTAACAATTAGCATAGGAACATCTGAGCGCTAATTGGACTTTAACCGTGGCTGCAGACCGTGAGTTTGATAATGATGTCCATTAAAAAATATATTGTATATCCTCAAAATTCGTATTTAAATTAATTCTGAACAACATTTCTTTATAATACTTTTGAATACCTATTTTATTCTGGATCGAATTAAATTTCAGTTATTTCCCGCTTTGCCAAAGGTCAGATAATTTTGTTTGTGAAAATGAATTTTCCGAATCTTATATACTTTTTTGGTGAACCCTATAAACGTATATGTTTAATTTAATGCTACTTTTGTATTACAAACAGTTTTCTTCTTAAAGAGAACAGGAATTTTCAAATATTTGCCATCGTAATTTTGTTATTGATACAAACGTTTTTTTTGAATTTAAGCCAACCGTCCGCGCCTGTCGAGGCGATTTCTCACCATAATCCTCCAAATCACACGAGCATTCTGGGGTGTTTTGTTAAGATTTGAGGGAATTTAACATCCACATGCCTCCATGTACGTCTATGACAATTAGCATATTTTAATCTTCAATGTTTAACAAAAATTGAATACTTTTAACAGTTTTACGTCTCATTTCAATGTGTGTATTTGCGTTTCAGTTTAACAAATTTGAAAAAAATTCAGCTGTAAGTAAACGTGGAATGTCTAGGGCACTTTTTAAAGGTAAATTAATGTTTAAACAAGCAATGGTCAGGCCACTAGGGTAAATATAAATAAAGCCCGTGACAATATGGCCCTGTGTCGCAGAAGCCTTTGGTCCGACGGCGTTACAAGGGTTAGATAGACCCAAACTAGCCGATTGACCTGCGGCTAAAAAAAACCTTCAGGTATCAGGGCTGTCCAAAGTTTCATCCAAATATAGTTGACCATGGTTCTTGAAAAATCATTTTAATTATTTTATTATTGTTTTATATACAGAAGATAATGTTTACCTTAAATTTTAATTGTCGATTAATTAAAAGTTTACATTTAAATGTCATACGGAATTTGTTAATTAAGAAATGTAAATTTATTCATTTTGATAAGAAACAAAGAAACATATATTACTAATATAAATTAGTAAGTTATTTTAATATACATAAATTGCATAATAAAGGTTACTTTTTATTATACACAATATTGTAGATCGGAGACAAACGTTTATTTTCGTATTTGATAAATACTGTATTATTTAAAAAGGCATTTATTAATTTTTATTGTTATAATTGTCGGTTGTTTTTCAAATTCTCGAAGGCATTTGACAAATTAGACCATGGGATTTTATTGAGAAAAATAAGTCTATTTGGACTGTCCCCAGATTTATTGAAATTGTTTACTGATTATTTACATGATAGGTATCAGTTTGTTCAATATCGTGGTTTTAAGTCTTTTAGATTCCTTCAGAGGTCTGGGGTTCTGCAAGGTTCGATACTCGGGCCGCTTTTCTTCAATATGTTTATAAATGATATCATATCTGGTCTGAATGTACATTGTTTAATGTATGCAGACGATTTGAAGTTGTATGTCGAAATAACGTCTATTGCAGACTGCGAACGTCTCCAGAATGCATTAGACTTGGTTGAATCTTGGTGTAATAGGAACAGTTTACCATTAAATGCCACTAAATGCAATGTCATGACTTTCAGTAGAACATCTAATCCTGAAATGTTTGCATATAACTTAAACGATACTCTATTACAACGGCCCAATACTATTAAAGATCTCAGGGTCATCTTTGACAGGAAACTCACGTTTAATCCGCACATTGAGGCAATCACTTTAACAGCATTTAATAGACTAGGATTTATTATACGCAACCTTAAAGGCTTCACCAATGCACATACACTCCGCTTACTGTATGTGTCTCTTGTAAGATCTCGCTTAGAGTATGCATCGATAGTCTGGAGTCCTATCTACAATGTACATAAAACATCTTTAGAAAAAATTCAGAGACGCTTTTTAAAGTCAGCTATATATACCCTTGATGGTGAATATCCTCCCAGAGGTATTTCCCAGGAAACGCTGTTAAGTCGTTTTCATTTAACACATCTTGCGACAAGGAGATATATGCAGTCGGTTGTGTTTCTTTTTAAATTAATTAATAATAAGTTGAACTGTACAGCCCTATTGAATCACATCACATATCGTGTCCCTAGAGTGTCATCTCGATATAATAACATTCTTTCTATCCCTACTCCCCGTACCAATATATTAATAGCTGCACCACTTTATCAAATGACAGTAAATTATAGTAATCTTGAGGACAGAATTGATATATTCTATTGTAACGTATCTCAAATTAAGAGAATTTTCTTAAGTTAACATACTCATCTGTTTCTTGTTATAAGTTTAATTTTTTCTCTTTAAATTTGCACTACCTATAATGTAGACCATCGTTGATAGATTAATTTGTTTATATCTGAGTGTATATACACGTGTGTGTATATTTGTGCTTGGGTAAATATGTATGTATGTATGTATGCGTGTATATATGTATGCATATGTGTATATGTATATGTGATTGAATTATTGTAAAATTTTTTGTGTAATGTATAATATTTTATTAGGTACTGTTCCCTATCCTGTAACTGGGCTTTGCCTGTTGGATTTGTATGGAATAAATAAAAATAAATAAGTAAATAAAATAAATTATAAATTTAGGAAAACATTGTACTTGTTCCTTAAAAATTGTTGTCTAGTTTAAAAATAACTATTTGTGAGAATGATTTTGTCCAGCCCTGGCCTAGACCGTGTAAAAGGGGACACACTAGGGTCTAACAAAAATTCCCTCGTCCATACTCGCTGGCCAGCTACCTACCTACCTGGCCGTGGCTGTCTCACGTAGTTTACAAGAATAGAACAACCCTTTATAATTTTAATTATCCAAATCGCGAGATCTACCTCATTAGTCATAGTTTTGGAGCTATTGTATTTTTCTTTTACAATATCGCTTATTAGACTATATTAGCCATTTGCAATAACTGCCAATTTATTTTATAAAAAAATCCCCTCATAGTGTAGGTTTCGGGGTGTTAGTACCTCGTTAGTGCAATCTTGAGAACTTATAATTGTTAAAACTTATTGTAAATGAATCAAATGTGGTTTGTGTGATTGTTTATATTTATAATAGTTATGTCATTTCATTACGCTAAAATAGTAGTTTACATTCACTTTGCGAATTTCTGTTATTTATGCTATTTTCAATGTTAAAGGTTATTTGTATTTATAATGTAGAATGAATCGCCTGTCTTTGTCATGATTTAAAATTGTATTCGAAATTATGCAACTGGGAGCATTTATTAATAGCCAAGTTCGCATACATATTCTTATTTTTTAAACGTATAAAAACTGCAACCCAAAATAGGTCAAGGGAAGTTAGAACCTCTTGAGAATGAGTCGTCCCTCATCCTACATTATTTATTTAATAAAATAACTCATCATACTTTTTTTATAATATTTATTTATGTATTAATTATAATAAAATACTCACCGGATTAAGTACCCAATACAAGATAGTAGTAGTAGTAGCTACTTATTTTACTAGGCAAGTAGGCCACAATGGGCCCTTTTTACCTAAGGACCTACAGTTTAGCGTGGACTCCGAACCACGGTCTTCGACTGTCAACTAACCCACCGCCTGGGCCTGCCCGCCTGTACCGCTAGCAGAGTGGCAAACCTCCATCCGGGCTCGCCTCTCCGCCTGCATCAGGCTAGCGGCCTTCTCGGGATTGTCTGTTGACAACCTACCGACTGTTAGATGAGCTATCGTTCATCCATCCAATTGCCGGACTCGATCAGTGCTGCTTAACTTCACTGATCGAGTATCGGAAATTAAACGGATGTCATACAGTAAAATAGTAAAAAGACAGAGGGATCCGTAACAAAGAGGAATAATAAAATAATAAACACAAACAATTACATGAAAATGATGTAAACAAACATAAAATTACAAAATTGAACTAAAAGTACAACCTTCTAATTAAGCTGATCTTATTAAAACGTGCATAAAAAAATCTCTTGCTGGGTACCTCTCATTGGATAAAAACTATCGAAGGCAATGGTAGCTGATTTTAAAAAGCGCTTACGAACACTCTCAATGGCGGAAATTGTATGTGGAATAGATAGGGCTCCAGAAGACATGTTTCAATTTAAATCTAACAAAAGTTGCAAACAACAATCGCATTGTCTCAAAAGATTTCATGTTCCGAATTAGGAAGACAAGGCTCTTGTAAGCACATGATACATCGTTATTGATATGATCCATAAAAGAGAGTTTGGGTTCAAAAGTAACACCAAGAACTTCTATTAAAACCAATCGACTTAGAACACACCGATAGTAATATTATCAAATACTAGCAAAACATATTTGTGACTATCTGACATTACATTACATTTACCAGCATTAAAAAGTAGATGTTTTTCAGGGTACCATAAATTTATTAAATCTAGACTTTCTGGCAGTCAATCAATAGTTGTTTCTACCTCACAAAATATTTTTAGATCATTCGCGTATGAGACAAAACGCACACCCAAGTTAGTAGCGATATCATTAATAAAAATATCAAACATGAGAAGACCAAAAATCGAACCTTGGTGGATACACGAGGTTTGATAGGCTGGTAGCCACGACACTGTACAAATAGACCTGTCAGTTAAGCAAGACCTATACATAGTAATTAAATTAACACCAAGACCGACGTTGACCAGCTTGCATAATAATATACCAAGGTCCAATCTGTCAAATGTCACAGAAAAGTCAGTTTTTGATCGAGGACTTCATTAATGAATTTCATCTTGCACACTAAGTTGGTACTAGTAGATCGTTCTTCACTGAACCATATTGTTCCATATTATTTACGAGCCAATGTAAAAACCTGTGAAATAACCTTTCGAAAACTTTAAATAATCATATACATATAAACATATGAATCTCATCTTTCATAATGTTGTTCCTGACCAATGAAACAGCTTGAACTTCAACTCAGGAGCGTTTCCCTACACCTTGTATTATAATGATGTCTATATGCCAGATTTTGTTAGTAATTTTTTATTATTTCCATACTATTTTTAACGTCTGGTAGTTACAACAATTAACGAAGTAGACAAAAAAAGTAAAACACGTTGGGTATATTTTTTCCCCACCGTATATGGTGTAATTTTGATTGAAACTATCCTATACTTTATAATACTAAAATAAAATATGGTAGCCTGTAATTAGCTGTAAACTACTTAACAGTTTAATTGAGTCTATATATCAAATCGCAGACTATTATTTTCAAGCCGGATGGTCGCTAATAGTTAAACTTTAATCACATGTTTTCTACACGCTTGATTTTTATAAAATTAATAACAGATTTATAATTATCATTTCAAAAAATAACTATTTGATCTTCGAACAGATAAAATAGTACAGTTGTAATGCAAAAAGTTTATCATTTTTACAAATTGATAAGAGTGTAGTCACCTAAGTGATTTGTGTCAAATAATGATGTATTACTCCAGCCAAACAACCAGGAACAGAATTACAACATAGCTTTTCTTTTGAACATATCCCGCATGTGTTCAAAGGGGATTGAGGTCTGGTGACCTCAGTGGGAATGAAAGTGCCGGAATTCCAAAGTTTTTAAAATTAGAAATAAAGCTCCCTAACGTTTTACCAAATATAAATTATTATACAGTGTGGAAATTAACTAAAGCTTACATTCAGTAATTCCGTTGATATTAATTTTTTTGGAAAAAATCTCGAAGGGGTATAGCGATTTTAACTTCAGCAAATATTTTCAGTCTATTTTCAGTTTCTTATGTTATTTATTTTTTTAAGTCATGACGTCATCGACTTTTTTTTTTTAAATGACAACCTATATTTTTTATTATTGATTTTGGTAGTACTTTTTATTCCGGTTCCGACCGTATAAAATTTTCAATATGTTATTTTTTGAAAAAATCGGGAAAAACAGTCTTAAAGTTCAAATAATAAAAATTCATTAAATTGGGAAAATTATCTAGTTGCCTAAGTTTGACGGAAAGTTGTCGACGGCACATTTGTTTTTATTTTGAAATTATACAAATAGTTGAAAAATCGAACTAGAAATTTATTATCTGCTTGATTCATAGTAATAACGATAACTTCGTGAGGCACACATTGGTATCAAAAAAAATTAAATTGATTAACCAGAAAAAAACTCTAATATCATCAAACATAGAAATAAGCACAGAAATAACAGTTGTTAAATTACATTTACACTAAATATTCAAATTGACGACCCTGTGCCATTTGACAATAACCAAGACCATTATAAAATTCATTTCTCACATTCTGAATAGTTTGAGGCGATATTAACCTAATCTCATGTTGAATTCTTTGCCTGAGATCGTCTAAATTATTGGGTCGATTGTTGTACACTTTACTTTTTAAGTATCCCCATAAAAAGAAGTCTAATGGCGTTAGATCAGGAGACCTAGGCGGTCATTCTATCTGACCTCTTCTCTCTATCCATCTTGCTGGGAGAACTTGGTCCAAGTAGCGTCGCACAATAATTTCGTAATGAGGCGGAGCGCCATCTTGTTGTAACCAAATTGTATTATTTGGTAGGTCAGTGTTATTTGCATTGAGAATAATGCAGCTAATGCAGGCATCAATTCCAACTGTAAAAATTGCAGGTATCTATCTCCAGTCAAATCGTTTTCAAAAAAGAATGGACCTATAATTCTGTCACCAATAATTCCTGCCCAAACATTAACTTTCTGGGAATATTGGGTATGACTTTCCTGCAACCAATGGGGATTGTCCCTAGCCCAATATCTACAATTCTGTCTATTGACATGGCTATTTAAACAAAATGTTGCCTCATGCGAAAATAAAACACGCTGGGAAAACATTGGATCGCGGTTGCAAATTTCCATCATTTGTTCACAAAACTCTTGCCTACGATCAAAGTCATCTTCTGTCAACTCATGAACCAAGTGCAACTTATATGGGTGGGATTTTTGAACTTTCAAAAGTTTTAGAACTGTAGTGTGGTTCAAAGCAATGCTTCTACTAGTTGAATGTGGATTGTTTTCAATTTCTAGTAGCACATCAAGTTGTGCATCTTCATTTAATGTCGCCGAACGTCCAGTTTTTGAAAGATTCTTTACAACGCCCATGTTCCAGAACTTTTTTCAATCCTACTAATTATTGAGTGATTTATGGGCTGATCCGGGTATTTTTCTCTAAAAAGATGACACACTTCTTGATGTGTTCTAGCTCTATCGCCATAACCAATCATTATTAACACTTCAGTTCCCTGTTTGTCGTTCAATTGTACCATTTTCATTAATAAAATAGTTTTTCTAATTCAGAAAAAGTAAAATAATAACACTTATTCCATTGTGACATTTACAAATTGTGTAATTCTGACAGCCGTAACTAATGTGATACACCGGCAACTAGATAAATTTACCCAATTTAATGAATTTTTATTATTTGAACTTTAAGACTGTTTTTTCTCGATTTTTTCAAATAATAACATATTAAAAATTTTATACGGTCGGAACCGGAATAAAAACTACTACCAAAATCAATAAAAAAAATATAGGTTGTCATTTAAAAAAAAAGTCGATGACGTCATAACTTAAAAAATAAATGACATAAGAAACTGAAAATAGACTGAAAATATTTACTGAAGTTAAGATCGCTATACCACTTCGAGATTTTTTTCCAAAAAATTAATATCAACGGAATTACTGAATTTATGCGTTACTTAATTTCCACAATGTATAGAACATCCAGGTTCAAAACTAAACTTTGTTTCATTATATGACTTGTGATTCATGTAACAGTATTTAAAAGTTCGTCCAACAGTAAATGAAACATTGCTTAATTTTCCAAATCTGGATCGTTGTAAATAATATTTGATGTCCATATTCATCTGTTATAATTATTTAGATTATATTCATATTTCCAAATAAATTTTTTATACCCGATTATTACTCGACGATTTATACAGTGCAGGTTCACAACATTACAAATTCCAATTAGAAGACACAAACTACTTGTTTCGTATTGACTGATACTGTGAAATATGCAGACTATTATTCACAAATGTCGCGTGCTTGCTGGATGTGGTTCTATCGGTCAGAGGCAAGAGGGAGACGGGTAATAGACAAATTTCACACCACTATTCACCATTCACACCTAAACTTATTCGAGCACCCCTTAACGATAGTAGTACAAAGTCGGTGATTAAAGTAGAAAGTAGAAAGAAGTAAAAGTGCAATAATTAGAAGAAAAAAATAATCATGTTTTTGATTTCACTTATAACCGATTTTATATAAAAGAATCCGAGATTCTAAATTTATTATCCATATGTGTAAACCACAATTATTATCAATTCAATAACGAAAAGATGTCCAAAGATGGCTTAATAATGGGAAATCCGTAAAAGTCCAGTTTTAACAAAAAGAATTATGCACCATGTGGAAAAAGATACATGGAAATAAATTATGCAAAAGTTTTTATACTGATATAGGTATAAGATGACATTATTATATGTTTTGCAGGTACGACAAGACAATTCAATTGTTTTCGTGAAAATAATAATTAAGACTCTAATAGTAGAATGAAGAAGGTAATGCTATTAATTTCTTAGAATTAACTGTAAAATAAATAACCCACTCGATATTTCCATCTATCATAAGTTCTTTTATAGAAATATTTTTATATACACCCTGTAAAACACAAACATGATGCATATGTCAGTATGATAAACAGACTCACTAATATCCCTTTATATGAAAAAAGCTACAATAAAGATTTAAATATTGTAAAAGCTATGGCTGTAAATAATCTATGAACTATAAAAATAATATAAAAATAACTATAAAAATTGCACACAAACAATATTTTAGCAAAATTTATAAAAAACAAGAAAGATATAAGCTTATGTGTGGTACATCCCTAAATTGTATATTGGACAGACAGGAAACACTTTTAGAAAAAGAATTGGAGAACATAAAAGAAGTTATATTATTAAAAAACGAAATTTTGGCACATCCTAGATATATCCTGGCTAAGGCCCTGTTTCATTATATACGTAGTATAGCGAAAAACATACTTCAGATGGCACCGTTGACAACAATGGAATAGTTTCTTTATATTTTGTGACATTTACGAACATTTCTAAAAGAAAAATTATGTGAAATAATAAATACTAGTATTTATTGTCTTGTATCAGTTTCATAGCAAATCGTATGATTAAATTCAAGTGAATTAAATGATTTGTTATAAAACTGATTGAAGACAATAAAATACTTGTATTTATGTAGTAATCCATTGTTGCCAAAATCGGATAAATTAAATTATTTCTTAAATTAGTCGGCGACAGTAAAACAACACATCTAATAAAATCTTCAATTAAGTTGAAAACTTGCCTATAAATAATTTATTAATGCTACAAAAGCACATATGGCCCCCGGTTATTCTGGGTTTTGACAAAGTATCCTTAAATTATCACAAAAAAATCTAGCATTTGACATTTAACTTGAATATTAAAAAGTGTAGAAAAATAATTTATACAAAAGTGTATGTTATGTTTAGAACATTTTGTATGTATTAGTCAACACAGTAAATAATATTTTCTCCAAAGTGTTATCAAAGTCATTTCCATATAGTAATAAGTTTTATTTTTGTATGCAAATGCGGGTACCCCAAATTCGTCTCACGCCTATATTTGCATTTTAAAACCAATTTTGTGCAATGGATAAGTATTTCCTAAGGCCCATTCACATTTCAAATTTCTGTAGTATTGATTTATTGAGTGCATAAATTATGGGTATATAAGGTACTGTACGTATTCAACTTATAACATATTCAAGTAGCGAAAATCTAAGTACCGACTATATATCTTTTTTGACAAGCGTTTCTGCCTCTACATAATATAATATTGCAGTTACCTCATTTGCGCTTTACTCTTTTACGACTTATAATTGTTTAATAACTACAATTAAAAAACATTTTATGCTTTGTAAACTTGATGTGTTAACTATATAAATTATTGTGGAAGTGTTTATTAGTAAATTAAACAATTAAAAGCTTGCTAGGATTACGGAAGTTTATCAGCGAATAGTTTTTTCCATAATCGAAATAGGAGTCATTTTTACAGACATTTCATAACAATTACTTCACCAGACCACAGGACCAAATTACTTAATATAGAAGATCGGTATTTAAACTAATCTAGAGTAATGCATTAAAGAAGGTAATGAAATTAAAAAAAAATGATAAAACTGTATATTATAATAAAGTAATGTAGAAAATATTTATTTAGTGGTAATTAAAGCTGAAATATATTTCACAAACACTCGGTATACTTGATGCGCATTTCACCAACTAAGTTGGCATCATTTGCAGATGATTAAAACTAAACTTATATTAGCAGTGCAGTCTATGTATATCTAAACTTTTGTCAAGATTCGATGATTTGAGACCAACTAGCCTCAGTTGGTATATCACCTCTTTGGCCGAAAATGTTTTTTTGATCATTTATTTAACGTTGGCCTATTTTCTCTGCCAAGAACAATCACCGACGCCAGAAGCTAAGCTTACCAGCACTTAGTTCGTTCCGAATTTGAACCCAGAGTGTCTGTATGGAAACATGAGCTTCGTCACACTGCTGAGATGTTGAAACGTATATTTAATACTAGTAATAATGCTAATTCTCCAGATTCTCTCCAGACACCTAATTCGAAAAATTTGGTCTTCCGAACTTTCGGGGGAGACCAATGGGTCTACGACTAACATGCTTATCATCCCGATTCTGCTTTACTCCTTCTGAGTAGTGTAGTGGATAATGGATGAGCTGCGTCAATTAGATAGAAATGCTCGATTTTCATCCTAGATCTTCCGTTCCTCGTGTGTACTTCCTATGGGGACTTTTGAGTGTATGACACTAACACTGAGTACGTCATGTAACATTCTCAAGAACTCGGATCCTCTCTTGTGGATCGTAAAACATCGTGAAACTATAGGAGTGGGCGCAGGATTGTTCAATACAGCAAAAAGAGTCGCAGATGACCTCGGTGTCGTATTCGACATCAGGCGAGGTGGCCAGCGAGATGCTGATGTAGAGTCAATTACTGAGCTTCAGCCAATTCACCGAAATATCAAAATCAGCGCGTACGAATGGAGACATTTGTTCCTGAAGTACGTCGATAAACTCCAGCGCGGTGTCTTCTGTAAGAACATAAAAACACTGAATTTATCGACAAATCTGGCATTCGCCTTTTTGAGGTCAGCTGGGCTTAAATCGGAAATTGAAGGATTTATTATGGCATGGCACTTATCTGTTTCCTACTGATGACAGCTAATAGCCACAGTAACCAAATTTGGATGTTAAGATATTATCAACACCTTGGTCTACCGTAGCCGCATGTGAGGTGTAGAGGTTCCTGATATCAACTACTGTCAGGCACGGGAATCTCTCATGTATTTACTTTATGCCTGTATCCACAGACATGACGCGCCATTGCGTGTGCCATATTATCATCCAAGGCATTTGTAGCGGGTAGACCAAACATCTTGCTGCTTTTTAAGACCCCAGATACATTGAGTCCGTTGTTGAGAACGAAAACGTCTTTACTGGAACAACTCGTTCTCGACAGTCAAACAAATCCAAGCTATTAAGCCCGACTAGTTTTCTTCGATCATTAAACCAAGGTGATGTACGTCATTGAACACCTCCAGAGAAATACATCCCCTTGAGGGAGGAGGAGACACTGACTAAGTGTC
This sequence comes from Rhamnusium bicolor, assembly GCA_029963845.1. Lineage (NCBI taxonomy): Eukaryota > Metazoa > Arthropoda > Insecta > Coleoptera > Cerambycidae > Rhamnusium > Rhamnusium bicolor. The sequence goes on along the minus strand of JANEYF010004805.1, from coordinate 670,965 downwards.
ATACCCACTGGGTCAAGTTCAATGTCGGACTTTAGAACATATGGGTCGGCCAAAAATCAACTGAGTGGTTAGCAGTAAGCGGTCATGTTATGTTCTCTCCGTTTATTTAAGGCACATGATTCTGGAATTCACAGCCAATAACCATACGGAATAGCATAGTATGTTAGAGTTATGGGAGGTCAGTCAGGTGTCGGGAAATCGAAAATAATATACTGCTGAAAGAACTTTTATGTATACACAGAGGGCTAATTATTAGTCCTTTGCTATTTTTTCCGAAGCAAAGCCAAATTGTAACAGGACTATATTGAAAGTTTGCATAGTTTGAATTCATCATTACATTCCTAGTTAAAATTGTTGGAAATTGTTAATTCTGATCCAAATACCATAAAACTGATAAGTGCTCATAATTATTTATATTTAATTAGACGTAAACGCATATAAATTGGAGTTTTTAATGAGTTGTGTGAATCAATTCATCAATTCCTATCTATCGTATACGTAGACGGTCAGTAAATGCCTTGTAGCTAAATTTAATTATTTTATACATCACAAAAAGTAGTTCAATACATTTTTTTACGACACTACAGCTAATTAAATCTGCGTCCATATCACTGATTGAAAAATCTGCTTTCCCACACTCCAAACCTATTTTTAACGGAATATATAAATAACCAGGCACATTTATCAACCAAGATTGTGTTTATATATTTTTTACTGTTCATTCACAATGCTTTAATGCCAATTATATGTTTACTTAATAAAAAGCGATAGCACAAATGAACGTATTTCAAATTCATAACGTAACGGATAAATATCAGTAAATTTTTTATGGCTTCAGGTATATACAGAAGTACATTTTTCCTATTGTTAGATTCATAAAGCTACTTAGAATAAATATAAGCTACTAGCCGAAGGGTAAATACCTTTGTGTATGTATATGTGCAGTGAACAAAAAACGTAACTCATTTTTATTTAGTAACATGGTAAAAATTCAGATATCATATAAGGAAAAAGAGACTTTAAACAAAATAGTATGTTGTCAAAAATTTAAACTCATTAGCATTTTTATATTTCCTGTCTCTACTAATTGATACCAAACATGTTTATTAAGTGATTATTAACGAGATATTGATATTTTTATAAATAATGGTTTCATATTTACATGTATAATAATTAAGTATATATTCATTTTAAATCAGGAACCCATAAATATTTATGAACTATTTCAATATTTTGTAAAACCATATTAAAAGATGTAGTGTCTGACATAGTATATTAAATAGTTAATTCCATATGAAAATATCCAATTTGTTGGACCAAATAATATACAGTTTGGGGCAATAGTGCGTTGGACCTCGATATCTCGAGTTCTACGATAGCTAGAAATTTTTTAAAAAATTGCAAGTAAACTAGATAAAAAAGTCTATAACTGGAAATTATTTTCGAACATACAGGGCGAGCCAAGATGAAATTACAGGACCAAGTGCCTTTTTTTTAAATGGAATGCTATGTATATCAGTACATTTTTTGAAGCCTCTTTCTAGGCTCTATTCATTCCTATATTATTATTGGCTATCTCCCAACCACTTTGATGTAATGAATTTTTTTGTTGAAATAATGCCATCTGCAGATGGATATTAAAATAATTACCACAGTCACAATTATGGGTTTTAAGAAAAACTTATGTGAATACCAGTTACGAGACATCTAATTAATATTTTTGAGTCATTTTCATTTTCTAAAAATGTACAGGGTGGCCAAAAATTAGTATTCAATTAAGAACTTTTTAAATTGAATTTTCTCAATTTTTTCAAATGGAACACCCTGTATATTTTTCGACGATGTGATGTAGAAATGAAAAACGAACATTTTTTAAGTAAGTACTTCCCTATGGTAATTGCAACCATTTTCGTTTTATAAATAAATGTCAAATTCAAGAATAAACTTTAAAAAAGAGGTTCCCTCAAATAACTCATTAGAAAAATGTATAATAGGTGTTCGACGTGTTGCCCATTTTGATTGACACACGTCTTTATGCAATTTTGAAATGAGGCCATTTAGTGAGACCATTTCCATTGAAATGAGTAAATATTATTTAACCAGTCCTTTACTGTAATGTTTTTTTGTACATATTTTTGCTGTTTTCGTTATTCGACAAGCAATAAAACCTCAGTTTGGTATAAATTGTCGTGTACAAAGGAGCATTTATCACACTTATCGGTCGTTAGTTACAATTTGTATTGAATTTAAAATATTTGGAATTTTACAATATGAATTTTAATAAAGCAGAACTTGTAGACATGACTTTTGTTTTGGGCGAGTCAGACAGAAATTGTTTACTTGCCAATAGAATTTATCACCAACGTTATCCTGAAAGAAGGCTTCCTGATGTTAGCAGCTTCCAAAACCTTCTAGATAGATTTCTGGAAACTGGAAATGTCGAATATAAAAAAAAGTGAAAGAATAAAACGTGTTGTGAACGAAGAAAATGAGTTTTCTGTGGTGCTGGCAACGGTTGAGAATCCCCATGTTAGTCAAAGAGAAGTGACCTCATTAGTAGGAATAAGTAGACGGTCTGTGGGTCGAATCTTAAAAACAAATAAGTTGCATGCATATCATATTCAAATGCACCAGGAATTATCTGATGACGATTTTCAAAAGCGCCTACAATTTTGTAATTGGGCCAGAGGTAAAATGCAAGTTGATGTCAACTTCTTCAATAATGTTTTATTCACTGATGAGGCAACTTTTCATAAAAATGGATTTGTTAATAGGCACAATTTCCATTATTATGCTTCGGAAAATCCTCACTTTTTTATGCAAGTTGATAACCAACACAGATGGTCTATAAACGTTTGAAGAGGAATTATTGGAGAACATGTAATAGAGCCACATTTCTTTGATGATACATTGACTGGAGCTATTTGTCTTCATTTTTTGGAAAACTGTCTGCCACAATTATTGGTAAGTCTCCCTGGAAGAATTCGAAATAGGTTGTGGTTTTAGCAAGATGGTGCTCCACCACATTATTTAAATGCAGTTAGAGACCACTTTAATAATACCTACCCTCATCAATTGATTGGAAGAAATGGACCCACTAGATGGCCTGCTAGATCCCCAGATCTTACAAAAATGGATTTCTTTTTATGGGGATACGTAAAGGAAATTGTTTATAGAGACACAGCAACAACAGTACAAAATATGAAGGAAAGAATAATAACTGCCTTTAGATCTATCACACCGGCAGTTTTAGGAACAGTGGGAACCTCATTTCAAAAGCGCATAGAGATGTGTGTCAATCAAAATGGCCAACATGTGGAACATTTATTATAATTTTTTCTACTGAGTTATTTGAAGAAACCTCTTTTTTAAGTTTATTTTTGAATGTTGTAATTATTGCTCAATAAAACGAAGACGGTTGTAATTAGCCATAGGGAAGTACTTACAAAAAATGTTCGTTTTTCATTTTTACATCACATCGTTGAAAAATATACAGGGTGTTCCATTTGAAAAAAATTGAGAAAATTCAATTTAAAGAGTTCTTAATTGAATACTAATTTTTGACCACCCTGTACATTTTTAGGAAATGAAAATGATTCAAAAATATTAATTAGATGTCTCGTAACTGGTATTCACACAAGTTTTTCTTAAAACCCATAATTGTGACTGTGGTGATTTTTTTAATATCCATCTGCAGATGGCATTATTTCAACAAAAAAATTCATTACATAAAAGTGGTTGGGAGATAGCCAATAATAATATAAGAATGAATAGAGCCTAAAAAAAAGGCACTTGGTCCTGTAATTTCGTCTTGGCTCGCCCTGTATGTTCGAAAATAATTTCCAGTTATAGACTTTTTTATCTAGTTTACTTGCAATTTTTTAAAAAATTTCTAGCTATCGTAGAACTCGAGATATCGAGTTCCGACGCACTATTGCCCAACCCTGTATACTAATAATTTCTTAATATTTCCAAATTTCAATTTTTGGTCTCTTGCTCTTCAGTGTTAAAATTCATCGTTCTCCCAAATTACTAAAAAAGGGTTGGAAAAATCTAAGGGTCTGGCTTTAATAATGGAAAATCGTATTAAACATTAAACTCATTTTTTTTCTTAGTTATGCTCACAATAAACGACACATATATTTTTTTTTGTGGTAACCCGTATATCTATGTGTACTCATCAATTTCTAGGCTTCTGAGGAGGCCTAAAACTTTCCTGAGGGTTGTAGTTCCTACTTCGATAGATATTGTGGATACCTACTCCAAATGTCGTAGCCTTTGGCGGATGAGAACTTTGATTAGCAAATTATGTGTTTCACGGTTTTCGCTTCATATGTACAGGTGACATATTTGCCCATTTTTTTGACATTGTATCTCAGTTGCCAATGATCTGTGAAGGCCTGTTAGTATCCTTAACTTTGGTTAACCGAGTTGGAGTAGCTCTCTAGCTCATTTTCCGAGTAGTTTATAAACTTCTTCGCTTGCCTTTGATCTGGAATTTACTTCCAGTAGGAGGATTTATGTTCCTTTTCCTAATTTCTGACCTTGTCTGTTGTGTGGCTTTTAGATATTCCACAAAACGGTTCTGGTCCGTTGAATGATAATCCTGCACATTCCTTAGCAAGGCTATCAGTAATCTCATTCCCTTCTATTTCTTCGTGACCTAGCACCCACATCAAAGTAATCTTGTTCTTTGCCAATTGCTTTACTGTTTGTAGACATTCCCAGATTATAAAGCTTTAAGTGCTGTCTGATTGTCTGAGAGGATATAAATTCTTGCTCTTCGTGTGCCGTTTTTAATGCATTTCTACCTGAAAGTTGGTGGGAGTTTGGCCTAAGGCCTTTGATAGCCTACATTTGGGCCTACTCCTCCCTCCTTTTTTTGAATCATGTGTATAACACATAAGGGATCCCTTTTCAAATCTGAATTCTCTAGAGCTGCATATTTTGCAATCTTCTCAAATATCCGCTCATATCCGAGTCAGTAGGTCTGGTCATTGAGACTAACTGAAATTCATTCAAAATACTCAGATGTCTCAGATTTCCTGGTTTAAATTTCCTGGATGCAGTCTTTGAGCACTGATGGCTGCTTTCTACTTTACAAGCATATGTAAAGGGAGCAGATCAAGCAATGCTTCCATTGCTGCTGTTGGACAGGTTCTGCTTCACATAAGGGTGCGATTTTACTTTTCCCTATTTTTAAAAATTAAAACAAAAAGTAACTTTTTTCTATGAACGTTATTGACAGTAACTGTATTGTTTACAGTAATTAAATTGTGGTTTGTTAATATTGTTTTATAGTTTCTTTGTGACTGATATTGTATATTCATAGACTTCTTTGTTTGCCTGCACTTTTTGATCATATCCATTGTTTGACATTTTTATTCTTAATTTTTTTTAGCTTCGTGTTATTCAAAACAAAATAATCTTTAGTTATTTCCAGAAAATATAACTTATCGTTACTTAAAATTACTGAAAAACTAAGTAGCTAACTTCAAATACAAATAAATAATTATTGTCCAACTTTAGTAGCCAAAGAACAGCATTCAAAAATTGATTGTCAATAGGGAACTTGCACATTTTTTTTTACTTCATAAAAATGTTCTACAATACTAAAAAATAAGATATGCAAAATATGACGCCTTAATTCCCAATAATAAATTTGTTATAAATTATTAAAGTTTCGCGCGCGAGCGAACCGTTTCAAACAGGTTCAAAATCGCGGGAGTAGTCGTGACATCACACCATACAATTTACAAACGACGACGGAGATCCCAGCACTCGACCGCTTGATTTCAGATAAATTTTAAGTGTATATTTAAAATGGAAACAAAAACTCCTTATTTTAAATATTGCATTGTACCGTTGTGTAAGAATACTACAATGAAAGTGCCAGATAAAGTATTTATAATATTGCCAGAAGATAAGATTCGTCGATCAAAATGGCAAAAAGCGTGTAGAAGAAATGAAAAAGACATTTCACAGAGCAGTAGGTCTCTACATGTGTGTGATCATTTTAATGTAAGTACATTATTAAACACTATATGTCTATCTACTAGTTTTTCGCAGGCGGGCAATAAAATATTCCGAATTCCGAATTATTGAATTTTAATTAGGGTAGGATTAAAGAAAGAATGTGTATACAATGTTAGAAAATAAGATTAGTAGATAGAATATAATTTAGTGATACTAAGTAAAGGTAATTTCCTGGTGCGAAAGTAAACAGCTATTTATTATTATACTCTTCGCAAATACGATTACGAAGAGTATATTGCATTTGATCGGGACATTTCTAAAATCGTTAATATCGCTCGCAGAGAAAAAATCATTTCGTTCGTCATCGAATTCTGAACAACTTTCAAAATGTCCGTCTGTTCATCTGTCCGTCCGTCACGGTTCTTGTAAGCACGATAACTAAAGAAAGAAAAGTCCGATCGAATTGAAATTTGGGTTATAAGTTAGTGTTAGCTAGAGGAAGAAGTCCATTGTTTTTGAAAAAAATCAAATAGTAAATAAAAAAAGTTATAGGACATTTTATTTAAAAATATGAATCTACAGAGGGTTGCAATTTTCAATGTGCTACTAAAATTGAAGTAATTTTCTATAGACACCAAAATGCTGTAAAATATACTACCACAAATTTCGCCTACGCAGTCGGCATCATCGGGAGATGAAAAAAAGTTGAAAATTGAATATGTGATCAATATATTAGGTATTGTAAGAATGAATCTTAGTTTATACTATAAAATATACTGCCACGCATTTCACCAATACAGTCGGCACCATCGGGAGAGAAAATTAAATATGTAGTCAATACATTAGGTATTGTAAGAATGATGTTTATAAGACAAACACAAGATTCTTTTCAAAAAACTGCGAAGGGTATCCTATAGAATGTGCAACAATTATATAAAAGTTCAATAACACTACTGTCTGCGAAGAGTAAAATGTTTACCTCTAGTATATATATTATATTGCAAATACCTTTCCCTTGCCCTTTAATTTATTCTATTCAAATCTTACATTTATCTATTATGTGAATGATAACACGACACAATCACTTATTTCCCTTGCCCCAAAACATAGTACGAAAATACCTACGATAGGTAATTATACATTTGCGCAACATTTTCTTTGCAGCAAATGTCTTCTATAGAGACACTTTACGCGTGTGTACAAAAAAAAACACGAAAAATATAGAAGTGGCTGTTGTAAAGAATTACCCTAAATTCTTTCAAACATAAGACTAAGTCTGCTAAAAATGCTTAGTTGCGACTAAGCATTTTGTAGTTATTTCATTTTATTCCGTGCTCAAGTCATAACTATTTTATGTTTATAAATTATTACTAAAAGCTAAAAAAATACATACTTCTCTGCCTTGACCCCGCGGACCTCTCCAAGGGAAAAGCTTTCACTATTTTGTATAAAAGATGCCACCATAAGCATATCCACTTTAGGCAAATTATCAGATTGGCCCTTTGAAAAACCTTGTTCAGTCATTTTAAAATATCTGTACAACTACAATAAGCGGTACTATAAAACACAATTATATATTTATATCAGAACAGTCACTAACAAATCAACCACAGTCTAATAACACCATATTGTACATATGTTTATATAGAATGTCATACTTTGTTAATTTGTTTGTATTATTATTTTTAAGTATTTTATGAATGAATTGATTTTTAGTTTTTTTTTTCTGTATATAATATATGTATATATTAATATAAATCTTACTCTGTACCCCATACAAGTTGTAAATAATCTACTTAATTGTGAATAAAGATTTTAAATTGGAATTGGTAAACATCTGATTGTGTTGCTTCCCGGCGCGACGACTACCGAATATTGTATGGTGTGACGTCACAGTCAATAGTAGCTCGTTTCGGGCCACTTCAATTTTATCGCTGTTTAAATCCTTTATACTGATCGCGTGGAATTAGAAATCTTATTTTTTTGTGAAGTACACGTTTTATTACAACGTTACGCTATGTTTTTTAGTATTATTTTTATTTTTAAAATTATAGGCAAGTTCCCTATTCTTATAAGACTTTGGTGGCTAAAATATCTTTTATTCTTTTATATCCAATGTTTATATGCATGAGTGGTGCAAACTTAACGTGTTCAACAAGATGAGACGTAGAACACAAGGTATCTCTAAGCATATTTCTAACAAAGGGTGTTTTTTTGAGAGGTATGTTTCTCTGTGTGTGTGTGTATATATATAAAGGTGTGCATGCATGAATCTATTGTATTTGTGCGTAGCAGGTAAGATTTGATGCTGTATACCTTTCCCTTCAACACTCTGATATATCAATCATGTTAAGACACATATCGATATCATTTTGGACTGGGCTCTGACGACTTAATGACAGAAGCTATAAAAATCCACCTTTTACACTCTGGGCGATTAAAAAATTACATGAGTGGGTTTTATTTCTATTATTAGTGAATCTGTCAGGAAAACTTGTTTTTGGATGCTCTTGAATTTTACGATTATGTCTAAATAATATATAAATATTTAACACAAAATTCCGTGTTACGTATTAACAGCAAAGCATAATATTTGTTAATATGTTTTATATTCATTTATTCAAAAATATATTAAAATGCGACAGAAGACACGAAAGGAAGACGATGATATAATTATTGATGACACAAGTATTAAATTATGAATTAAAAACGAAGCAATTATGTTTTTCATACGTCAAATAACGGTATTTATTAATTATTCGGAATTTTAAATTTTTGACAATGTTCTTTAACATTAAATTTTCTGTAATATTTAACATATTCCCCTACTATCTGATTCAAATGTATTGAATCTTCACTTTAACTGCGGATATCTAAAAAACGACTGAGCAGAAAAAAAAATAAAAATTGTCTATTCATTATGTGTCTGTTGTGAACCGCTAATTAAAGTTTGATTGACTTACTTTAAAGATACTCTGGTCACATTAAATTTTAAGTGGTCATTTTTTGGAAACTACTTATTAGTTTTATGTAAAATTTTGTGGTGATATGTTCGCTTGATCTGTTTTAACTTTTTCAATTCTTTTTGTCCGAAACCTTCATAATTATGTACAAAAATGTGCCACCATGTCTGTTCAGTTATCTTTGGAGATATAGTGAAAATTCTTTTTTAGAACATTAACTAGTAATCAGATAAACGATTACCCGAAAAAACATTTAAAAATATTAACGGTTAATTAATTGCAGTCCTTTAAATAAATAAATAAAGATAGACATATTTACATTATCTATTGAGCTTGATAGCTCAATTAATATTGGATACTTTTGAAATCTTTTGAAAAGAATATTGCAAGGGAGCCTGGTAAATTTTGGTCATTCGTTAAAAATAAAAATAAATGTACCAACATCTCTACTCAGATGTCTTATAATGATAAGCATCTCGACAATTCTAAAGAGATACTTAATGCTTTTGCAGATTTTTTCTTTACGCACAATCAGGCAGTCAACAGTTCCACAATTAACATCAGGTGCTTTGATGAAAATGAGGTACTTAACGCTCTGAAAAACTAAAACCTAAGTTAACGACCGGACCTGATGGTGTTCCTGCATTTTTAGTAAAAGACTGTGCTAGTATTTTGCACACCCGCTTACGTTTTTATTTAATCTATGTGTCACAAACTGTTGCCTCCTGAAATCTGGAAATGTTCAAAAGTGTGTCCGGTTTTTAAGAAGGGTGATAAACATGATATTAGCAACTTTAGACCAATATCTATCAAATGTAATTTTTCAAAGGCCCTTGAAATTTTACTCCATGATAACATTTACTATAGTGTTAGCAACCAAATATCGGTGTACCAACATGGTTTTATGAAAGGACGTTCTACCACCTCTAATCTGTTATCCATAACCCAGTCTATTTCTGAAGCTATTGATCAATGCAGGCAACTTGACGTAATATATACAGATCTCTCGAAAGCATTCGACCGACTGGATCACTCCATACTTCTAAACAAAATGTCTGTTTTTGGTTTTTCGCCGTCTTTGTTATTATTTTGTCATGCTTATCTTTCGGATAGAAGGCAATATGTTGCGTATAATGGTTTCCAGTCTGTCGAATATATTGCTACATCCGGAGTCCCACAGGTGTCAATTCTCGGTCCCCTGTTGTTCAACATATTCATTAACGATATTGTGAATGTTATTGATGTGTCCTGTCTACTTTACGCTGATGATGTTAAAATTTTTAAAGTAATTTCTTGTTTGGAGGACTGCGTTTTTCTGCAAAACAGCCTTTCAAACTTATTTAATTGGTGCGTTGAAAACAACTTAAATCTGAGTGTGTCTAAGTGTAACGTTATGACCTACACAACTAAATCTGAAGCTGTTATGTTTAATTACAATATTGACAACGCAGTCCTTCAACGACCTTCTACTCTTGCTGACCTTGGCGTAATATTCGATAGTGAACTTTCATTTATACCTCACATAAATAATTTAGTGACTCAATCTTTTAAGACTCTTGGGTTCCTAATTAGACCTAGCCGAGACTTCTCGAATATCAGTACACTTAAAACTTTATACTTTGCTTTTGTTAGGTCTAAACTTGAATATGCGTCTCATGTTTGGAACCCTCACTACAGAAATCACGTAGACTCTTTGGAGAAAGTGCAAAGACGATTCTTAAAACTATTATGGCTTAATTCTGAGGGAGCATACCCGTCTATCGGTGTTCCCCAACAAGAGTTGTTGACTAAGTTTTCCATGACATCTCTTGAAAATAGACGCGAATATTTTTCTCAAGTATATCTATATAAAATCTTACACAATCAAATTGACTGCCAAGAATTATTAGGTAAATTAAATTTTCATGTGCCTAGTGTGAATTTTCGGAGAACACAAACTTTTTACGTCTCATTTTCGCACTCGAATATTCTTAGACTCTCTCCTCTATTTACTATGTGCAACAATTACAACAGCAACTGTGGGCAGTTTGATATTTTTCATTGCAGCCTTAATTTTATTAAAAAATGCTATAATAACTAAGTCTTTGTTTCTCTTTTTTCTTTTTCCGTCTTAAACTGTCTGAAATTATTTTATTGTTATTTTTATACAATGTTTTATTGTTATTTTTATACAATGTTTTTTTCTTTTTAAATATCTTTTCTATATACTTATACTGTATTGTATTTTTTGTTTTGAGTATTTTTCCTGCTCTAGAAATGGGTTTACCTGTTGAGCAGTGTATGCAAATAAATAAATAAATAAATAAATAAATCTTGATTCTGAAAATTCTGCATTTTATGTAATCGATCAAATTTAACATATTTAACTTTCCCAGTTTTCTGAAAATGTCTAAAATATGTCCTGTTTATAAAGAGAATAGCTAAGGAGATATAAACAATTACCGTCCTATTATAAGAATAAATAGTTTGTCAAAGTTGTCTGAAATAGTTCTATTTGACTATATTTTTCCTAATATTTCAGAAAAAATTGTCCTAATCAACACGGGTTTATGCCAACTACAAATCTACTATACTTAACTTAGTATCTTTGTAAAGCACTGGATAAGGTCGGTCAAGTTGACATCATTTACATTGATATTTTCAAGGCTTTCGATAGGCTTGACCATGGTATCTTATTAAATAAATTAAGAAATATCGGGTTATCTCACGAATTTGTTTCATTTTTTAACTCATATTTGCATGGTAGATCGCAGTATGTCTATTACCATGAATACAAGTCTGCCGAATTTACAGCAGATTCAGGAGCCCCCCAGGGGTCAGTACTTGGTCCCCTCCTATTCAACGTTTTTATAAACGATATAGTCAAAAATCTATATTGCCAGTATCAGCTATATGTTGATGATTTAAAAACTTACAACATAATAAATTGCGTGGATGACATATAGGACTCCTTATGCTGGACTTACAAAATATCCCCAATTGGTGTTGTAAAAATAAATTACCTATAAATGCTGGAAAGTGTAAAGTTGCTACTTACTCTCGTAGACAAAGTGTGCTCAATAATGTATACAAAATAAATAATTGATACTTTCAAGGACTTGACATTTCACACGGAAGTTTCTCATACTAATCTATTAAAATATTTTCTTATTAATGTAATATGCAATAATTATTATAACAAAATAGATATGTTCCATTGTAAAATCAATGATATAAAATCAGTGTTCAAATAATTAAGTAATTTATAATGTGTCATATTCATATTCTATGTATTATGTATTATATGTTCTCACTGTATGTAATTCCAACTCTGTAATTGGGACTTGTCCGGTTGAGTTGTTGTATAAATAAATAAATAAATATTATCAAAAGATTGTGTTAAAAATGTCACCCACTACAAGTGGAAAAAGAGGTAGGGTCTCTTGGGTCGGTCCTAAATCATTATTACATGTTAATATTTTTCTACAATGTATCATAAACTTCTTATAATTCTCAAAATTTTTATTACATATTAATATGTAATATTTATTGTGTCAAATTACCTTTCCTAATATATTAATATTTCAAAAACAAACATAACACTGAGCACTGTGAACTGTATACACACTGGCGAGTATTAAAATGATTTAATATTTTTGACTATGTAGCGTAGCGAATCAAATGCCAAACACCGTCCCGCGAAAGTAACTAACACTACTCGGTCATAAGGTAAAGCCAACTGCGGAACAGGGAACACGGGCTTAGTTGCCTATAAATTATATACGACAAATCCCGACTTCCCCCATAGATCCTGGTTGCATGACTTGTAGTATATGCAATCAATATACTAGCATATAAATAAACTCATATATATCAATTAACTTAATTATACAAAAGCTCGTTGAAAAATTTAATATTTCATATAACTGCCATGCCGGCTCTGCAAAATGGCAAAAATTTCCGCTACCTGGAACTTTCATAAACAACACTTGTTTTTGCTTTCATCATATGGAATTCTTCATCTGAAGCCTCTGTGATAAATCGGTCAATTTCTTCCCGTGAAGAAACCTTTGATTTCTTAGGATGGTATCCTGACGATTTCCTTTTTAAATGTGTGGTCAGCTTGTAAAATTTGCAAATATCAATGTCCTTCTGTAGAGTAAGCATCGATTTTAACATTGAATAAATACTCCATAAGGTAGACGACTTAAAATTTGAAGCCTTTTCTGCACAAAATTCTAGGAGCACATCTTTATTAATTAACTTTACATTTTTTTTGGTTACACCAACGTTTAAAAGTTATGTATGCTTATTCGTACCATCTTTTTGACTTCTCTGGTACAAGTTGGATACAGCCGATGCTACAGCTTCCATAATATTCTCAGGAAGATTGCAAAAATAGTCTACTTTAAACATTTTAATAAAAAAAAAACACCACAGAAATTTGACAATCCCCGATTCCTAAGCTGAAGCTGCACGTGCGAGGGTTACACTTGTAAAAAATCGAAGGCACACAACCATTCCACTCCTCTTGGAGTTAGCCTACTTATCCTGTAAAGTATCACTTCCCTGATTTGTTACGTAAATAACTATTATTTTATCGATACCTAAAATTTTATTTACATAGGATGCACATTTTCCAAGATATATTGGATTAGAAATTGATATGGTCAACATTTTCTTAAAAAAAAGAGACATATTTAAAATAAATTAGCAAATCTTCGAAATTGTTCCACGTTATTCAAATTTCAGTGAGTGGATTATAATGGAAACACAAGGATCACGTAATTTTTTTCAATTTTTGCTACTCCGCCAATTTCTAAGATATTTTCAAATATATAAAGTGAATCGTATATTAATAATTGTTTAGCATTTGTCTGTAATTCTGGCTTTGTGACTGGACTCCTACGTTAAAAAAATAACTGGAAATTAAATCGTTCCAAACTGTCACAGTGAAATTTTTATTTGAGGTGAATATAATCTTTTACATAAGATTTTTGGGACCCACAATAAAACTGTCGTATTTCTCTGACATTCACCCTAATATAATATCTTCTGTGATAAATCGTATTCCCTTAGAAATTTTGGTAAACCGCTAACTGATTTTGAATTATAGTTTTACGCCACATCTAATTACCAACCGGTTAGGCGAGTCCTTTTTAAAAGGACTGTAGATCAAGATGATGATATCTTACTAAGCGGTATTAAGAAAAACCGGTATACTATAACTTTTGTTACTCATAATAGTGATTTGGCTACAACTAACAGGGACGTCAATTTTTCTACTTAAAGTGTTTGATGAAAAGGAAAAATTGTGTATATCCTTATAAAAAATTTAGGGCATTACAGTACTAATAATCGATACTCACTCGATAATAGTTTAGTCTCGGATAAACAAAATGTTATACAGCTACTTTTATTATTATCAAAAATATATTTATTTTCGTTAACCATTAAGAAACATCAAGCTTTTATCGGGTAGTAAATTTATATCTAGAACATTAAATTAAATTTATATCTAGAGCATTAACAACTTGATTTCACACATAATTAGAAAAATCTTCAATGCTTCCGATATACTTAACAAAAGAAAATATAGGAAAATACGATGACTTTCATGATTTAAGCTGTTATAAATATATTACAAAACTAATATTAATACACTGAGCAAAACAGATTAATATTTTTTTTGTCGCAAGAGTTTTGTTATTTTATTATTAATCAAAAATAACGTTAATCAGTATCAGAATTGTAAAATATCAAAACAACGTGTCGATAATATAGGTAATAAATATAGTTTAAAAAAACTAAAAAACACGCTTTTAAAGCACATCAAACTAAAAAGTGAAAAATAATTATTAATATAAACTGAAAACAATAATGAACGAAAAATACTAGTATTATTGTGAAAAAGGCGTGGGTTGCTCGATATACGAAAAATATGGCACAAAGCGCCCCACGCTTTTTTCACAATAATACTAGTATTTTTCGTTCATTATTGTTTTCAGTTTATATTAATAATTATTTTTTCACTTTTTAGTTTGATGTGCTTTAAAAGCATGTTTTTTAGTTTTTTTAAACTATATTTATTTTTCACTTTTTAGTTTGATGTGCTATGAAAGCGTGTTTTTTAGTTGTTTTAAACTATATTTATATTGCTTATTGATGCTGATATTATAACATATTACGATCCAACAGATATTTCTGAAAAAAAAATATTTTTTTATTTCAGCCGTGGAATTCGAACTCACTCCGGAGAAGTTTGTCGTTTCGCGTCGACTGCCTTAGCCCGCTCGACCACCGCTACCTACCTGACAATCGCGGAATGTGCTTATTATTAAGCCTTTGCTCTTACTCAGAGAATACGTGAGGAAAGGACTGGCGATCCTGATCAGGATAATGATATAAACTTATCAAATTATTGTATTGTTACCTGTTCTTCGTAAGTGTACAAAGTTTTAATTAAATCTGTCCGTTTAAAGTGGGTCAAAATCGAGTTCAAAGAGTCGGTTACAAACAAACAAGCAAACAAACAAACATACAAGTGAAGCTAATAAAAGCGTGTTAAAAAATAACTTTACTATTTAGTGATATCAGAATTGTAAAAATGTCACACCAACATATTGTCGGTATTAGGGAAATAAATGAAGAGTTTACTTTTTTGATAGTAAAAAAGGAAGACAATTAACATTAAAAACAAACAAAAAAACAAATAAATGTTTTAGGACACATACCAGTTCGTATGGCAAATGGAGGACTCGAAACAATCAACATTTTTGGGCCCCCCCCACTTCTTAACGTTCAAAACATAAAGAAAAAAAGACTATAGTTATAAAAAAGATTTGCAAAATAATAAAACACAGTAATAATCAATATAAATATGTTACAATAATATAAAGAAGAGAAAAGTAAAAAAATATATATTTTGTATATAAGAAAGCAGATAAAATAAAGATTGAATATTGAAACAATGTTTTCTTTGTTTAGGCCTTGCCACAGCCTTCTTTAAGTACATACGTAAAGAAGGCTGTGGCTTTGCGTGCAAGTACTGCCAGTTCAATACCGCCTGTTGAGAAATAATGCGTTAATTCTATTAATTCAGCAGATCCTTAGATTTTTTGACGAACGATAGTTTTTGCGGTCGTCTCCCTGAGACCTTTTGGTGAATTTTGTCTCTTTATCTGATATGTATTGTTACAAAGAATGCAAAATGGTTGCTAAAATGTTTGAATGTTTGTTTGAAGAAATAGTGAAGATTTTTTCCAAATTACTATTTTGCAGTGATATAGAGTTATTTGATAATGAAAAAAAAATCATAAAAATCGGTCAGGAATTGCCAATGAAAAAGTTTGAACAAAGAGGCCAAAATACAAAAACATTACTTCTGTGATTAGAACTGGCCCTATTATGGGTGCTGCTGAATATATGAATTTTTTAAGCACTTACAACTTCTAGTTTTTTCGGTTTCTTATAAATATTTAAATAATCAGACGTACTAAGTTAATGTAGTTTTAGGACTTTGTTATTGTTCTAACTATGATAACATAAATTTCCAGTTGTTAATTTTTGTCGTAATAAAAATTTGTGATGTGATATTCTGAAAATGAAAATAACTACTATTTTCATTGTTAGATCACAAATTTGAATTATAGTAAAAATTTCGTATTAATGTAGTCGTTGATTCGGCGAAATCCCAACCTAAACTAGGATTTCAATACTATTTATCAGACACTAACATATTTTTATAAAGAGTTACTAATTGTTTGTTACGCGTTACCAAACGTTGTGGTGAGAATGACAAAAAATATGTTACGTGCTAATACACGTTTACTTGCTAGAAATAATATATTTAAAATGACAAAGTTTGATTAATATTGGAAGATAGTTAAAATAATTTATAATCTCTCAAGTTTTCAGGGTTTTATGTTTGTCTAATAAATAGAATGACCTTATACCGAATGAGTATAAAATTCTGATTTATAATAATAATGATATTCAGATGTCAAGGTTAGGTTTTAAAGCATTGGTTAAAAGTTAAACGTCGTTAGGCTATAAATTTACCATACAGAAAAATTCCCAACCATGTAGTTTGAATTTGAAATGCAAATTGTAATAATTAATTAGTAATAATTAGTAAATACGCCAGTAATAATACATAGCGATAAATTTGATAAATACTGAGGCATATTAATTAATAAAAATTCTAAACACGTTTGTATATATTACAATACAAGAAGATAAATGTATTATGTATACTTTATAATCCATTACTTTACTTCAGGCCTATTTAAACACAATAAAAAACCGAATACATGATTCCGTGACCGAAATATGCACATTTATCAAATAATGTGGAATCTAAAATTCTTCACGATTCACTACGGAACATCCAGTATAGCTCCTACGCTTTTTGGTGAGTTGCATAACAATAACCTATCTACCTGAAATTTTACCACAGAGAATATATTTTGTCGCTTTATTATTTTTTTATGAATATTATAAAATGACACCACGGAAAATTTATGGAACAACGCATTACAATTGCAAATTTTTTCGGTATTGATGTGAAACGCTTCTTCACACCGTTGAGAATTATCACATTGTTGTCAAATTAATGTAATTAATGGAGAAATCCTCAAATTTTAAATTTATTTTGGGAAAAAACCAGGAATTTTTAAGGTTGTGATTTTGCAGAGTAATTAAGAAGTAGGCATTTATTTTTGGTTTATTATAAATATTTAAAAAATTTCATATTTAAAATAGTTTTAGGACTTTGCTACTATTCTAATGGTTATAATAATATAAAAGTTTAGTTGTTACCTTTTGTTATAATTAAAATTTGTGATCTAACAGTGTTACTAAGCATCGTCAGAATTTCAGCTCACAAATTTCACTTACGATGAGAAATAACAACTTAAATTTTATATTATAATCGTTAGTAAGCCCTAAAACGATGGAGTCGATGAAAATCGAAAAAAATTTTGAATTTAAAATAGGTGCATGCTATAGGAATTCGAACCCGGGAGTCGGCAGATAGTGAAACCAGCTACCTTTGCACTCAACGCCTTAGCCCACTTCGGTACCGAGCTCGAATTTGATAAAGATTTAAAGCAAAATGGCATTTATCAGAGTTAAACGCTATGCCAATAAGTATTTGCAATCGGCAACGTCCGGGGTCACCTTTTCTTATTTAAAATCTCCAATCGGTTATTGACAGTTCTAATAACTAGAGCGCGGACAAAAAATTTCAAGTATGCATTCACAATGGTTATAAACCATTGCATTTCAAATAATCGTATCACACTTTCGGCTTCGCATATTCTCAGATAAACGTTTCTTTTCAACTGCGGTTATATACGAAACACCAGTTAATTTGTCAACAGGTTAATGTTGGCTGTCTTCCAAAAACTTCTCAACTGACAGCTTCTGGTGTCCACAGAACATGATGAAGCTTGGAGGTATCATCATATCATCATTGCTCCATATTTTGTTATGACGGGTAGAATATATCGGGAGAAATAATCGATAATCGATTAGTTCATCATTTATTTATTGTTCTTACAATAATCGATTATAACCGATAAATCGGTCATCGGATATTCGATCTTCGAATAATTGATCATTGAATAATCAAAAATCGATTATCGAATAATCGATTATCCGTTAAACAATCATCGAATAATTGATTATCGAGTAATCGATAATCGCCAAAACAATTAATATATTATCGATCAATATAAGACGCGGCAGAACTTGGTATTAGAAATATTCAATGCTCTACTTTGCTTTTACTGTCATGTCTTAAAATGTTGGCAACAGTCCTCTTCAAGTCTCCAGTGCCACAGTGCTACTACAGTAATGGTAATGGTAATGGTGAGGGAGGCTGATGCCTGGCAAGTAGGCCACAGACGGGCCCTTTTTACCAACCCCCAGCTGTCCCCTCAGCCATGTGCTTCTCTTGCTCCCTCATCGAATATTTCCGACCTTCTGATGAAGGTCAGAATGTCACTCATTGCGAGGGAGCTCATCTCCTCCCTTAGAAGCGCCTCAGAACCGAAGATACTGTGTCTCAGGCGCCCAAACGCTTCACATTGTCCCAGGAAGTGGTAAGATGTCTCTTCATCACTCCTGCATCTTGGACATGTAGGGTCTTGCTCAATACCTATCAATGATAGATGCCTCCTAAGTCTGCAGTGGCCTGTCAGAACACCGATTAAGAGATTCAAAGTTTTACGACTCCGTCCCAGCAATCAGGCCGATCTCGATTTGTTCGGCCCTGTCCCAAAATCTCGGGTTTGCCTGCAGGCCCTGTTGGTCCTCTAGTGCGTCCTCAGTGTCTCGTGGGCCCACTCATTGAGGGCCGTTTTGACCTGCCTTCTTGAAATACCTAACATAGACTCAGGCCCGTGACAGAGTTCCTCGGCTCCGAGTCTAGCCAATTCACCGGCCCTCTCGTTGCCTGAAACTCCCATATGTCCCGGGACCCATACCAGTCTCACTTGTTTATGCCTGGCCAGCTCTTCTAGGGCATCCCCACACTCCTGGACGAGAGCCGATCTCGTCCTGGGGGAGCACACCGCCTTTAGAGGAGCCTGGCTGTCGGAGCAGATGTATATTATCTGTTCCGCCCCATTCCTAACCTCAGCCCTACCTGCCACCGCTAGGATGGCGTAAACCTCTGCCTGGAAGACCGTGGTGTACGAGCCTAGAGCAAAGCTCTCCTGTACTTCTTTGCCTTCCAGATATATGCCCGCCCCGGAAGACGGTCTAGTGGCCAGCCGAGATCCGTCTGTGTAACACACCAGAGAGTCCGGGCGGAAGTCAATTCTTCCTTCGCTCCACTCCTCTATACTGGGAAGAGTGAGAGTGTAGTTCCTTTCCAACCTTAGCTGATCTTTCGCTTCTCTCACCTTCAGGACAGAGAGAGGGATTTCCCTATCCGTCAGTCCAGCAATTGCTGCGTGACCTTCAGCTCTGCCTGAACACTGCCAGCTCCCAGAATCCCGCATTCTCAGATAGGCCGCCATAGCCTCCCTCTTTATCCACGACGGAAGCGTTGGCTACTACAGTAAGTTTTGTGATGTCAGTCTGCTGTCGTGTAATGCTCTATGTTTTTCTATGCATGTCACTTTAGTCGTTGGTTGTTGAGTTGAGTGTTATTGTTTGGTTAATATAATATAAGTAATGACTAGGGCTGGGAAACATAATCGATTAATCAATAAATTAATCCATAATCACTTACCGATTGTTTGATTATTGTTTTCACAATAATCGATTAACAGATTTTAATCTATAATCGAAACGATTTGATTTAATGAATTGATAATAAAATAAAATTACTTAGAAATTAAATAAATGTTATTCTTTCAAATTTGATTTAATTTTTTGATAATAACAAAACAAAATTACTTAGAAACCATAGGAAATGCTCAAAATAACCACCATCAGCCTCATTGCCACCATTTAGACTCTGACGTAAAGATCTTCTGATCCTTCTACAAACATGACGATTCTCTCTAATTCTTTCAAACTCGTCCTCTATCTGTTGTAATAATTCTTCCCTTGTATTAACTGGCATTTTATAAGCGATTTATCTCAAGTGACTCGAGAGATAATAGTCTAAAGGATTTATATCTGACGAACGAGGTGGCCAAGCCATAGCCAAACCCACCACGACAAATCCAACGATGACCGTACCAATTCTGGCAACTCGTTTCTTATGAAATATAGATAAGATCCGTAATTCAGTCTATAATTTCAAGCAATAATAATTTCAGCAAATATTAATGGAAAATTGATATTAAAAATTGCATTAAATTTAATTATTAAAAATCACTGACAAAATCCTTACCTGGGACCGAAATCCCTAGGTAACAATTCTTGAACTTGTGCAAAATGGCATGGTTTTACCTGTTGCTCCTGTAGCTCCTAAAGACGTCGAGATATTTCCTAACTCATTTCGAACAATTCTCGTACATGTACCAGATCATTTGCGACTGAATTTAACATGGCTTCTTCAATTTGAACACTACGACGATATCTCCTGCATCCAAAATCCCCTTTATGTGGCTTCAGATAGCCGGTTTCTCTTAAACGTCGAAGAACTTTCTCAAATATGCTTTTTTTCTGGAAATATTCGATGATACAGCCGAACAGCTTCTCTCGAAATTTGTGTTGCTTCACCATAAACTAATAGCATCAGTCAATTCATTCGAAGAATAGTAATTAATGAAAATAAAAACACAAGAAATCAAATCTTGCATTCGAAAAGAAGTTACTTCCAAAATAAACTGCTGAAAACTGTTATGCTTGTGACATTGGATTTTAGGTTATCATATTTTGTTTAATTCATAGCATATTATGATTATTTATTCGGTTACATTTTTGGTTTGGATATTTTTATTTCGCATATTTTATAAAATTTCGTTTATCTCCTGACCAGAACTCAAACTAAGTGCCAAGAGGCAATTTTAGTTTGTAACTAGCCTAACTGGAGAGATTATCTAATCACACTTGCCATCGTAAATTACATTTGCTTGTTCTCTTGTTTCATGTATTTGAATATATGTATATGCATTTATACCTAATAAAGCCGAATACTATTATTATCACTAATTTTACATTATAGTATAATACACAATCAAGTGTTATTGTAACCGATGAAATTTTGTATTCTTTTGCAAATAAATATATATTGTCTATCTTAACTTTAATTATATATCATATATATGTGTGTGTATATAATATGTACCTGAGGACATTTCAAAGTATGTATTAATGTATTTGCATGCATGTATGTGTGCATATGTACATGTGTATGAAATGTGCTTTATCACATATATATGTACATATATTGTCTAAAATTATTGCTATTATTTTATTTTTTTAAGATTATTGTATTGTATGTTTATATACTAATATATAGGTGTGTATATGCTTGTGCGTATAAGTGCGTGTATGTATATGTGTGTATGTGTGTGTATATGTGTGTATATGTATATATGTATGTATATATGTATATATTTATATACGTATATATATGTGTATATATGTGTATATATGTATGTGTATGTATATATGTATATATGAGTATATGCGAGTATACATGTGTATCGGTATGTATATGAATATAATCAAATGCACTATATCACGCTCAAATATCTTTGATATTTTGTGGTGTACCATGTTTATTTGTATAATGCAATTATAATTCCATTTATGTATTGTATGTATATATTAAAAATAAACATTATTCTATTCTATTCTATTATATTCTATTCTATCGTGTGCTCTAGCCAACTATCTCACCGAGCCGGTCGATTTAAATCACATTTTTTATTAACTTTTAAAATTTTGTTTATTTTTCTGATGTACAATAACAGTTTTAAAATGTATCTGATCAAATAAACTTCTTAACTAAAGAAAGTGATATTTCTACTAACCACTTTCAGTTTGTGCTATCATTTGTATCTATGGATAAAACAGGATTAACATATTAACTACAAACAACAAAAACGGTTATTATTCTACCTAAGTTACCTTTACCACCCACATTGATATAGAAATTCATGATCATGTACATAAGCTAAGAAAAATCGCGTACAACGTAATAATTCTTAACATAACTTACATATCCGCCGGTATTAAGATCAATAACATGCAGATCTAATTACGACAAAATGTTGCTGGTCCATATTTATGTTAGAAACATTAATGGCATACTAAATATTTCAAAAAGTCATATTTATTGCGAAATTCGATGTTGTTCGTTCTCTTTATTCTATGATATCACAAGTGATAGCGATCCGCAAGCTGAGGAAACCCTGTAGAGCGTCAGTTGCTAGAAAATAAGCCATCGGCTGAAGATCAACCTATGCTCTTGTATAATCGCTATGTAATTTTTACATACATAAAAAATGTACGTATAAATTCAACTTCATACCGTATCAGGTAATAATGGTAACCCTAAATACGATATTATCCAGTATACATTTATCATAATGATAATAATAATAAAAGTAAAGTAAGCACTAGTGCCATATACCCCAATAAACAACTATGCAGATCCGGACACGTGTTGCGGAGTTATTGCGCCATAACTAAGGAATTTGATCTAGGACCTCGATGAGCACAGTCAACACATAGAGCTCTATGTACACTGCTCGTTTCGGCCCGAAAAATGCAAATAAAAGAAAGAGTGTCCACTGATGTGAAAGTTGCAGATATCTTAAATTTTTTCCAGAGCAGAGCACTCTATTAGGAGCTTCGAATTTTTTCTCAAAATAAATTTCACGACTATAAATCCCATCATTTACAATTGTTGACGGCAAATGTTTCTGAGAGGAGCGAGAATTTTGTCGCTGCATTTTACACACTATTGGTATGATGAACATCCTCATTGGGAAGGAGAAATTTAGAACAAGGTGATTTTGGTGTGGTATTGTGGGACGTTATTTAGTTGGCCCATATTATTTTTTAAACAAAATTTAACCAGACAAATATATACAAATTTTTTGCAAAATGATTTAGCTCCGTTGTTAGAAACTGTTGTTCCCAGACAAATTGTCGGAAATTTATGGTTGCAACAGATGGTGCAACCTCTTATAGTGCAGGCATGGCCCGAAATTATTTGGATTAAAATTGCAGAGATCGCTGGATTGGAACACATGGTGGCCACCAAGATCACCATATCTCACATCGATGGACTTCTTTCTTTGGGATACTCTAACAAATTTGGTATATCAACGCAAGTCAGCACATCTTGAGGAACTAAAGGCGAATATTCAATAGTTATACGATTTAATAAGAGGTGGTGACACGTTAAGAAAAGTCACAACCTATGAAATACGAAAACGCATGAAACTATTGATTGATCAAAAATGGTCGCCAAATTGCTTAAATTTAGCCAATTTTATTGTTCTGATTTTCAAGCAAAACTAATTTTTGGTAAGCTTTCAATGTTCATAGTGGTTCGTATGAAAAAAGTTATGTTAGAAGAACCTTCGTGGGTTCCCTGTAAACTCACCTTTATAATAAAGCTATTGTATCCAAATGAAATAGAGTTTTAGCCCCCTTTAACTTTGAAGGGCTATAACTCTACAGGAAAGCATTTACGGACCCGTGTTATAGAAACTTTAATGTCGTCCAAGGAATCATCTACTGGTCTTGAAGTTTCGACATCACTTAGAAAACATCCTGTGCTTCACTGTTAATAATGCATACGTTATTCAGTTTCACTGTAATACAACAATATGATCATTGTTTAAATATTCAAAGAACTACATTATTTAATCAAAGTCTAGTTTTTGTTACAAGTCAACGAGCATCTTATTATTATAATAATCAGTGTGGTCATGAAAAATGAGGAAATGTGTTTTATTTATTTAATCTGTATTGTGTATTTTTTTTATTTGTTTGAAAATAGTTTTTTTATTGTCACACTCTTACAAGTAAAAAGTGGATATCAGTTTTACTTGCCATTTCGCCTAAAATGATATTGCTTTTGATACACTGAACTGATTCTGCGGTTGGCTCCTTGTGAAACATTATTAAATATTTTAAATATATGAAAGAAATTTGCTTTTTAATGTTTCAAAAATATTTTATTAGAAACTCTACACGTGTTTCGGCTTTTTAAGCCTTTGTCAAGAGTACAGGGAATACTGAACAGTAAAATTTGTGTTCATTGCTAATATAACCACATCTGGTACCTACTGTAAAACTAAACTATTGTAAAATATGTTTTTATAAGTTGAATATTACTTTATTTTTAAATCTAAATTATTTTATTTAAAATATGGTGGCCGGTAAAAATTTGTTGTTCATTCGTTAAATTTTTATTATTTTTAACAGCCTTACTTATTTCTAATTGTTCTAATAGATCAAGTTTCTTTCCTTTCTTTTTCGAATGGAGTAATTTGACATTATTTAAATCTATAAAATGTTTTCTATACAATGTATTGACATGCCCGTGCTATATACATTGTTAACAATAGGTTTCTTGTGTTCCTCGAATCACTTTTTTACATTTCGTCCAGTTTGTCCAATATATATAGCATCACAGTCACTACATTTTAACTCATATACTCCTGTTTCCTGTTTTTTTGTAGCTTTTCAGTTTTGTCTTTATTGCTAATTAACGTTTTACCTAAATTTATTTACTGAAATTGTTTTGACAATTTGAAATTGTTTCAACAAATTTTACTGTTCAATATTCCCTGTACTCTTGACAAAGGCCTAAAAAGCCGAAACACGTATATAGTTTCTAATAAAATATTTTTGAAACATTAAAAAGCAAATTTCTTTCATATATTTAAAATAATTGCTTTTGTTTTTGAGTAAAAGTATATTATGTATATTTTTTGATTATTTGATATTCTACATCAATATTTGTTGAGGAATATTTGCTGAGGAAATACGAGTATATTTCATGCACTCTTTTTCCAAAACACAAGGAAGAGCAATCATATCATATAATCAAATGTATCCTATTACTTTTAATTGAATACATATAATGCATAAGTTGATAGTAGTGGTCATACATAAATTAAAATATATTAAAATTATTACAGTATGCAATTCTAATTTATCATTATAATTATTTATACAGAAAGTAATGTCCAAGTTTCGAATACTAATTTTGCTAACTCTGTTACAGTGAATATGATTTGTAGTGATTTCGTGATTTATGTAGAGGTGATTTGATTAAAACATACATAAATATATGCTTTCCACGTACCTAACTGCCAGGCATTCCATTATTTTTAATAGAGAAAGCTAGTTAAAAATAAATACTCTTACAGATGGTTTACAATTAATTTTTTGCAAAGTATTTTAATTCGTTATCGACATATTTGTAAAAAATAATTAGACACTAGATCAGATAGGATGAATTTGAAATAATAATGTCTCGAATTATTTCTCAAGATTAAATTAAATGCCTTTTGAGTGAACAGCCAATTATCTTTGTGGAAATCGCAAATATTCTACGCCATACCAACTGACCACAAAAACGGAATATACGAGGTAGAAAAACATCGTATTCTATTTGTTAGCTTACGCCTGTCGACGGGATACCGATACCAAAGCTTGTGTGGTCAGAAAAGAAGAATAAAGAATTGTGTAGATCAAATTTCAAGTTTTTGTTATAGAAAACAACCGAATAGTGCGTAATAAACTTTATATGCAAGAAATTATTTCATGTCTCTAAAAATATGATATAAAACAACCGTTTGAAAATATGTTTTATTCGACACCACTCTTTACATTAGCATTCCAGAATCTATTGAAATCTTTAGTCAAATTAATCGATACTTCTGGCCATACAGAATCAAATCCGATATGTTAGGTTTTTGTGAATGAGTCCTTATGGATCCTATTGGGCCATCAGCAGGTCTATATTTCACCCAATTCAGTTCAATCTATTAATGAAATTGATAACTTTATTGGGTGAGAGTGTGTCCAGATCCTCTGGCAGGAGTTACCTTTTGACAAATATTGAAAATCGGATCCTCTCCACAGTGGGATAGGTGCATAAGATGTGGTCTGCTTTCTCATCATCCTCCAGGTATAGGCGGCACTCGGTGTTTTCCGCTAGGCCTAATTTATGCAGATGATAGTTTAGGTGGCAGTGCCCAGTATATAGGCCTGTTAGCAGTGGCGGCTGGTGAAATTTAGGCTGTCATATCTTAGTATTGGAGCATGGGACCTAAGCGATGCTTAAGGCGTAACTATCAAGACTAAATGTAGAAATTTTGCAGAAAAAAATTGCAACTGAAATTTGCGAAAAAAGTTGGAAAAATTGTGAGCCTCCAAAGTTATTTTTTAAACGATTTGTAAAATATTAGTGAAACATTTTTTTTTCAGGATTAGGTGGAAAATAAAACGACAGATTTCAAATTTCATAAAAAAATATTGCTTTACTTGAATTCAAAAGTTTTGTTCGACTCTGGGACAGTCATCTTATATTACATTTTTCACAAATGATAACAATTCGTTGATGCGCGTGCAAATCAAAAAATCAAAAAACGTTTTTTCGCAAATTTCAATCGCAGTTTTTTTTCTGTAAAACTTCATCTTTTAGTCTTGATAGTTACTCCTTAAAGTGTCGCTTGGGTCCCATGCTCCAATACTCCATACTCCACACTCCATGCTCCATACAAGATATGACAGCCTAAATTTCACCAGCCGTCACTGCCTGTTAGGGTTTTCAGGTTTACTCTGTTTAACTCTGAAAGTTTCTTAGCTCTTGATTTCAAAGGGTATTTTATAAACGCCTCCCATTGAACTAATTCTGGTAACTCTTGCCAACACTGGAGAGTTTTCCTTTCAGCCTAGGTTAAGATAGCCATCTGGGTAATACTTGAGGTTCGAGTCCGATGATTCGTGATCCTGCTCCATCTCTGGCCAAAGACTCGACTATTTCGTTACCTTCCAGACCATAGTGACCAGGTATCCAGACCAAAGTCACTTTATTTTTTTGGCTCAAACGATTTGCCTTCTGACAATTCCATATCGTTGTGGAGTTACACCAGTAGGAGCAAAGAGCTTCTAGGGCTGCTTGGCTATCTGAAATTGTTTTAATTGATCTGCATGCAGGATGCATATGCATATATTCCAGCCTTCGCACTCACAGTTCAATAGAATGATCCTCGGCCTGAAATATAGCTGCCTTAGGACCTAAGCTTAAGGATATCCTCACCTTTGGTCTGTAGCTATGTTTTGGAGCCGTCTGTAAACCAGCAACTCTTTGCCTTTAGTAGGTTGGCTTTATTTCGACCCATCTCTTTCCGGAAAAAGGATGTTGAAGGTCAGCTCGTGGTTGGTCATGGTAAGCATAGTATCCGAAGGCATTTCTAGGATGCTGAGATGTCATCCAGCAGCCTGTTCCGCCCCATGATACAACTCTGTAGCATATTAACATAGTATCTTTGATGGCCAGTGGTTTGCTGCTACAAATGATGATACATTTACCCTCAACAAATTTCGTATTCTGATATCTCTGTGGGATAATGCAATTTCTTGAACAAAAACGTAGTTATTATTTGGGTATAGCTGATGAAATCCAGGTATTAAATCATTCTGTAAATAAGAATGTAATGCTCAGCATTGCTTCCTGTTAATAAAAGTTCAATGAAAAATAGACAACTTTTGCTGTGCCACGAAATGTTTATATACTTTTGTAACTTAATTTCCATCTGTCTTTGCATTACACTTTTAACTCATTCGCTGTGACTGTGGCCCGATCTCAGTATTAATCGTTTCAAAATGTCATAAAATTATATTAATAACGACACGCATATGTGGCGTTGTCGGCCCTTAGCATGTGGGTCTGCCATAGCCAGTGAAACAATTTTTCTTTAACCATCTAATTATAATGTGCATAAAGGTATAGTTCGCTGGTGTGCGTGCAAAAGACCATGTCCTTTGTGCATAATGAGTTATCTGCACTATGATTAAAACTTAGTTTTAATCATCTCCAGATGATGCCAACTTGGTTGGCGAATCGCGCGTTGAGTGCAGTATATAGTGTTGATGTTTCGTGGAAAACTACGTCAGTGTTATCTTCACATCAAAGGTTCCAACTCACTCCAGGCCTATTATTTTTCTAATTAAATTTGGATTGAGGTAGATAAAAAAATGAATTTCTAACTCTGTGTGTTCTCATCTTAGACTAATAATACATTTCCTAATCTCAGACCGACCGATCTTTATTAATTAGTCATTACATATTAGAATAACTGTTCTCCTTTATTATACATCTTATTATACGGTAGGTAAATGTCTAGCATGTAAATAAAAATCTGTAAAAAAATCATTCATATTAGACTGTCATGTGAAACAAAATATGTTATCTGTTCTGTTAAAGATGATCTGAAATTCTGTATCATTTTTTATATTGCGTTTGACAAGGTTGACTTCTAAAACGGATAGTTTGATTGCATAATTCTAGCTCACTTAAATTAATTATAGGCTTAAAAATTGCATCACATTTTATTAATTTAGGTAATACGTAAAATTTTAAATCTTAATTTGTATCACGAAGCCAGTAAGACCTTTGACCACTGACCACTATCTATACTTATTGCGACTAGTAAATGAGGAATATTTTCAAATCCTCGGTTTTTTGTACTCATTCATTTCGTTAAATTTAATGATTTTTTAATATGTCGCGGTTGAAAATGTCATCGTAAAACTTGATATTATTTCTCCAAGTTAAAAATTAAATTAAAAAAAAAGCGGGCGAACCATACCTCAGTTACGTATATATGCATAAATTTATACGTTTATATAATTATTTAGGTATACCAGGCTTAGTTTATTATAATGTATCAACATTTATTGATGTTTACTGTTTACATCGTATCTCGATTATTAATTGAGCAAGAATTTTAATTGTATCACTTTATTTCGTGTAACTTTTTTTATAAGATAACAAATTTACAAATTGACAGGTGATATTAAGCGTGAGAAAAATCAAATATGTTAATTTTAAATTTTGCGTTTTTTGTATTTCCCAAATAAGAAGGAAAGAGGGACTGAATTCTGCTTCATAAAAAACAAAAATATATAGGGTTTGCCGTTTGAAAAAATTTAAACAAATGCCGTAGTTTCAAGTCTGACGAATTCATAGCTTCATCTGGTGTACCACGGGGCTCCATACTTGGGCCTCTTCTTTTTCTTTATTTTTACCAACGACATTGTACATATGATTTGATTGACGTCAATTGTCTTCTATATGCAGGTGATTTTAAAAAATTTTACGACTTAATTCTGTCGGCAAGTTCCTTCAATTGCAAATGATTTTGATTATAATTATTGACGTATAAAAAACAAATTTCTAATAAATTCTATTTTATTTTATTTTATTTTACATACACATGCCCAACAGAATTCACATTGCATTTACAGAGCCGAAAATAGAGTACTAACATGATCTACGTATACAGGGTGTCCCAACCAAAAGTATTCACCCTGAATAACTTTGGAAATAAACATTTTTCGAAAAATTGGTGAAACAGGTCGACCTTGTTTCCAAGGGGGACATATTTTAATGTAATACTTGTATACATATCATCATCCCTCTACCCTACACGGCCACCCCCTCAAAAAATCCAAATGGCAAAGGGGGTCGAGTGATACATCTTTTGAAAGGTCTTTCAATTCTCTACATAACTGTGTATTTTTTAAAACTTTTATCGATTCATTCCTGAGAAATAATTGTTTCATTATTTTACGTTCGGGAAATAAAAATAAAAGAAGAAGTTTAAATTATCGTAGGTATTGTTCAAAATGACCCCCACCGACTTCCATACAGTAGTATAATCTATCTTGAAATTCTGTACGAATTTCTGAACACATCTGGAGTCAATAAACGGAATTCTCGAACAATTCTTTCACGTAACTCTTCCAGAGATGCGGGTTTTGTTGCAAATACCTTCGATTTCAAATGTCCCCACAGAAAATAATCCAAGGTAATTAAATCGGGTGATCTAGCGGGCCACTCCACAGGACCTCTTCTTCCAATCCATCGCTCAGGAAACCGATTATCCAAAAATTGATGGACTGCCAGAGCAAAATGTGGGGGTGCCCCATCCTATTAAAAAAACAGTTCGCCCTCTAAAAGATTATCGTCTTCTTCGAGGATTTGGGTAATTATTGGGTCGATGTTATTTTCTAATAGATCGAGGTACCTTTCGCCATTTAAATTGTCAGGAATAAAAAACGACCCGACAATGTGATCCCCTAAGATGCCAGCCCAAACATTTAACTTCTGAGGCCTTTGAGTATGAGTTTCTATGAACAAATATGGATTGGTTTCACTCCAATACCTACAATTGTACCTGTTTACCTCCCCATTTAACTAAAATGTCGATTCATCAGAAGAACACGTATTGTACAGCAGATTGACGTTACCGTTTAATTGTTCACTAAAAATCTCACATAATTCAAGCCGACGATCGGGATCATCTTCGTTTATTTCGTGTACCAATTTAAATTTATATGGATGAAATTTGTGGGCCTTTACAATTCGATAAACACTGCTTCGTGATACACCAGAAGCCTCAGCTACTTTCCTGATCGATTGAGTATTATCCATCTGCAAATGACCCAGAACTGCCACTTCGACTGCTTCATTCCTAATCGGTTGATGATTTTTGTTTCCTGCAGAACCTGTTTCCATAAATTTTGTCAATAATTGTAAAACATACTGAGAACGAACCCTTCTATCTGGGTGATTTCTATTGAATATGCGCTCCGTAGCTCTAGCACAATTATCGTTTTTAAAATAAATGCTGACAATTTCTATTCTCTCCTGAAGGACATAAATCATTTTGAAAACTCACTCTGGTAAAATGTATCTCGATTTAAAATTGGTTGTGAACAAATTAATGTTCAAGGATTATCAAATACTTATGAATCTTTTATTATTCTAAAACTAAACGGACATGGAAAGTGTTTTTTTGTAGAAAAAACTCGTGTTGATTTGAGAGCACTAAAAATTTCGGTTTTTCTTAATTTCCAATACCCAGTGCCGTATATTTTAGATTTTTTAAACCATTTCGATTGTGTGTAATTATAAAAAATAAAATTATTTTCCTTAAGAACGATTCGATAAAAATTAAAAAAATACACAGTTATGTAGGGAATTGAAAGACCTTTCAAAAGATGTATCACTCGACCCCCTTGCCATTTGAAGTTTTTGAGGAGGTGGCCGTGTAGGGTAGAGGGATGATGATAGGTATACAAGTATTACATTAAAATATGTCCCACTTGGAAACAAGGTCGACGTGTTTCACCAATTTTTCAAAAAATTTTTATCTAAGAAGTTATTCAGGGTGCCTACTTTTGGTTGGTACAACCTGCATATAACATATCAATCATATGAAATTAATATAAATTAAGGTGATTAATACATAACAGAACAATCAACTAAAAAAAATTTAATTTAATTTGAGAGTTTACCATAAAAATATCATTTTCTTCAATAACATGATATTATGGCACATAACATATAATGTAGGAATTAAAGATGTGACGAAGTTGGCCTAGTGGGTACTCTAAAATTAATTTTTTCCAATATCTGTGGACAGTCTATCATACTGTTTAAATGTGTAAATAAAAGTACAACACGTTGCATGTCTATGATGCTTAATAGAAATGTATGAGAAAGATTTAGCAACAATAACTGATCATAACCCACGGGGGTACATATGGCTAATTTTAAGTGACCGAAATTTTAAAAAATTTCTTTGAATATCCTCAGTATTATTAATATAGATATCCTAGCATTGGTTTCAAATCACACTTGCGTACTGCAGCCTAGGTCGTACCAGCGCAGCGTGTTATATAAAGTCTTTAGTGTAGTCGTATTATGAAAATCGTGGGAGGTGCGCATAATAAAACCAAGCAATTTAAAGGATGACGATACAGTATTATTTGTATGCTTTCTAAAATAAAGTTGGAAATAGAAAACAACACCTAGATCTTTAAAACTGTCGCAACGTTCCAGTGTAATACCGTAATATCGTAATCGAATTGTAACTTGTTTAACTTTCTGATAAATGAAACTGTCTTGCATTGATTAATATCTAGAGATAATCTATATTTGCTACACCAGTTACTGAGTAAATAAGTTTAAGTCTGCCTGTAATTTATTACATTCAATTTTGTAGTAAGTTTTCAGGTCATTAGCGTATATGAGAGATGGACATTGGATGTCATGTACGATATCATTTATGAATGTAATAAACAACAAGGGGCCTAATATCGAACCCTGTGGAACACCTGATTTAGATATAAATAACTCTGATATTGTAAAAATTGATTTTTCTATTACGAAGATAGGAATCAACAAAAAATTTAATCTGTACATTCTAGTTACAAAAACCTTGGTTTTGTTATAAGGCATTGATAGTTTAATGACGCTAACGTGTTAGAATATGCTAGTATGATTTGGAATCCTGGGTATCAAACGTGTAGCAGTAATTTAGAAAGAATTCAAAGCAAATTATTAAAGTTCGAGTATGTATCCTTTAGAATTGAAAGCATTTACCCAGTTGTTGAAGCACCACATCAAGGAGCTGATCAGTTTTTATTTACCAACTCCAATGACCAATTTACTTACATATTCCCCTTTGCCATATTTATGCAACACTTATCGTTGTGTTCAAGATAATTTAGATATTTTTATTTGTAGTATTAACTCAATCAAACAGTATTTGTAAAAAGGAATGTAAATGCTGTTTAATTTTCTTCTTTTTTTTTTTTTAATTGCCGCAAACTTGTAACATTTGTCAATTTTCAATTGGCCAATTTTTTGTAATTATACTGTATTTCCACTCTATAATTGGTATGCAAATACTCTTGGATGGCGTATCTGAAATAAATAAATAAACATAAGTATTCATTGCAAACAAGAAAACAATTTTTTTTAAAGAGGTGTTCCATGTGTAGTTGGTATATTTATCGTAGCTATTACTAACCGTTATCAGAGGTGTGTGTTGAAAGTGCAGCATAGTTTTAGACCCATAAATAAATTGATATGTCGCTACGATTTGAAAGTCATAGAAGAAAAGTCGGAGAAAATCCAATTTCACAAAATCTATATATACGAATGTGATATCCCTCCTTGTTCTATTCACAGTAAGATAAGGAGTGATATCTCATACATTAATTAAGAGGGTGTGGTACATTTTTTACAGATTTATCTAAGTTAGCTATTCGTCATTTTAAACAACTTTCCCGTATATATCAGCAGTGTTATAGGATCTAGTTATCTGTGTAATCGTTTTTAAATGTCAACCGAACTGATTTTAATCGTTGTCCAAATTGAAACATTCAATTTCGTACACAAATTCATTTGAATAATGGAATTGTATATATTTGGTTGGTGGACATTTAAATGACATTTCGCAAGTACGTCACAACCACACATTAACATAATGTTACACATATTATCTCAGTCAATAAAAGCCTAGACCCGGAAAAAATACTGTGTAGCTAAATCTTTGTGGATTGGAAAAATGCATGTACTCTGTTTCTTTTAGAAATTACTTGACAAAAATGGGTACTTCAATGTGTTGTGTTTTTGATTAAATATAAAAAATTGAGGAAACAAAACTTTTATAATGCTTATAACACTAATAACACTCTTGAAAAATTAATTAAAAATAACAAATACGAAATAAAAGAGGATAGTAAATCTGGAGTCTATGAGCTAACCTGTGCTACGTGTCCTACATTTTATATAGGACAAACTTAAACATATTAAAATAAAATTTATGCCACAACATAAAAGAACTTTTAAAAATAGGAAAGAAGATTCCACTTAGGGTAATCATCTATTAGAAAAAATCATACTATTAATAAGAATTTTGTGATTTCACATTTATAAATAAAAGGATTAAAATGACACTATCTTTGGAAATTAATAAGATAAAAATTTAGGCATGGTATTAAAGATGAGCTTGGTACAAATTCTTGTTTTAATCGTAAACTATGTTTTTATTTTTTAATTAGTGAGTAATTAAGTATACGCATTCACCCCAGAAAACTCTAAAAAGCTCTTGCAACTATTTTTCGAGTGATGTCTGTGTGTGTGACTAAAATTGTGTGTGCAAGAAATCTCGAAAACGAAATAAAGTACAATATTGATACTTGGTAGTTGTGTTTATAAATAAATAAATAAATAAATAAATAAATAAATATTGTCTTTATTAATTACCGAACATTGGCGGAGTTCAGCTCATTAGAGCTGCTCTTACACTCAACCAACATATTTTTCATAACAAAAAAGGTTAAATACTAAGAGATACAAGTAATGAATCGGTAAAATTAAAAATTAAAGCAGTTAAAATAAATATGTATTAGAAAATGAGAATTAACTGGCTGAATGGACCCAGATTCCGAAGCCAAAAAAAAAAAAAAAAAGAATTAACTGTTCACTGGTTTAATAAAAAAATTTTGTATTTATGGTTAAAGGAGGTTATAGATAGGTGCTTTATATCGCCGAAGATAGAGTTATAGAGAGACGCTGCAGAATAAGCAAAAGTTTTATGAAACAACGTTAGCCTATACCGAGGGATTGATAACATATCTACATATCTGTTGATTTTTTTGAGTGAAATAAGGATCGAGGAGTTAATAGATCACTAAGGTATTGGGGAGTAGATGTTTTTATTAACTTAGGTGTAAACGAAGCCATGTGAAGTTGTCGTCTTTTAGCCATATTAAGCCAATTTAATATTTTTAATTTTTCGCTAACATGGTCCCTTCTTGTCAAATTAAAAATGAACCGAATACATGAATTTTGAACTTTCTGAATTAGCTTTGCTGTATTTTGATCAAGACAAGGACCATAGACTATATCGCAATAGTTAAAACATGACAAAACTAATGAGTCGCACAACAGTACTTTAAGCTTTTGACTGAGAAAATGTCGATTTGAATATAATTGTTTTAATGAGCCGTATGTTTTTTTCAATACATTATTTACATGTGGAATAAATCTTAAATCTATGTCTACAATAAGCCCTAAATTTTTAACATTCGTTTGAAAAGATAATTTATGATTTTCTACAAAAATATTAAGATTATCATACATGAATTCTTTATTTTTACCAAATATTATTACTGCAGATTTTTGTGCATTAATTTTTAAGCAATGTTTATGAGATAGTTGTACTAGATGTTCAATATCCTTGTTGATATCTTCTTCTGCCTGAAATACTGACTCGGGATTAAATATGTGGTAGATCTGGGTATCATCAGCGTAAAAATGAGACTGACATGATATCAACCTTTTTATTAAAATCCGAAATATATAAAATAAATAGAAGAGGCCCTAATATTGATCCTTGTGGCACACCAGATCCCAACATTCCCAAACCCGATTCAGAATTATTTATAATTACTTTTTGCATTCTAGAGGAAAAATATGATTGCATAAGTTTCAGTGTATTATCATTAAAACCATAGAATTTTAGTTTTGATAACATTAGTATATGATTAATAGTATCAAAAGCCCTAGAGTAGTCCAGCATTACTAGAATTGAATTATTGCCATTATCAATATCACTAATTATATCATTTGTAACTTTCAGTAGAGCACTAGTTGGACTGTGACCTGATCTAAAACCTGACTGAGTATCAGGAAGAATGCTATGTTCCTTAACAAACGATATAATTTGGTTATATATTAAACGTTCCAAAATTTTAGAAAATATTGGTAAAAGACTTATTGGTCGTAAATCTGACAGAGTTGCTGGATTTTTTATTTTATTCAATGGTTTAACCACTGCAATTTTCCATACTTAGCTTTAAATCATTTATTTCGGTTTTAATGCTGGCAGAAACGTTAGACGAAATTTCGCTAATTAATTTTTGTATTGTACTGTCATCCACTTTGCTATTACCAGAACGCAGTTCCTTATTGTTTACCATGTTAAAAATCGATCTTAAAAGTTGATCAGTCTCCTTAGACTAGTTAAGTAGAAGTGCGTGCACGTTTACCCTTCCTCTCAAAAACTATCCGCGCTGATATGATACGGTGACCACGCACTTTAGTCTTATTTACTGTTTTTAAAATGTCTAATTCTATGCTATATATGAGAAGTGAGATGAAAGATATTCACGAGAAAAAAATAAAACTATTAAATATTATACCTTATATCAATCTTTCTGGGTTTAAAAACTCATTCACAGTGAAACATTACACAATATTATGTTTATTGGTTATTCTCTCAGTATTTAATTTTATTACTTGCGGCACAAAATCAATTAATTTACAGGAGCAAACAATGGCACTACTCGACGGCAGCCATAAACCATATACCTCTTCTACTTCTAACTTATAACTAATTCGTTTTTGGCTAAAATGCTAAAATATCCTAAAAAAATTTGGTAAAAATCACCAATTGATATGGACCAAAACGTTATAAATGAATTCGACATTATAAAATTCGAATTTTTCATCTACATTTTCCTTAAATTGCATATTTACTTCAATTAAGTACAATTTACTGTTTGACTTTTTAAAATTTCAATTTATGAAAATTATTATACTTAATATACAGTTTTGGGGACGGCTAGTGGTTGGATGGATAACAACCAGACCAGCGAAACAGCAGTCTCGTCCCGGTCTTCTAGCAACTTGTATATTAGTTAAAACGCAAAAGCTATGCAATTTTAGACGAGAATTGTGTAGTGGATAATCCTCTTGAATTTATGCTTTATTTGCAAACACTTCTGTTGTTTTAAGCTCGTTGCCAGTTAGAATCAAGAATAATGGTTACGTACTAAAACGGTAGTCAAAATTAACAGGCAAGTTATTTTTGCCCCTTTTCTGTTTCGCGCTTGTAACGAAAACAGAAATGCGCGCCAGTTATCTGCAGGTATTTATGTAAATGAGAATTGGCAACCATAGATAAGCAGATGCAATGAGAAGATAAGTAACTGGTAAAATTATATAAATTGTTGGTTATAAAGATAATAGCATTTACTAAAACTGCACTTTAATGTAAATAAACCAAGCAGGTAATTTATCATCATGAATGGATTTAATAATTCGAATTACTACGCTGGTAATCTAATATAGAAAATGTAGAATGCATTTATACAGGGTGTCCCAACCAAAAGTTTGCACCCTGAATAACTTTGGAGATAAAAATTTCTTTTTGAAAAATTGGTAAAACTTGACATTTTTCCAAGGGGGACATATTTTAATGTAATACTTGTATACCTATCATCATCCCTCTAGCCTGCTCGACCACCCCCTCAAAAAATTCAAATGGCAAGAGGGGTCGAGTAATACATCTTTTGAAAGGTCTTTCAATTCCCTACCTAACTGTGTATTTTTTTTAACTTTTATCGAATCATTCTTAAGGAAAATAATTTTATTTTTGATGATTACACAAAATCAAAATCGTTTAAAAAATCTAAAATACACGGCACTGGGTATTGGAATTTAAAACAAAAAAAAACTACATTTTTTAGTGCTCTCAAATGAACACGAGTTTTTTCGACAAAAACACTTTCCTTGTCCGTTTAGTTTTAGAATAATAAAAGACTCATAAGTATTTGATAGTCTTTGAACATTAATTTGTTCACAACCAATTTTAAATCGAGATACATTTTACTAGAGTGAGTTCTCAAAATGGTTTATACCCTTCAGGAGAGAATAGAAATTGTCAGCATTTATTTTAAAAACGATAATTGTGCTAGAGTTACGGAGCGCATAATCAATAGAAATCACCCAGATAGAAGGGTTGGTTCTCAGTATGTTTTACAATTATTGACAAAATTTATGAAAACAGGTTCTGTAGGAAACAAAAAAGCATGACCTCAGCGACGAATTAGGAATGAAGCAGTCGAAGTGGCAGTTCTGGGTCATTTGCAGATGGATAATACTCAATCGATCAGAAAAGTAGCTGAGGCTTCTAGTGTATCACGAAGCAGTGTTCATCGAATTGTAAAGGCCCACAAATTTCATCCATATAAATTTAAATTGGTACACGAATTAAACGAAGATGATCCCGATCATCGGCTTGAATTCTGTAAGATTTTTAGTAAACAATTAAACGGTAATGCCAATCTACTGTACAATACGTGTTTTTCTGATGAATCGACATTTCAGTTAAATGGAGAGGTAAACAGGCACAATTGTAGGTATTGGAGTGAAACCAATCCACATTTGTTCATGGAAACTCATACCCAAAGGCCTCAGAAGTTAAATGTTTGGGCTGACATCTTAGGGGATCACATTGTCGGGTCGTTTTTTATTCCTGGCAATTTAAATGGCAAAAGGTACTTCGATCTGTTAGAAAATAACATCGACCCAATGATTACCCAATCCTCGAAGAAGACGATAATCTTTTAGACGGCGAACTGTTTTTTCAACAGGATGGGGCACCCCCATATTTTGTTATAGCAGTCCGTCAATTTTTGGATAATCGGTTTCCTGAGCGATGGATTGGAAGAAGAGGTCCTGTGAGGTGGCCCGCTAGGTCACCCGATTTAACTCCCTTGGATTTCTTTCTGTGGCGACATTTGAAATCGAAGGTATTTGCAACAAAACCTACATCTCTGGAAGAGTTACATGAAAGAATTGTTTGATAATGCCGTTTATTGACTCCAGATGTGTTCAGAAATGTTCGTACAAAATTTCAAGAGAGATTATACTACTGTATGGAAGTAGGTGAGGCTCATTTTGAACAATACATACGATAATTTAAACTGCTTCTTTTATTTTTATTTCCCGAACCTAAAATAATGAAACAATTATTTCTCAGGAACGAATCGATAAAAGTTTTAAAAAATGCACAGTTGTGTAGAGAATTGAAAGACCTTTCAAAATATGTATCACTCGACCCCCTTTCCCATTTAAATTTTTTTAGGGGGTGGCCGTGTAGGGTAGAGGGATGATGATAGGTATACAAGTATTACATTAAAATATGCCCCCCTTGGAAACAAGGTCGACGTGGTTCACCAATTTTTCAAAAATTTTTTATCTCCAAAGTAATTCAGGGTGCCTACTTTTGGTTGGGACACCCTGTAAAGCCGCAGCTATTAAAACATTTTTTCCACCTGTCGGTATTTCTGACGTCATTTAAGTAATAACTTTGATTTGTTTGTTATTAAATTAACTTTATGCTATAATATGTTATAAAAATATATTATTCAATTAAATGACTACATTAATTTTCACATCAAAAGGTCTGTAGGCATAGATACCGGTGGGTTAAGGTATAATATTTTTAAATTATGAATTTATAATTTTAAATTTCTTAACTTATGAAATTTCGAATTAAGTTTGTTGACACTACATTCGAAAAGAAGGAAAAAACTTTAAAACTTAAAGAAACAAATATATTTCTGCCAAATAAATACACGGAAAAAGAGACGATTCTCAGATAAAAAAATATGTGTGAGTTATTTTATTTATGTAGAACGTATCACATATATTTTTCTTATAATCATTTCTAAATTCAACTACAATTTGATTCTTCTAAGTATGTCTGTATATTTCAAATAAATAAACGTAAAATTTAAATAATTTTTGCGTATACAGGGTGTCCACAAAATGGACGCCGTTTACCTCAACACATTTTCTTATGCGTTTGCATAAATTCTATCTTAGACAAACTACTGGCTTAACTTTAACAAAATTTACTTCTTGAATTTTCTGCCGTAATCCTTCTCGGATATTAGTTTGATTTTTGTATACAATAGACTCATATAGCCTAATAAATAGAAGTCCAATGATTTGAAATTTAAATTACAGCTGGCCAAAGAAACTCATTTCTACGACTAATCCAACTATCAGGAAAACATTCGTTCCATGAAAATGTGCAGATATGCTGTGGTGTATAATTCAAGTTCAATGTAATGGAATAGGAATATTTTCAACAGTTCGTCTAAAATATTTAGTCATAGTGTCGATCAGGCAATTCATAAAGTAGTAATATTATATTCTGCATATCTCAAAAATATAACTTTACCAATTTCATATTGTTTTTTTATGGCTTTAGACTAACAGCCATGCAGCTAAACTCAAAAATATTATCGCGGAAGCAATATTACCAGCTAATTCCTAAGAGAACACCACAAATAGTAAACAATACTAGCAAGGGATGTAAAACAGGGTCACATTCTTCTTGTCCAAAAGTCTTTTAGAACTTTGTTAATTAATACTTACTTGGTAGGACTACGGAATGGTGAAAAAGTATTAACAGAGTGCAAGAAAACAGTGGATACAAAAGCTAACCTAATCTATAGTTTCGTTTTAGACGAAATTAAGGCGCTGAAGATATTTCTGTTATTTATTGATAGTAAGAAGAGGATGTTAAATATTACACTTAATAATATCCTGGTATAAATTTCATGTTGTTCTGTCTAATGGTTCGTCAATAATCACAAAAACAAAATTTTCAGAACGCCATTTTGGGATCTGAATATCCCCTCGTTCTAAGACACTCTGTATATAAATAAAGGAGAGATTTGTTTAAGTTAAATATATTTAATTTCGTTTCAAATTTGCTTTTATACGTGTAGTATTGGTTCACCTCTTATTTTCTTCTTACAGATTTATGAACAAAAAAATTCACATTTATCTGTTTAAAATTTTTTATCTTTGTCTATGTATCACGGGAAAGTAATGAGATTACCACTTCAGTAGCAATTCTATGTATAGAGTTTGAGTATTATAGGATAGAGAAGTTACATTGGGCGACTACCCTTTAGAAAGTTAAAGGGCTGTGAAAAATCAAATTATGTTCAATCTATCACTGTCGAATACTGCGTTCCGACTTGCAATTTATTACGGCGATTTCACATCCCATTTTCAAGTTCCGTAATGGATATATGCAATTTATAATATTTAAAATAATTTTTTTTGCATTCCTTTATATATGTAGATATTAACGATTTAATTATATTTGAACAACCCAAGCCCATACTTATATACTATCACAAGTATATATTTTATACAGATAATTATTTTAACATATTTAAATTTAAATAAATATATATCTTTTTTATTAAGCAAGGCGTATTTCGATACCTGCTTGTAACGGTTTGTATTTAACATTTACATAAAAAATATATAAAAATTCTAGGATTTAATATTATCTTGCTATCAACTGTCTTTTAAAATTATATTTAAATTGTAACAGAATAGTGTATCATGTGTTTTTACACGATTTTATTAGAAGTTTCATGTAATAAAATATTATGAAACGGCATTAAGATATATGGACTGTTTTAGTACTTTTTTAATGGTGAAATTTGAAACAGGAGCACCTCGTTGAAGTTACTATTATTAATAATGTTATCAAGTACGCACGTTATTATGTTTTGAAAATATACTTATTTATTTTATATTTTCCGATGCACATACCTTACATACTTGTAAGGTATGTGCATCAGAAAATATAGGGTATTTGCTGTCAAATTTTGTCGAATTAACCCAAAAAGTAGGAGTCGTTTTTTTTTTAGCAACATTTTTTTATTAATTTTTTATCTATTTCAACGACTGTAACACGTACAGATTTAAATAATTTTTCATAACGTACATATATTTATAAAATTACATGGGTACATAACAATCAGTTTGTAACACAATGTACAATTATATTGTACATAATGAAGAAGTTAAAATAGTCTGCAAGTTCTAATGAATAAGTAAAGTAAAGTAAATAATTAATAACAAATTAATGTACGGCTGATGTAGTTTTAATGCTGTCAGCTTCTCAGTGTCAGATCTCAGGGATGATATTTTAAGTCGCAGGTCTGGTTCCACATTAAGTATATTCCTGTATTTATTTTTCATGTGAGTGAATTTGAAAATGTATACTCACACAAATATGTTGTTGCAAAGGGCATCAAGTATTTTATTGCTTTGGTAGCAATATCAGGATACAACGCCTGCACATGTAAACAAAAATTAATAATATTGATGAAAAGATCATTTTTGAAAGTGAATAACAGGATAATTCAATAATTTGGTTTTCCTTATTAGGCAGAAAGGGGACTACAGTGCTTCCATGAACCCCATCGATTTTCATTGTGGACCCCTGGGGGTCCGTGGACCCCAGGTTGAAACCCACTGGTTTAAAGTGTCATAGAAAAGTTCTGTAACTAGCGCCCTCTATAAATTGTGATGTGGGCAATATCACCATTGTAATCAAGTACCTCAAAATTTGAAATCGATGCGTGTCATAGTGGCTAAAATATAAAAAATTAATAAAAAATATTGATTACCTTGAAAATGAAAAAAAGTTATGTTGAATCGATTCGGTTTGACGTCAAAAACCTACAGTTAAACGGTATCCCATTCTATTCCAAACGCCCTGTATAATTATTACATAATATAATATTTTAAAACTATAATTGGTAGACTCACTCAAAATGAATATACGGCTTGATCGAACTTGCAATTGAATGTAAATTTCTTTTTAAAAGTTATTGTTCCTCTACACCATGTTTCGAAAGATTACCTACTGCAGTTGAACGGTTGGTGGTTCTCTACTTTTATTCATTTAGTTTTTGGCCTAATTTTGTCAGCCACATTCTTTGTCCATTTCGATTTCGTTTCTACCTATAGGACAATTTGTATACCACTGTTTGTTTGTTGTGATTAGAACCGGTTGCGAGTTAAAAATAATCTTTTTGCTGTAATGTTATGGACATACCATACTCATCAGTAGGGTCAAAAATGTTCCGTGGGACAGTGGCGTATGCGAAATTAACTAATACGAGGAACAATAAACTGTTACAATTTATAACAATGTATGTAAAACTTAACTAGCTTGATTAACTAGCTTGCTTATCACAAAATAGAGAAGATGTGTAGCCATTTTGCAGCATCAAGTATGTTTCTATGGTTGTCTCTATGAGTGTTGTTCGCTTTGGTGAAAATATATTCTTATATT
Organism: Rhamnusium bicolor; assembly: GCA_029963845.1. NCBI lineage: Eukaryota > Metazoa > Arthropoda > Insecta > Coleoptera > Cerambycidae > Rhamnusium > Rhamnusium bicolor. The sequence goes on along the minus strand of JANEYF010004805.1, from coordinate 627,617 downwards.
TTGAAAACGACCGTTCTACATCTACTGATGTAATACACGTATACGTAAAATAGTCTTTGAACGCACTTAACGGATCTGGGGCTGCACCATCACATATTTGTATTAATTTGGTAAAACCGGTGTATTTATTTAACACACTTGCGAACTTTTCTTTAACGTGCTCATTTGTTGCGTCATCTATATCGTGTAGCAGTAAATTTACTTTGTCCACTATTTGCAGTGACTCCGCTAACGACAACGCACTGTTTTCTAATTTTTTTATGCTTTCATGTAATGGTTTATAGTTCTTCGCAATATTTTTTAAATCTGTTTCAACAGAAATATCTTCGAATTTTGTCTGACTTTCCCTAATAGCGGCAGCCTCATCTGGATTGAACTGTAGTATCATAGCTTTTATTTGTTGGAAATATTCAGCATAATAAAAAGCTGCCTGCAACCATGTTCCAAAACGTCTAAGAATCGGCTGTGGTGGTTCAGGAATACCGGGACACTTGCTATGGAATGCACGGAGATGTTTAGGAGATTTAAGATACACTTTTTTTGTACTTGCTATTAATGCATCCACCTCTGGAAACCCTTTTCGAATAGTTTTTGCCACAAGATGTAAGCATGCACTTTACACGTAACATGTACAAACGTACAAACTTGTTCTTGCAAAGAGCGGCCTACCAAACGCATTGTCACGGCGCCATCAGTCACAAACATCAACACTTGACTTTTTGACAGTTCAAATTTTTCTAACGTCTCCAGCACCACCCTGGTAATTGTTTCGCTAGTACACTGACTTAGTATTTTGCTAGCTAGTAACAGTGGAACTGTCGGTTTAAGTGGGTCCAGTACTCGTACTATAACATTTAAAATAGAATTTTTTTTACAATCTGTTGTCTCATCAACAGATAACCACAGCCGTGTATTTTTTAATTCATATTTCATGTTATTTACCATGTCTACGTGTACAGTTGGTAGATAGTTACATAACGTTGTGCGACTTGGTAACTTCACCTGGGCATTGTATTTATTTCAGAACTCTCGAAATGGTTGTTTATCGAGTATGTGCAGCGGAACATCACAGACAATCAGTATTAATAGTAAATCAAACATAAACTGTGTTGTCGAAGGTACGCCATTTTTTTTTTTATTTTTATGGTGTACACTATTTACGTGAAGTCCACAATCACGCTTATCCCAGCACATCAAATCTTTCTCGCACACTTTACAAATTATTTTAGCACCATCATAGAATAAATCCGGCAATTCCCTACGAATTTATTCACTTTGTCAGCAAATGGAAGTTTTCTACCCCTGCGTACGTCTGCCATGCTTTATTATTAAATTGATATCAACAATACAGTACAACAAATAAAATGAAAATACAAAAACAATATGCAATACGCCCAAGTGACTTAACGTGTACACAACTCGGAAGCTAATAATAGACTGGACTGGAGAAAGAGTTTCGCGGTCAAGGTGAATGCCGGCGACAGTAAGTACATCTGTACTCTACGACCATGATACACAGAAACGATTTGCAGCTTTACTCGTCAGCTTAAAGTCATCATCTTCTCATATGCTCCCTTTCTAGCAATATTTGTAGTGATGCGTGCCAGAAAGAGAGCAGAGAGGAAAGTGGTGACTGTAAGCTGATGAATATTGTACATTTTTATTGACCTTGTTTGGCAAGGGCCATTTGATGTATGCCAAATTTTGTTCGCCTCCCTGAGCTGTTTTCATGAAAGTAGGATTAAGTTCAATCCTGAAAAGAATAATTGTGAGGACGCACGCTATAAACAAACAGTTTAGTTGCTACTAAAGCTTTCTGAAGTTGCACGATATATGTATATATCTAATCTTCGATTATCAAATTTGAGAGTCTGTGTCGTACTAAATAATAATAATAAGTTTTATAAACACGGATATACTAATTTATAAAATTATGGTCAAAATTGATAAACATTCCTATTAAATATGTTTTGTTTAAATTTTGGTGCTATTGGGAGTAAATTAAATAAATAAAGCGCATCTAAAATTTAATCGCTTTTAAATTATAGCAAAAGCTAGTATCGGTATTCTGCATAAAACTGCTGTCATTGGTTGATTTTTAAAATTCCACGAAATATGATTGGTCGCTAGTGCATGAGGGAAATAATCAACAAAATATATAACACAATACCTAAAGAGAATTCATAACGTGGGTAATAGTTCTGAAGTTCTATGTGAAAATATAATTTAATATTCGCATAATAGTAACAAAAAGTTTAATTTTAACTTCAAGTTTTTCATATATTCTCATGGCATTATTATAGAAAACGATTCGAAAAGGTACGCCCATGGAATGGGCATCATAACATGATTCTTTCTCGATAAGAAACTATAATAGTATATGAGCTATTTTCCTATATTTCTGAATAAAAAAAACACATAAATATAATTAAGTGTTAAAAGCAGTTTGTTATAATTATATTTAGACAAAATACATTAAAAACTCGTTTTTACAATTCTCATTTAACCATATAACTTTGATGTAATTATGTATTAAACATAAATTGTATTATTTACACAAGTGGCACGCTTTAGAATCAGAAAAACGTATTGTAACTTTTTTATATAATTACTATTATTAACATTTACGCTAGAGTGAGCAAATTTTTATTTTACGATGTTTAAATGCCTTTTTAAATGACTTTATTTACTCAATCATTCCCAAAACTTCTTAATGATGGTCTTTAAACTTACGAGTAAAATATTCTGTAATTAACCTATATTTACAATAGTTGAAAAAACGTATAATTTCCAATACAAGTGATGCCTTTTCTCCAAAAAAAAATATGCTATCCATAGGTAGAAATATCGTTTTAATTCTTCCAAATTTCAGTGGTTTTTTTTTTGTTACAGAAAACGAAAAGAAAATTTAGAGCCTTCGAATTCATCTTCGCACCAAGCGAGTGATTTACCAGTGGTGGGTCACCGTGGTATGGCTGAATTGCCCGAGGGGGGCGGCCCCTCCTGAAGATCAACAGACTTGGAGAGCATACTACGAGCACCCCTTGACAGCAGCCACCACCGCAATGTTAAATATAGGAGGCGGTGCAGAAGACCAGTCAACCACAATGGGCTTAATATATGAATATTACAAGTTACCATCTTTACCCGCAGATTCCAAGGACAAACTAGCCGATATTTGGCCGTAAGTATTTTCAAATGTCACTATGCTTTGAAAACGTTATTTAATACACATGTACATTAATCTTTTCGTTTTCCCAATTTAGGTAAGATTATCAATGACGTTCTATATGTGACTGATTTAAACTGCCATGAATTTGTGTGAGAAACAAAGCGGGATGTGGCTATAAGCATAAGTTTCCCAAACAAAATAATAAATAAGTGCTTCAGATTCGTAGGGTACATAAACATAAGATGAAATGGAGCGAAGAAATGTGAGGGCAATTGAGAGGCGGGATAGGTTAATGACTTACAGCAAACATGCGACCTAACTTATCCATAAATTACGGTTTTTTCTCAAGGCTATATACAGATCAACTAAGAAATAATACTACAAAATCACGCAAGGCAAGGCACCCACTGTATTTACTCATATTTAAATTTAGCAAATGTAATAAACAATGTTATAAAATCAGAGCATACGCCATTGAAAATACTAAAATAAATCCATACAAATTATGCAGACCGTCTGGGTATCCAAACAGGCGCTATTCAGGAGATTTTTTACGTTAATCCCATTGTGTACTGTAATATATAGTTCAGTGATACAGACGAATGCTATAAATTTCAGTCGGGGCATTTTTATTTCTAAAAGATTCGCATATATTTAACGCTTATTTTTATAACAACCGTTTAACTTTATATATTTTTCTACAAACTTTTTAGCATACGGTATTTATAGCGTAGGAGACACTATATATAATATATTTATATAAGAAAGGTAAGCATCTGTGTTAAAATATCTTATACTTACACATATTTTGTATTCCTGAATTCTAATATATCCTTATCTTGAAGTTTATTCAATGGTCTGAGAAACATGAAAATTAATAAAAATATTCATAGCTGCTGTTAACGACAGGGATAAATGTACTTAACGCTTTTTGTCCCAAACAAAAGTTTTTGTATATGCTATCGTATTGCAAGACTTTATTATAACATGAAAATTACCTAAAAAGTATAGATAAGTCCATACAAGGAAATCCTCAGGATTGTTTGGGAATATAGACAGTGGCGTGCTCAGGGAGGGACTAGGGGTGCAAGTCCCCCCTGTCCCAGTCTACATTGCGGTCCGAGAGCCCCAATCAAAACACTTCGCAAAAATTCGATGAACAATCATAAAAAACAAATCATTTCTTTCATTTTAAACTTGATAAAGCAGCCTGAAATTTTATCATTAGAAGAATAGCCTATTTTGTTTCTGAAACGGTAACAGAAAATAATACGCATCTAGGAGCAACACCGATGAAGATGGCGATTAATTATAATAACCCCAAAATATACCTCTGGGTCTCAATTTCATAAAATATTTTTTTTTATTCAATGCATTATATTTAAGCAAAAAGGCATAACAATTTATTTTAACTTGAAAAACTACTACTAAATACCGCCTCTTTGATGCCATTTTTATATGCCTTTTTCTGAACTATTTAGATTATTTAACCTGCTAGGTGGCATAGTGACTGGAGCGCGCAATGGCAAGCGTGACTAAAAATCAATTTATCGTAGTTGCGAGTTCAAATCCCACCACCGACACCGACAGTGTTGGTGGAATGGTTGTGTGCACGTTTTTCTAAGTGCAGTCTCCTTCTATACAGCTTCGGTTTTAGATTCGGTGGTTGTCTACTTTCTGTGGTGTTTTATTTTATTTTTTATCAGTTCAAATCAAAATAATCTAATAATGATGGATTATTGCCCAAAATAACAACCATCAAAAACCACCCTTGCAAGTTGAGATGTTTTCTAGTATTGTTTAAAGCTGTTCGTAACAAATTTACTCTTACTTTTACTTTTGGATCACTATGCGATGCTATATAAAAATGTCGGATATGTCACAAAAGGTAATGAATATTATCAAAAATTATTGTGGTGTGAAGATAAACACAGATAAGTCGTTTTAAAAAAAATACCGTTGCCAGTCGATTTCAGTTTGTTTTGGTACGGTGCCTAATCCGAACTACTTGTATGTAAAATAAAAAATAAAGAAGGTACATTATCCCTGATAAATCAAAATGATTCAAAAGACCGTAATGGTAAAATTTAATTCTATGTTTTTAAGTTACCTACTTCCCATAAGGGGCGTATGTTTCTTTAGGTACATCTCTGGCTTACCAACAATATCCTACATATGTAATTTTAATCCCTTTTATTAAAATACTTATCTCAAATCTGCATAGTAACGTGATACTGATAGTATCAGGTTGAAAACCTTTAGTCGTACAAATTATATTTTGAAAAAGGTCGGTAGAACCCTCACGTGAGATTTATGCATTTGTTATTTTAAAATTTAAAATATTCATTTGGATATGAGCTACTTTCTTTTACTGTTAAATTTATTACGTCTGCAGAAAGGGTTGGAATTATAGTTATTGCTAAGGCCTCTCTCCTCAAACTGATTTTTGAATACAATATCGCTCATATATTAAAGAAAATATGTATTTATTTAACAATATTAATAAACAATTCTAATATGAATTTAAAAAATTATTTTCTTCGTATATTCAGGTCTATAGGTATTTTAGATGTGCAATATTTGTTAATTAAAATATTGTACTTGAAAAATCAATCAAAATACACTTCCAATAGATATAATGAAAATTTTATTTTTTCGATTTTTTCTGCTCCTCCATATTTAAGAAACTAGCATTAAAGGGAAGGCTCAATACATTTCGTCCCGCAAAACACGAACTGACGTTACTAATAAATTTAATAAAAGTGAATTATGCCAGCCATATATTTCTCCAAAGTGGACTTTTCACATCACGAAGTGTTTATATCTGAATTGCTCACAGTTTCCGAGTAATGAACATTTAATTCCGCGTCATATCTAACAAATTGCATAAATAAGATACCACGAAGTGGCGTAACTGAAAATAAGTTAGTTTGTGTTACTTATTAGCAACCCTGTTTATCTTGTTTATGTAACTAACAGGCAAGGTAGTTACGATTGCTTACTGATCGCAAATAATTTTATGTAATTGGTTTACAGCTGCATAATGCAGAATTCAAGAACAGACGTGTTAGTTGTATGGAAAGATGGGACAAAAAATGTTGTGACTCAAAAAAACCCCACTATCACTAGTGAGTAGTATAAACAGATAAATGTAGACAGTAAAGTGAAAATATTGTACGAAAAAAAATGGTATAAAGAATCTGTACTAGCAATTGAAACTATCTCTTCTCCCTGAATGCCCTGACACTTCTGATGACATTTCCCTCAGCAAACTTGCAGAAATTATCGAATCAGATAAGAATAAGATATTGACAGATTGCTCTGGCGAAAATTGCCATGAGAGATAATTCAAATGTAATGAATGTATGTGGAAGTGAGATTCACCAGTTTAGTAAAGGGGCTGCGAATTTACGAATCCCACATGGTAATAATGATGACTGCAAGTCACCAGTGAGAACAAATAAATGTAAAATAAATTTAAAATTTAGTATAGCATCGTGTCGTCCTGTGCAATAAACGAAATAAAAATGAAAGAAAATAAGAATTAAGTATTTTAAACCAACCTCTGTTGAGTCAATTTTGAATAGTTTCCTTTAATCCTGCGTTTGTTTACAATTTTGATTATAAGGTTGTGCGATGGTGCGTTTCATTTTGTTTGAGGAAAGTGCAATACACACTCTAACTAGTTGAACCGGAAATGGACATTCTGCAAGTTACTTCTATGACTTAAGAAAGATATTTAAAACATATAAGTCAACATTAATCGATTCCCTACTTATTGATTCTGATCTGAAACATCGGCTTGCACAATAATAAAAATTAAATTTGGTGTGATAATATTTATCAGTTCACACATTTAGCAGGTACTAATGAAAATGCCGTTGGACATTATAAATATTTGCTGTGCGACATACGCTACGTCTTTATTATAGTTCGTAATATACAATCGTATATTTTCAAATTTAAAATGATTTTAATGGCTGTTTTTTGAATTATAAAAGTCGTAAAATGAGAACAACGATACGAAACGACTAATAAAATAAGATAAAGCATTTTTATTTGAATGTTATAGTAATAAAATATCCATATAAAATTATCAAGCCATCGGGTTTCATTGCACGAAAACGTTTCGTGTACCCTTTAAACTATAACTACAGGTATTATACAGTAGACACTAAGGATGTTCTTTGATTATGAATAAGAATAGCAGAGAGCACAATAGATCTAAATTTGTATAAGAAATCGAAAGGGGTAGCTTTGCACAAGCATAATAATTCTATATGAGTGATGACACTGTCAAAGACGCGTACACAATTGCCATCTTTTACGCTCTTTGCAAACTTTATTCAAATTAGGCCAATGAAAGTATATTTTATGTTTACTTAGAGTACCGTCATATGCGGGTTTGTTGTCTAACCTACTATTGAAGTCTCTTTAAACAATTTAAGGAAACTATATGTATTGCTTCACATTCCAAGGAATTTCATTTTATTGGAGATGCTATAGCTGAACTACACCATAATGTTGAGAAATTACAACCAATGTGTTTTTTAACGCAAACAGTTGAAGATCGCTCTTTAATAAAAGTGACTGTTTTATTCAATATTTCGTAAAATTTCTGAAGCTTGAGTGATATCTAAGAAAAGGTATGTGTCCTTTTATTGGTTTGTTTGTATACATTTTATTTAAGAAATAGCTTTAAGATGAAAAATTAATCAACATAAAAAAACGCATTGACACAAAAATATTACACTTGTTAACGAAAATGTAGTAATTTTTAATAGTTATTATATGTTATAATACTATATACATTTATGTTTCCTTAGACGTCTGTCATATCGGGTTAATTGTCTAACCTAATATTGAGTCTCCGTAAAAAAATTTAGAAAACATTCCTATTGTTTCAAAATTAGATGAAAGGCCATTTGGAGGGAAATAATTAACTGGCTATAATTGAGTTTACTCTACAATACTGAAAAACTTTACACAAGTTTTTAACCCAATTCAAAATTAATTTAAATATTTTAAAAAGTATGTGATAATGGGCGTTTTAACCATGTTATCTGAGAGAAATCTGAGAAAGGGTTTGTGTTTCTTTATATTTCTTCTTCTGTAGACATATTAAATAAAAATGCCTAATTGATGAACTCAATTAATAAAAAAAAAAGTCACTGAAAGAAAATGTTGGGTATATAAATTAATAGAAATACAATCATTTTTATTATGTTATATATTGTGTGTGTGTGTGGTTAATAACCTGAAGATGATAGATGTATCTCTGCAGAAACGTCATTTATGCAACTACGGTCCCTCTATTGACTACACGGGAATATATAGTAAATCATAAAACAAGGAAATAATAGAAGTACATACACAAAATTGATTTATTTTTTGACAACAAACTTAAAAAAACAGTCTTATTTGAATGTATGAAATTATTATATTTATAGCTAAAATTTAGGTACAAAAAAATATGCATAAAAGAATGCTATATTTTACGCTCTGTGCAATTTTATTCAAATTAGTCCAAACTAAATATATTTTATCTTTGCTTAAAAGAGCATCATATGAGGAATCATCGTCTAACCTACTATTGCAGTCTCATTAAAACAGTTTACGACTATTGTTTCACAATTAGATAAGACGCAATGCCAGGGGAAAATTATTTTATTTTATTGTATAGTTGAACTTGAACTTGTACTACAATATTGAGAAGTTATGACCAACAAATTTTTTTGACGCAATAAATTAAGACCGATTTTAAAAAGTGTTTAATAAAATTAATCGTCTTATATATTTTATATTCATAATATTTTTGAAACTTGAATGAAATCTAAATGCACGTGTTTAATGTTCTTTTCTTTGAAACATTCTAATTAAGAAATACCTAATTAATCAACATAAGAAAAATACACTTAACCAAAAATGTTGTACACGTGAATACAAGTAACAATAACTTTTAGTTTTGTGCGATAGTAAAACATTTACGTTTCCTTGGAAGTCATAACGGGTTTGTTGTCTAATCTATCATTGAAGTCTCCATAAAACATTAATGAAAACCATTCCTCCAGCATCATATAATACGAAATTGAGAGAGAAAATAATGTTGATTAAGTGGATACAGTTAAATTTACAGTATTGAAAAATACAACATATTTTTTAACGTATTTTTAGATCGATATAAATATTTTCAAAAGTAGATATTTATTAAAAACGTGCGATTTAACCATATTAAGTTTCATGTAATTTCTGAAATTGAAGCGAAGTCCAAGAAGGGGTTATGTATTTTCTTCTATAAAGATCTGTTTTATATCTATATTAAACTCTGAACTCTAGATTTGCAAATATACATGTTAGATAATGTAAATAAATTAACACTTTAAAATGCATTATTAAAGAACCAAACATATGTCAGTTCTAGCTAATACTAGGGAAGATCATACGAAACAATTCGTTCCATATTAATAAGAATGAAAAATAATTATTTATAAATAAATAAATGAAAAACTTAACCATGTGACAGTTATTTTCTTTTGTAAAAATTTCATTCTGAAAATGAACTTTTTACTCTGTTACTCTGTTTAATCTATTCTGGCCACTGAAAATTTGCAAGCTTTTCTCTTTATTAGTATGGTATTAAAGTCTTTGTTATTCTTTTTGCTTAAAATATTACAATAGACTATACAATACAGTTCTTTTCGTTTCAATTTTAACTCAAATTATATTTTTCCCCATTTAATACCCTGTTTTGTTTATTATGGTTAACTTAATTGGGACTTTCATGAAAAAGCTGAAAAACAAAAATATTATCTTATTTCGTTGAATGTACATTACTGTATAATGTATATATTATATATTATGCCACTTGGGTCTATTGTGTCAATACATGATTACGGCAAATTGCATAGGAAGTATAAACATTCTGTTAAAACAATATATAGGTATAACCATATATGGTAGATTATACCTTCCAAGATATAATTTGAACGTGGATGGCGTGTGCAAAATCGAAGAGGTGTGATTTGGCATTTGTCCCCGTGATGTTGCAATAAATTGCTAGTTTAGTTGTTTGGTGTACTAAGTGGTAGAAGCGGCTTCTTGGTTTTATCTGGCGTTAGAATCTAGCATAGACTGGTTCGTCGGTCGGCGCTAATCGTGATTATAGCGACCCGCACCGGGTCACCTTCACAATGCCGCGTCCACGCGCCGATCTGCACGAACACGTGAGTACCTAATACTAGTCCTAGGTATGCTGCATTCTAATGTATTTATATAGCCACCATTTATAAACTAGAAATAATTCTCTACACTGAACTTGTTGACGTAAATTCATATCTCTCGAACATTAAGCTTACTCAACTGAAACTTCTACATATCTCGTTCTGCCATGAAATTTTCAGACGAATTGATTGGCTGAATTTTAAACGTTCATTAAAATTGTTTATAGTAGCACTAGTTGTACTGCTTCTCGCCGTTTGACTTATTTTATTTATCGATGAACTATAAATATTATATCACTGACCATTGCTTTACTTCGTTGCTGCAAACTGTTTAGTTATGATTAATTTAATAGTATACATAATTATCTGATTAAAATGCTGAATGAGATTATAAAACATCAACTTCCGATTCAATTATAATTTTTGTAACACATGGTTTAACTTAAAAAAAAATGGCCATAAGTGGGCGCCAATTCGCACCAGGATAGTAATTGTGCTTCGGTGATGCATAACTAATACGAATATTGCATATAATTTGTAATAATGTATGTATGTATGTATGTATGTATGTGTATGTATATATATATATATATATATATATATATATATATATATATATATATATATATATATATATATATATATATATATATATATATATATATATATATATATATATATATATATATATATATATATAATAAAATAATAGTGTGTGTGTATGTATATCACTGCCGAAATGTGAAATAGTTCTCTGGTCATGTATGTAATATCGTAATGATATAGCCCCTCCATCGTCTCTACATCCACGCATGACGTAATATGTTTGTTGCAGGGCAAGTTCCCAGGCCGGAGGCATCCTAACGTCCCAGCTGAAGGCAACCAATGGCTTGGTGAGTGGGGCGGGCTTAGAGTTGCCGACCCCGCCTCTGAATAGTGCCGGTCAACTAAGCTCGCAAGAGTTGCAAGGTTTATTTATTAACCAACACGTCGGCTACGCACAGCCCGCGGCCACTGGGCAGAATTTGCAGATTGTCAAAAGAGAACCCGAGGACTTAAGTCACCACCGTAAACTGGACTGTAGTTCCCCCAGTTCCGGTAGCCTCGACGGCTCAATAATCATCCCCAAGCAGTCACGAACAAAGGTGAATTGATAGTGTATTGTGTTGTTTAGCTGATTAGTGATTTATTTTTTCGGGATTGCTTTCGTTTTTAGTTGGTGACACGTGCTAATAAATTTCAGAGTGCAAGGTGTGATTGTGGTAATTGTGTGAAACCGCGACCCCTCTTTGGAATGATATTTAGATTTGGGACATTCTTTAGCGGGGTATAATCGGCGAGTATATGATGTAGTTTCTTTGGCTATCTTTTCTTGTAGTACCTAGTGCATGGCATAAGAGGGTAGATACTTAGAATTTTAGTTAATAGTAGGTTAGATCTAGGGCACATCTAGAGCAGCTAGCATGCCACTAACATCCCTTGGTGGTTATAGGTCGTGCTGGTGTCCTCGGCCGGTGGCCAACCCGGAGACTTGGTGGTGGACGTCAACTCGATCAAGGACGAGAGCCATCGCGGCCTCAACTCCCCACAGCACGGCTCTCGGTCTATTAACGGAACCCCGACCTCGACACACAGCAGCCTTCTAGCAGACGGCTCCAACACGGGGCCCATCGAATTCATCTCTGCGGATGGCCTCAAACCAGCGATGTACACAACGCAGATATTCGCCTCCATGAACAATGCACCTCACAGCGGCGGCGGCGGCAGTGGAACACCATCTCCTATCCCTTACACCGACCATGTTCAGTACAGTACCCAGAACTCGATGGGCGGCGTCGGTGGCAACTCCACTATATATTCCTCCACTGGTAGGCCAAGTAGTTCAACGACATTTTCAGTGTCGGACCCTTACTACCGCGAATACTTCACCACCGTGGCCTCCGGGGCTGGCACCCCGAGCCTGTCTACTCCAGCCAATTGAGGCAAACTCAGCTGGGTTACGGCGAGGAGGCAGCAAGCGGCGGTGCCACAGCAAGTTTTGTCGAAAGGTACGTCCGCCAATCGGCATACCATGGGAAAGGAGTCATAGCCGCCGCCACAGCTGCCGGTCTCACCGTCGATCTTCCAAGCCCGGACAGCGGAATCGGCGCTGACGCTATCACGCCACGCGACCAGAACACGCTGCAGCAGGTGAGCCCTAGACCTACCTCAACTCAAATCTCCTCGAACCCCACGTCCAAAATTCCAATGCAGAAGGTGCGAAGAGCACGAGTAATGCGATCGAAACTGATTGATTTGCAGCTTGCGTTTATGGGCTATATAATGCTGGCCACGCCACATAACGGCCTCTTACATTTAACGCCTTTATGGCCCATAACTCATACGTGTCATTCGCAGCACTGCATTGTAACGACATTCAAATTAACAACTGTCATCTCGATTGTTCCAGTCATTCGATTACACAGAGCTGTGCCAAACAAACTCCACACTTCTGGATCCACTCTCTCTTTCTCAAAGAAGTAATAGCAGTTCACAGTCCCCAGGAGCACAACCCACGAGTAGGAGCCGGCCTTGGCACGACTTCGGACGGCAGAACGACGCAGACAAGATACAGATCCCCAAAATGTAAGTTACCATTCATTTTTTTCTTCGACCAAAATCACATGTGTCAGTTAAAGTAACACGTGTGAAAATATTTATAAATTCCATAACATGGTGGATAGTGTTCATGTCAGTCCCCTTATGGCGGTACGTGAGAACTCGTTAAATACTTCTCGGAAGTAGCCTAAATTCCTTCCACTGGTTATGCATAGAGCAGGAAAACAAACGGACTCTGAATTACTTGTGACCTCGGAGTGGCAATATAGTCCAGTGCCATGAACTGGACAAACTCGATTCGACCAGTGTCACTTGATACAAGTACCTACCTTATGTCATGCCACGCGAAACAGTTGTAATACTATCAGAAAGAGCTTGTTTAACAAGTTTTGATGATTCACAACACCGTGTATTGTGCTCTATGCTGCTTTTTCCACACTCTGAATTTCGTTATGTGTCATATGCAATTACCTTTTTATAAATTCGTACCCAGAGGTCATGGGGTCACTTACCAACTACCTGACCGTCACTTTTATTTTACTTTAGACCAGAAACAAGTTCCTTTATTACATCTATTTATTTTACATATAGCGGGCATTTTTCATAATAGAACTACTGTGTTGTATGGTTTTCTACACACTAAAGTTACAAAATTTAATTGAACCGTCATTTATGGTGGTTCCTTCTACTCATTCCTTAAAATTCGATTTTTGTTTATAGATTTTCACCAGTCGGTTTCAAGTATCACCTAGAAACACCTATATCCACATCACAAAGGCGAGAGGACGATAGGATTACGTATATAAACAAAGGACAATTTTATGGAATTACTTTAGAATATATACCAGATCCTGACAAACAACTTAAATCACAGACTGTTAAGGTAAGTGTCGAATTACTTTTTTTTCTTTTATTTTCATCAAGCATTAACATTGAGGAATACGCAATGAAATTTCGTACGTAGAGTAAAAAAAATGTATTTTGTAGACACGGTGACTCAAAATTACACATATTGAAGTGGCCAAAATAACATGTATTTTTTTCCTAAAATGATTTCTATCGGAACTACGAGCCGCCAAAAGTTTTGATAATATTTAGAACTACTAAACGAATAAAGTAAAATCAATCAAAATATCTTTAACAGAATTATGAATGTAACAATCAAATCAAATTCTAATTTTAAGAGTGGTTAATGCAAGGTGGAGTGTCTATTTTCAAATAAATTGTCATTACACTGCGGATGTTTCGTAAACGTTTATATAAATTAACGGTATGGCACAGAACATAAATATGAGTTGAATATTTAAGTAATTTCATCCTCTGTGCCTGAATATACATTTTGTTATAGCTGATCAAAGTAATCGTTTGATAATTTATGAAATGTGTGAAATGACATTATACAGGGTGTAACAAAAAAGCATGTCATAAACTCAATGGCAGATTCTAGGCAACAAATAGTGACGATATGACTTAACTTACCTCTATGCGAAAATGCTTCCAAAAATTTTTATGGGGCCTTTAAAGTCGAAAATAAAAAATGAAAAAATTTGCTCTAACTCTGGAGTCCTTGTAAGATATCTTCTTTAAATTTGGTACAATATAGCACTAGTAGTAGTTCAATATTTTAAGTAATTATGATCAGTTTATCTCGATTCAAAAGACGAGAAGTGGGGGTCATTTGACCCATTTACCCCCCCCATTTTTTATGGGCACACCAATGGCAAAAAAATTTATTTTTTTGAAAATAAAATTCAATTTTAAAAAGTTTTTTTTCTCTTACCTTTTTTTCTACGTGCTTTAGTTTTCAAGCATTTAGCTTATTAGAATTGTGAATTAAAAGACTCTAAAGCAGAACTGAACAAATTTTTTGCAATAAGACTTTTAAATCGAATGAAATAGTGTTCTCTGAATAAACAAGCAATTTAATTTTAACAAAATAACTTTTTTTGGAACTTATTGTAAACAATTTATTTTAAATAATTACTTTATAAATAAATAAACAACACAATTACCTAATTAAATAATTTAAAATTTCATACTGCAGATAGTTTTCGCCAGAAGCAGCAAATTTTTAATAAAAATCAGATTTTCATTTTTGAAAAGATGTGTTAAATGTATTGATGAAGGCGGAGATCACTTTGAGCACTTGCTAAAGTACTAAAATATAGCCTGAATAAATTTCTGTTCAATTTATGAAATTTTAAATTATTTAATTAGGTAATTGTGTTGTTTATTTACTTATAAAGTAATTATTTAAAATAAATTATTTACAATAAGTTCCAAAAAAGTTATTTTGTTAAAATTAAATTGCTTGTTTATTCAGAGAACACTATTTCATTCGATTTAAAAGTCTTATCGCAAAAAATTTGTACAATTCTGCTTTAGAGTCTTTTAATTCACAATTCCAATAAGCTAAATACTTGAAAACTAAAGCACGTAGAAAAAAAAGGTAAGAGTAAAAAACTTTTAAAATTAAATTTTATTTTCAAAAAAATATATCTTTTTGCCATTGGTGTGCCCATAAAAAAATGGGGGTAAATGGGTCACATGACCCCCACTTCTCGTCTTTTTAAATCGAGATAAACTGATCATAATTACTTAAAATATTGAACTACTACTAGTGCTATATTGTACCAAATTTAAAGAAAATATCTTACAAGGACTCCAGAGTAAATTTTTCATTTTTTATTTTCGACTTTAAAGGCCCATAAAAATTCTTGGAAGCATTTTCGCATAGAGGTAAGTTAAGTCATATCGTCACTATTTGCTGCCTAGAATCTGCCATTGAGTTTATGACATGCTTTTTTGTTACACCCTGTATAATTGTAAATGGTATAAAATAAACATTATTGAAACAGGACATTTCTTATAGATATTTAAACATACGTTCAACGTATCATAGGCGCCGACTTAATAAATTTTTAGAGGTTTCTCTCCAGTTGCTCCAAAATTAATAATCGTGAGAGTATAACATTTCTAGTTCTCAATAATGTAGTTTTAAAATACTTTATTATTTTTAAATAAAAATTGTTGATCATTGATTGCAATAAAAGGTGTGAACACAGATCAATTTTTGATCCTAATATCCCATATTTTGAAATTGAACTCCAGTGTACAGATTGTTCCATGTTCGAGTTACGATGAACATATTGTTTTTTCTTAGACATATGGAAAGTACATCGAATTAGCATTCTAAATTGATATTTGTGCAACACTTTATAGTAACAAAGTTGATATCATAACTCGAACATGGGCCATCCAGTAAGTTGGAATTCAATTTCAGTTATCAACGAGAACTTGAAGATGGCAGATGTGATTCTGCCGAAACGTCGTTTAAGCAACCGCGGTCCCTCTAGGAACCTATCAGCCACGCGGGAGTACTCTCGGTAATGCAACACATGATTTAATGATTTAATACCCGCGGAAATCTAAAGAAAAACATGTAAATTTATTTGTATATTTATAAGTTATGGTCCGTATAACAGATTGAAGTGAAAAAAATTCTCAAATTTTCGGACTCTATCAAATACTATTCGATATCAACGGTCAAGAGAAGAAGAAAAAATAAATATGTTAGACAATAACTTATATTATTACGCGAAACGTGACCGACCGCCCCATCGTCGGTCGTCAATTACCACAGAGACGTATGTTAATAATTAAAATGAATATCGATATTTCAGACTCATTTTTATTGTAATGAATAATAATGACTGGAGATTAGAGACACTAATTTTCGTGAATCGCATCATGGTTATAGATTTCTTTTCGTCTGAGTTAAGAGGGGCCCGCATTCTTGGGGGCCCGGTGGGACTTTACTCTCTTCTGCCAATGGCCAGTACGCCCCTGCTTTCTTGTAGTCAGTGTGTGACAAATCAAATAATGTATCATGCTTATTAACATTTTCATTTAATTTTTCAGTGAAATTGTCTATATTTACTTCCAACAAATAATAAGTTTTGTTTACTAAAGACGCGTCCAATCGCCAACGTTATCGCTTTCGCGATCGCGTATATCGGTTCCCCCTTTATATATGTTCTCCCTTCTTTTAAAAACTATCAAAAGAGACATTTTCTTGAAATTGTCAATATTACAAATAATAATATGGTCCATACTAAACTAAATACAAACAATTTTAGCAAACTATGTTACAATCTTTTTAAAAATTATAATTAAAATTTGACTACGTAATTTTCGTTATGTAAACTAATTTGTAGTCAAAAATTTTAGCCAGACTCAAAAATTCTTGTTTTTTGTCACTAAGAGAACAGATTAAAACATATATACCGACTGGGAAAATAAGTACGAAAAAAAATTCACTGCCTCCTAGACTAATATAATATAGAGTCAAATGCAAAATAATAAAGCTAAAATTTTTTTTTTCTAATTATTATTTTCTAACTTTTACAAAAACTTATCACAGATAAGTATAACATATATCTTTTTAAACAATTATTTTCCCGGCTATTTGCCAAAACTCTGAAACTATAAAAACTATAATATGCACATTATGTTCAGTACAACTGACTCAATAATGTTAATTTTAATTTTAACTGCTCTGCGTTCAGTAGAACCAAAAACAAATAGAACAAAAGTACTCACTAGTTGAACAAACACTTCAAAACTTTAAAACATCCACAGACACTTGTTTTGTGTCATTAGTGTGGCCTTTAATCCAAGTTTCAGCATTTTGGCAAATAGCCGGGAAAATCATTGCATAAAAAGATATATGTTATACTTATCTCTGATAAGTTTTTGTAAAAGAAAATAATAATAAGCAAAAAAAAATTGTTTAGCTTTACTATTTTTCATTTATTTTTTGAGGGCGTTATAAAAGTTTGTGGATAATAATTTTACTACTAATTTATTATAATTAATAGTAAAATAATATATACTTTTTCGTTTTGTAATAAATAAGAAAAAATATTGAAAACTGACTAAAGGTTTTTGATCTTTTCAGTTTTTTATTTTCCGCCCCGCCCTCCCTAATTTCCTTCAAGATCCGCTAGCGATCGCACCTTGACTAGACAATATGCGTATTAAAAATAAAATATGGAATTGAATTGCTGAAGATATGAAATTAGAAATGACTGGTGGTAATGGCTGATATTTTTTAAAATTGTATTGCAAAAAATGTTTTATTTACGACCTCCTAAAAATACTCAAAACAAAGGATTTACGATGGTGCTCTTAAAAAGAAAAACCTTGATCCAAACTTAAAAGAAGAAATTGTTCATTGTTGGCAAAATTTTGATCAAACGATTATTAACAGTTCAATAGGTCGGTGGAAGAGAAGGTCGCAAAAATGTATTCAGGAACGTGGCGGTCAAATTGAAAAATTTTTCAAATAAGAACATTAGTTAGGTAGATTTATATATTTTGTAAAATTTGGTAATTTGTTTAATTATGTTTTGTTAAATTTTGTTATCTGTTAATAAATTGAAATTTTCAAGCGCTTATGTCATTGTTCATTGTTAGTTAGAGTTCATTGGCGGTAAGTAAATATGCTCAATTTCACTAAAAAATTAATTGGAGCACAATGTATTATTTGACCTATCGTACTTTAATACAATAATGTGCGTATTAAAAACAAAATATGGGATCAAATTGCTAACGATATGAAATTAGGAATTACTGGTGTTTAGTATTGGCTGATTTTTTTTTAATTAATTTTTATTATAAAATTAAGCTTCTTCTTGCTGTAAACTACACCTTTTTAACACGCTTTTATTAGCTTCACCTGTATGTTTGTTTATTTGTTTGTTTGTTTGTTTGTTTGTTTGTAACCGACTCTTTGGACTCGATTTTGACCCACTTTAAACGGACAGATTTAATTGAAACTTTGTACACTTACGAAGAACCGGTAACAATACAATAATTTGATAAGTTTATATCATTATCCTGATCAGGATCGCCAGTCCTTTCCTCACGTATTCTCTGCGTGAGAGCAAGAGGCTTAATATTGTAAGTATATTCCGTGATTCTCAGTTCGGTCGTCGGCCGAGCGGGCAAGTCTTAGTCGACGCGAAACGACGGACTCCTTGGGCGTGAGTTCAAATCCCATGGCTGAAAAAATATATATATTTTTTTTCAGAAATATCTGTTGGATTGTAATATGTTATAATATCAGCATCAATAAGCAATATAAATATAGTTTAAAAAAACTAAAAAACACGCTTTCATAGCACATCAAACTAAAAAGTGAAAAATAAATATAGTTTAAAAAAACTAAAAAACACGCTTTTAAAGCACATCAAACTAAAAAGTGAAAAATAATTATTAATATAAACTGAAAACAATAATGAACGAAAAATACTAGTATTATTGTGAAAAAAGCGTGGGGCGCTTTATGCCATATTTTTCGTATATCGAGCAACCTACGCTTTTTTCACAATAATACTAGTATTTTTCGTTCATTATTGTTTTCAGTTTATATTAATAATTATTTTTCACTTTTTAGTTTGATGTGCTTTAAAAGCGTGTTTTTTAGTTTTTTTAAACTATATTTATTTTATTTATTAAACACTAAACTTCTTCATGTGGCTGTGCGTTAAATAAACCTTCTTATATTCCTTATAATAATGTTTTCAGTAACCTTTATATGGTTAGTTATTATTTTTTTGTCACTTAATGATAATTTACGTAAGCTTGACAGTTGCACAGAAACTCTTAATATTGTTCAAAGATTACTTTGGTCACCTGAGCTACCTCGCAGTCGGCGCCTATGCAAAGTATCTATGGAAATGTGGAAGTTTACTGATATATCTAATTAACATATAGTAGTTCTAATGTTTAACTGTATTAAGTATTCCTTCATACTTTAAAAATAAAAAATTCATGGGAGATTAGGCGCATGACGCTTACATTAACTTATTCTATTGCATATTTCCATATACATCTTTTATAAATATAGCAAATAAAAGCAATTTATTATAAAATTAATTTATACATAATTGGTGAATAAATTAATTTGTTTGTGATATAGTAATTTATTGTTGGACTTTGATAAAAACATATTTTTCCTGTATTTATTTTTTTAATTGCGTCTCACCTTTCATAATAATAACATTATGACTATTCAATAAAATACCTGTGCAAGATTTATAAAATATTCAATAGGAATATAATGTATTTACTAAAATTTAGAAACATGTCGAGTCACAACACATTCAATAAATATTAAAGAGATTTAAACAATATTCTGTTTTAACAAAGCCAAATATCTTTCCATTATTAAATTTCACCGTATTAAAAAGGGTCCAATTATGTCACTGCCGATAACACTTGTCCAAACATTCACTTTCTGGAGTAGTTGGGTGTGAGCTTCAATCATCCATTGGGGATTATTTGTGCTGGGCTCATTAACAGTAGTCATGCCTAATTATTAAAGCTGCAAATCGTTTCTGTGTATCATGGTCGTAGAGTACAGATGTACTTACTGTCGCCGACATTCACCTTGACCGCGAAACTCTTTCTCCAGTCCAGTCTATTATTAGCTTTCGAGTTGTGTACACGTTAAATCACTTGGACGTATTACATATTGTTTTTGTTTTTTTATTTTATTTGTTGTACTGTATTGTTGATATTAATTTAATAATAAAGCATGGCAGACGTACGCAGGGGTTAGAAAACGGCCATTTGCTGACAAAGTGAATAAATTCATAGGTGAATTCCCGGATTTATTCTATGATGGTGCTAAAATAATTTTGTAAAGTGTGCGAGAAAGATTTGATGTGCTGTGATAAGCGTGATTGTGGACTTCACGTAAATAGTGTACACCATTAAAATAAAAAAAATGGCGTGCCTTCGACAACACTGTTTATGTTTGATTTACTATTAATGCTGATTGCCTGTGATGTTCCGCTGCACATACTCGATAAACAGCCATTTCGAAAGTTCTGGAATAAATACAATGCCCAGGTGAAGTCACCAAGTCGCACAACGTTATGTAACTATCTACCAACTGTACACGTAGACATGGTAAATGAAATGTAAATTAAAAAATACACGGCTGTGGTTATCTGTTGATGAGAACAGATTGTAAAAAAAAATCTATTTTAAATGTTATAGTACGAGTACTGGACCCTCTTAAACCGACAGTTCCACTGTTACTAGCTAGCAAAAGACTAAGTCAGTGTACCAGCGAAACAATTACCAGGGTGGTGCTGGAGACGTTAGAAAAATTTGAACTGTCAAAAAGTCAAGTGTTGATGTTTGTGACTGATGGCGCCGTGACAATGCGTTCGGTAGGCCGTTCTTTGCAAGAACAAGGTTGTACGTTTATACATGTTACGTGTAAAGTGCATGCTTTAAATCTTGTGGCAGAAACTATTCGAAAAGGTTTTCCAGAGGTGGATGCATTAATAGCAAGTAAAAAAAAGTGTTTCTTAAATCTGCCAAACGTCTTCGTGCATTTCATAGCAAGTATCCCGGTATTCCTGAACCACCATAGCCGATTCTTACACGTTGGGGAACATGGTTGCAGGCAGCTTTTTATTGTGCTGAATATTTCCAACAAATAAAAGCTGTGTTACTACAATTCAATCCAGATGAGGCTGCAGCTATTAAGGAAAGTCAGACAAAATTCGAAGATACTTTCGTTGAAACAGCTTTAAAAAATATTGCGAAGAACTATAAACCATCACATAAAATCATAAAAAAATTAGAAAACAGTGCGTTTTCGTTAGTGGAGTTACTGCAAATAGTGAACGAAGTAAATCTACTGCTACACGCCATGGGTGACGCAACAAATGAGCGCGTTAAAGAAAAGTTCGCAAGTGTGTTAAATATAGACACCGATTTTACCAAATTAAGACAAATATGTGATGGTGCAGCCCCAGATCCGTTAAGTGAGTTCAAAGACTATTTTACGTATGCGTGTAGATGTCGAACGGTCGTTTTCAAAATATAAGAATATTTTTTTACCAAAGCGAACATTACTCATGGAGACAAACATAGAAACATACCTGATGCTGCAAAATGGCTACACATCTTCTCCAGTTTGTGATAAGCAAGCTAGTTCATCAAGCTAGTTAAGAGGATAAGTTTTACATACATTGTTATAAATTGTAACAGTTTATTGTTTCTCGTATTAGTTAATTTCGCGTACGCCACTGTCCCACGGAACATTTTTGACAGCCCTACTAATTATAGTTGCATGCAACGTGAATGTGGCTTCGTCAGAATATAAAATGTTGTTTACAAAATGTGAGTTTTGTTGGCACATACTGCTCATAATTTCACAAAATTGTAATCTTCTATCACAGACCTCGGGTCTATGTCTTCTATCGAAATCGTCTTCGTTAAATTCCTGCAGTAAATGTGTCTTGTACGGATGAAATTTTTCCTTTTTGAGAATTCGGCGAGTGGATCTTTACGAAATGTCATAGTCTCATTCTAGATCACTGCTGGATAATTTGTAATTTTCCTCCACCACCAGTGTCACATTTAGTGCAGTACCATCATCGATAACAGTTTTTAGTCGACTTAATTTTGGTGTGTCCCTAGCGCTTCTCATGTCCCTGCATTTTTTTTTATCACTTTAGAGACACGAGGCTGAGTAATCGTAGCATGGGTGGGATAATATTCAGTAAATGGCGTACAGACTTTGTCTGCGTTATTTTTAGGTAATTTCTTCATGAAAATTGTATGCAGCCATATACAGACAAATGTGCTGATTCAAAAAAAAATATATATTTCGGACTCGGTATATTTAAAATAACTGCAAAAGAAAGAGATAAGAATTATGAGTTATATATATATATATATATATATATATATATATATATATATATATATATATATATATATATATATATATATATATATATATATATATATATATATATATATATATATATATATGTGTATATATATACATATGTATATATTTTTTTAATACCTACTACCAAGAAAAATCTGGACTTAAATGTTTGTAAGTTAAATTTAGTGGTGAATTGTCAGAGGTTGTAATAAGGATTATTATAGTCAATTAAGAAATGTCTATAAACTTTCGTATTAATTGGTATAATTACAGGTAATTCTGTTGACCAGCTTAACGACTGAGTAGGTACGTAATTGTAAATTGTCTTATTAGAATTACCACATTTGTCATACGATAGAAGACAGTGATCATTACTGCATATCCATATCTGGTAACGAATGTCACAGTGCTGGTTTTTTGGTTAGAATTTTCTTACAATAATTGGCTTATGATTGCATATAAAATGTTTTATATTATTAATTCTTCATAATTTTATAAATATACCATCATCTCATCCATACCAATGAGAGGGACAAAAAATCTGACCGAACAATATTTTATTTTGTATTTATTTTTTATTTAATTAGAATTAAAGGCAACAACCATTTCCTTATATAGCCATATAATATGCTCTTGATTTTTTCAATAAATAACAGCGTTGTTTTTTGTTAATGTTCATGGAGTTTTAACAAAAAGGAATAAGTATCAGATGCAATAAGATTATAATAAAATTTGCACAATCTGTGATGTATGCTTTCATGACTTTTTTTCTTTTTTCAAAAAAAAAAAATCTTAATCAAATTAACAAACCACCGAGTTTGAGTTAAAAGTTAAAAACATCCAGCCAAAAATCGAACCTTGTTAAGAACATTCCACGAGTTAATAAATTAAATTATTTTCAATCAAAATGAAATATTTAGGTTTATTCAAAATAACAATACGAGTCATTCCATATGAAATCGTCTAAGAAAAATTTTTTTGTTGCGCCACTATTTTAGAGTTTGCTTAAACTTTGTGAGAATCTTCTTTAGGGTTCCAAAGAAGGAAATCCACCGCCATTTAATTTTCGTCTGTGTCAGTCTCCGCCTGCCCGAATTAAATCATTTAAAAAACGTAATTTTTATACTTTTATATTTTTAGCTGTAAAAAAGTTTCTGTTAAAGATATCTACACGTTCAAGATGGCATTTCAAAGCTAAAAGTTAGTAGTTTTTATGCAAAGAATATAAATTCACACAGTTGATACCCCCGAAAAATAACACGGTTCTAAAAATACATGTATTTTACTGATTTTTCGTGATATTTAACTGCCTCTAGTGTCTCGACTTTTGAATGCAAACAGCTAATATTTCTCAGCGTTTTTCAAAAACACAATGTAATTGCTTTCGTTTTGAATTTCGGGCATCACAAGCTTTTTTAAATGATATATCTGAGAAGGGGTCTAAGGAAACATTAAAAATTTCAAAGTACATACTTTGGATTAATTTAGCAGTTGAAATCGTCTTTTTGACAGTTCTTAATAGGTACAAATTGACAGGAGTGGAATTTTCCTCAAAATCTGTTTGTTTTTCTTAAAGCCACTGAACAATTTCAGCCTTTCACCAAAAACTTAACCATACTAATACAACGGCACACCCAACAACCTCCAGCAGAAAGATACAACGTGAAATAGATGCAAGTTAGAGAAAAGTTTTAAAGATATTGAAAAAATACAAATTAAACCGTTTAAATACCACGTATCTCAACATTTACAATATGATGATTTACAAAGAAGGGTAAAGTTTTGTCAGTTCTTTATAGAAAAGTGCCACCAAGACAATTTGTTTAACAAAAATATGATCTGGACTGATGAGGGCTATTTACTATAGTCGGAACGGTATAAGATTGCAATGTTTTTAATATGTATAGCAGAGACATGGCTATCGAATGAAATCAGAAACTCAGAAGTATTCAGTGATTCATATAATGTATACAGGTGTGACCGAGATTTTGACATGACGAACAAAAGTCGCGGTGGTGGAGTTTTATTAACGACCAAATGTGACATTGAAACTCAGCACATAGACTTGGCACTTTTTCATACTCAAGTACGTTCTATCGATATAGTTGGAGGAAAGTGTTACGTAAACCACAACTCTTTACTTATATTTGTTATAAACATCCCTCCAGATACTAATTTAAACACTTGGAATTATTTTTAAATTTGTTAAAAGAATTCAATACATATAATAGTGAAATTATTATATCCGGCATTTCTCGTTCTCGACAATGGACTCAATATGTCCGGGGACGTAAGGTAGCACTGGTGTCTGATCTACCACGGCCGACCTTAAGAAGGCGAATGTTAGCCTCGTCGATAAACCCAGCGTTTCTATATTCTTATAGAAGACACCATGCTGGGGTTTATCGACATGCTACCGAAGCAGTTTTTTCTGTTCACTAGCTCTGATTTGGACTTTCAGACGATTTGGCCGGCCTCCTCGCCTGATGTCATCAAATACGAGACCGAGTTCATCTGCGGCTCTTTTTGCTGCCTTGAACAATTCTGCTCTCACTCCTAGTTTCGTGATGTTTTACAAACCGCAAGAGGGGATCTGAGTTCCTGAGAATGTTAAATGCCATACTCAGTACTACTCTACCATGCGTACACTCCAGGCTCAAGAGTCATCGCCCCCCCTCCCTTTACGTGGGATGTACACACGAGGAATGGACGATCTAGGATGAATACTTCTCTGAATATTCATCATCTTGCGGGTATCTCTGTCCCACTGGCGCAGCTCATCTACTGTCCATTTCACTACACCAAAGGAGTAGAGCAGGACCGGAACGGCAAGCATATTAGTTGCAGACACCTTGTTCTTCCCCGAAAGTTCGGAAGACCAAATCTTTCGGAGGCGGTGTCTGTACTTGCTCCGGAGAGAATCTTTAATTTGTGTTACATCCTGGATGTGCCTTTGTTGTACACCCAGATATGTATAGGTCTCTCCGGCATCCAGATGTCTTAGGATGCTTCCGTCTACGAGCTGCGCATCTTCAGGGAATTCCCCGCATCGTCCTCTCTTGAGGTGGACGATTGTACAATTGTCCAACCCGAACTCCATGCCAATTGCCCGCGTGTATTCTTCGACCACCCCAAGAGCGTTTTGTAGTTCGCGCTCTCCGGAGGCATAAAGTTTATGGTCATCCATATAAAATAGATGGATGACCTTATGCCTCCGGTCGCTGCGTGGTCCACATCGACATCCGCGGGTTTGGCGGAGCCCAACAGACAACGGTAGCAGTGAGATGCAGAAGATGAGAGGCCTCAGGGAGTCAGTCTGGAAAACTCCTCTCCTAAATGTCACCTGCTCTGTCGTGACCCACTGTTGTGTACCTGATGTTATGGTGAAGCGAGTCTTCCAGAGTGGCAGCAGCTCTTCTATTCATCTCACTAGTGGTGCTGGTACCGTAAGACATTCGAGCAAGTGCAACAATAGCTCGTGCGATGTTGTATCAAATGCCTTGCTTGCCTTGGTAATCCAGGCCATGGATAGATTCCGCTTGTATTGCACAGAATCCTGTGTAATACAGCGGTCTATCAGCAGGCTGTCCTTGCAACCTGCCATGCCCTTCTTGGCACTACGTTGTTCGTGTATCTGCTGGAAGACTGGATCAACAGAGCTCAGTGTCCTAGCATACAAGATACGTGTAAATATCTTGTAGCAGGAGTTGAGGCAAGTGATCGGCCTATAATTCCTCGGGTCGAAAAGTACCACCTTTGTGGGGATAAGCACAGTACGTCCCTCGACGAACCAGTCCGGAATCTGCTGCCCCTCGTTCAACCATGAGTTGAACGTCCCGATTATAATAGTGGTTTGTTCAATAGGCATAACATTAGATACTTGTCTTTAGAAAATCCACGTTTAGTAAATAGTAGACACCAGCAAGGAAAATGGAATAAATGTATGGTGTGTCATAATAGGAATCAATATTATTACAGTTGCACCTCATTTCTTTGACCAACACCTTACATAAACATTGGAAACACAGATTGAACCTTTTTTAAATAACTTACCTTTACAGCTAGTGTTCGATATTTATTGTCAACAGAGGCAGTGCGCCAAAGCACATTATTCCAAAATTATTAATAAATACTTAAATCGATTATTTGATAACAATCGGTTGGGCATTCATCGATATTGCCTCACCCTGTACATCTAAAAATGAAATTCGTCCACCGTTTTTAGCTTCATGTGTGAATTTTGATGACCTGAAGACTATTTAACTTTGAAGTTGGCTACATCCGCGATTTGTATCAAAAACGCCTTTGTCAAACCCAAGGATCATACTCGAATCTTTACCAATTTCAAGATTATGCCTTGAACAAAACTGGGTAATAAACGGGGTAAAATATGTTTTGATCTACCATGTATATTGACCTTACTTTCAAAATACATGTGATTAGTTAATGTCGTATGGTTACCAAAAAGCAATCCTGCTTCAATGCACATTACTGCAGTAACATCTGAGCTGGCTAAGTGGATATTTCTTAAAAAAAGTGGAAGATGTAATCAATAAGTAATTGTCATTGCGATCAACAAAAATGTATTTGGCAAAGTAGTAAAAAGCGATTAAATAATTTCTCTTGGGCCTTCACTGGCTCTCCACTCCTACAGTAAATGCCCCTGAATAGTGTAATTAACGTTGAAAATATTGAAATTGACGTTTATAAGATAGCCATTTAAAAGATAATGTCATTTTTTATAATTTCAGGTGAATTTGCATATAAACGATATAATATGCAAAGTGCACAACCTTGTATGAGGCCATTTAGGTTATAATTGATAAGAATCTTAATTTGAGTTTAAAGAAATCCTAATAATTAG